>VZSE01005850.1:390341-400644 GCA_013398275.1 Promerops cafer | reverse complement strand
CCAGAATTTGTTTGGTTTATTTTGTCTACCTCTAAAGACGAAATTCTTCCAGTTTTACTTGAGAAATCTTTCCCTTGTGGTTACATCCCTTTCTCCATTGATCTCTTCTCACTCCTTTTGTGAGATCCATGGTCTTTGCTCTGTTGTACAAGCTGGAAGAACAGTCCCCACTAAGTTGCAGTGGGGCTCTGAGTTGCTACATCATTTCACTTCTCTGCTGCCTGTATGTACACAGAATCCTCTGCAGGCTGTCCCCCTGGCCACTCACTCAGACAGCTTCCTCTCTTTTTTCCACTGGTCACTAATCTGCCTCACTACAGGGATTTTCATCCAGGGTTTCTGAAATGGAAGAGTGAAGAGACAAATTGGATTTCTTCTAATTAAATCTGCCCGAGTAGTTCCTGCTGTGGAAACAAAGTGTTGTCCTCATCTTTTCCATCTCAGAGGTCTCCTTGAAGGCTTGCCATCTTGATAAGTAATGGTGTTCTGGCTGAATCCTCTGAGTTTTAAAGTCGAGCAAGAAAGGAAACTAAGCCTTACACTCAAAATCAAAGTTTCTTGCTGACTGGCACTAACATGTATAGGCTGCTTTAAAACTGGTGGAATATTATGCTACTAAATGGACAATGAGCACATTCTTATAAAGTTCTAAGTATCTGAATTGTACAAGATAAAATCTTGATATAAAGCTCCAGTCTTATGAAATTGAAAGACTTTATTCTTTTAGGACCTTCTGTTAAGGAAGCCAACCTAATGCTGTGTTTGCTTATCAACACTGTGGGGGTTTCTGTCATTGACTTTCCACTGGTGAAAACCTTTACAGCATTTCATCATGTAAGGTGTCTACCATTGCTGCTGCAAAGACTATCTCCAGCACAAAGACAAGGTTAACTTAAGAGAAGGACCTTTGAGGACCAGATACTACTTTATAGCTTCTTGCTTTTCAATGAAGCAGTGTGGGGAATAAAAGTCACTAAGATATAGAAGCACACAATTGAAGAGACTACTGCAACTGTGCGACTATTTCAATTATCTGTTTATACTTAAAATGTTTAAACTGAAATTAAAATGTTAAGCTGAAAAGCTAATAAAGCTTTTCATTTTTGGAATTGTGACAATACTTACAAATTTTTATTTAAGCAAATTTAGAAATCGGAGCTGTGGCACAAACTTGAATCATCAATTAATGTAAGCCTTATATTTAAAATGTCTAAGGCTATTTTTAAATATTGTTCTTTAGTCCACTAGCATTTTATAGGGAATCAAAAAAATCCAAACCCTTACCGGCATATTTTTGCAGCACTAGCTCATAGAACAAACCAAGAAAACACAGATGCTAAGCATAGCAGTTCGGTACTTGTATCTCACCCACCATTCTCATGACAATCCACTTCTTCTGGTGTTACTGCAGCTGCTAGCCAAATATAAAACTCAAATAGCTCTGGGTGGGGCTTGTTGGTTTCACTTTTGAGGGTAAGCAGAACAGTGGCAGTTCCAAGCAAAAGCCATTCCCTTTGCAATCTTTTCAATTTGCTTCCTCTGCCATTTACTGAATACTGAAATTTACCTCTCCATAGATCAGTAGAATATTTACTTCTGTTGCCTGCTGCAGCATCTCTTAAGCACAAACTGGCTCCTGTTGTCACAATTTCTGGTAACCAAAAATATTTGTCTGGGATTTTTTAGCTCTCATTCAGCTTTCTGTCTATGGCTGACTCAATTGTGTAGCAGCAGAGGAAGCAGAATAGAAGACATTCAAAACCAGTGGACACCTGTGACTCATTGCAGACTGGGTTTCCTCCACAGGTCTAGCTGTGTTGAAGGCAGTGCCAGGGCTGCAGGGCACTCTTGCATCTTCTTTGGTCCTGAGAATGCCAGATTCAACATTGCTCAGCATTGAGCAAAAACCATGACAACTAGCTTTCCTTCATTTCTCTGTGTGAGAACTAGTTCTACTCTTTGAAGCAATTAGATGAACACATCTGGTTGTTTTGGTCCTTCACATGAAACGTGTCTTGGGAATGACACGCTCTGAAACTACTCTCTGGGAGGATCAAGTTAACTCTTGTTTCTGCCTGAGGAACAGCTACCTTGACAATATCTTTTGTAACCTAAGCTTTGAGGAAGCTTAATGGCGAGTGATATGTATTCTTCGCCCTAGGGAGAGCTTCTGTGCTTTATTTTGTATGTGTGCCTCAGTGTCAGGGAATACTTACTGGAATTGCTTATCTAAAAATCTTCCTCCTCCAAGAAAAGGAGTTCGTGGAAGCTATTTCTAGATCCTGAAATGCTCTCCCGGAGAGCTACAATATGTAGTTTATTTCCATGACGCTATAAAGAATGGAACAAAATATCAATGTTTTCAAATTTAATTGTTGCTGGGTGCTTTTTTTTTTTTAAATATAGGAAATTAAAAGAGCTGAATTTGATTTATTGTTTTAATTACAAAGAAAGATCTTTAACTGATCTGACTGGAATTCAAAAATAAGGGAGGAGAAGAAAAGAGTGATTTGACATGGGTTTGATGTTTTTTACACCAAAGTAACTACAAAGAAATAGTGAAAATCAGTAGTTTAATTATATAAAGTCTGATCCCACAATTAATTAATGGAAGCTGTGTTACCAAAGTGGTGGCATGTGGGACAGGCCTCTCTCTTGGAATTGCCTCTTAGCTGGTTTGCAGAGGTCCATAGCAGGGTATCTTTTTGAATCCAGACTAGGAATTTACTTCTTTGTGAAAACCCTATACTCCTGCTAGTTTTTAACTGAAACTGGCCAAAAGATTCAAAAGCAAACCAGCTATACTAAAGATACCTAATAATTTATTTTTAACATAAAATATTTTAATGTTACAGTTTTGCCCGTGTGCATATTTGATACCAACACTGATATCTAGCTTTTTCCTGAAGCAACTTTTTCAGAAACACTGATGAAGCAATGTGTCTCTATTTTCATTTGAGCAACAATTACTTAGCACATTTGAAGAATCAGCAGACTGCATATTTTTGTAATTGTATTTCAGATTGGAATAGGTTTCTGATTTTAAACCCTGCTCATCCTTTTCCAGGACTGTGAATCAAAACACAACTTGCTGCTACTGTGTACTATCAATCAGAAGTAAAACTGAATGGAAACAAAAGTGAAATTCAGTGTCTTTACTTCATTGTGAAATACTAAGATGAGATTAACATGGAAAAATTAACTACAAACAAATTTTTCACTTTGAATTTACTGTAAGCAGTTTAGAGGCTTCTAGAATCAGTTCACAAAAGTTTCTTGTTTGTATATTTGTGTGTTTATATTAAAGTTCCTTGTTCTTACAGAACCATAGAACAGTTTGGGTTTGAAGAGACATTAAAAGTCATCTAGTTCTAATACCCCTGTCATAGGCAGGCATCTTTCACTATACCAGGTTGCTCAGAGTCCCATCCAACCTGATCTTGAACCCTTCCATCTGCAGTTTCTCTGGGAAACCTGTTCCAGCCCCTCAGTATTCTCATGATAAAGAATTTCTTCTGAATATCTAATCTAAACCTACTTTCTTCAGTTTAAAGCCATTTTGTCCTGTCACTACATGCCCATATAAAAAGTCTCTCTCCGGTCTTCCTGTAAGACTCCTTTACAGGACAGTTGCTAAAACAGGAAGGCTGCTATGATGTCTCCCTGAAGCTTTCTCTTCTCCAAGATAAACTCAAGAACACTCATTAAGGTTTCTGGTGATTGATGTGAGTACAGTAGGCAGCTAGGGAAATGTGCAAGATACACTTGGTTCAGTATCATGACATTGATTTCTGTATTGCATCTAGGTAGCTTAGTAATTGTATCTTAAATGTGTTTCAAAATGAAAAAAAAAGAATTAAAAATATCATAAAGGTTGAGCTCTTGAGTGAGGAAATTCAAAAACTTCACCAGTTGACCTTAACAGGATTCTTGTTACCCCATTGTGTTGTCTTTTGTCCTTTTAGTTTCTAGCTTTATCACACTCACATCCTGCTACACTAAAGCAGATTAAATTGCACAACAGATTAAATAACACAAAAAACCCCCACAAACCCAACAGGATGAAACACTACTGATGGAACTGAATTTACATAAACATTAACTTTTGAGGCTTCCTGGCTTTCACAGATAGATAACTGCTGCCAAACAAGCTCAGCAAGGTTAACTTTCCATAATAATGCATGGTAAAAGAATATGGACAGAGCTGCAGTCCATTGCATTTAAAATCAGATATTATTAATTGGTATGTAATTAACTTCTAGAAATAATAACTTTAAAAATCCATAACAGATGTTCTCATCTAAATCTCCATTCATGTCTTGAGACATAAGAAATAATTCTGATTTATGTACACCTGTGAAAACACTATTCAAAGAACAATCTTACTTTTCACAAATTGATGCCAGGTCATTACGCAGTTGTGAACACTGTACACAATGAAGTCCTGGAGAAGGTATTCACATTAACTGGGCTGGAAACCTATAATTATCCACTGGAGTACTCATGGTCAACTTCTTTAAATACCTGGAAACTCCAAGAATGAATAGAGAAATACTAGTTTGTGTATATGAGGGAACCAGGCTGTTCCCCATATTTGCCTAAGGTAAGAAAGGCTGAGGTGATTTTGCTTTGATTTTTCAATAGAAAAAATGGACCCTGGTCCCTCCAAAATCTGTTTTGAAAGGTTTTCAATCTAGTAGACTTCCCTATTCCCGTGGGATTTTCAAAGATGATTTCTTTGTCAAAAGTTATTTTCCTAGTGATAGGTAGACCTAGGAAGCCACTTTAATTTAACTTTATTATGAATATGAATACAATTTGTATAACAGTAGAACTGAAAACCTTTTGAGTTCAGTGGAGGTTTGATCCTGGCTGGATACCAGGTATCCAACAAAGCTGCTCTAACACTCTTCTTCACAACTGGACATGGGAGAGAAACTATAATGAAAGGCTCACGAGTTGAGATAAAGTCAAAGAGAGGTCACCATCTCAGGCAAAACAGACTGAATTTGGTCATTAGTTGAATTTATTACCAAGAAAATCAGATCAGGATATTGAGAAGTAAAACAAATCTTAAAAACACTTTCCCCCACCTCTCCTCCTTCCTAGCTCTACTTCCTTCCGCAGTGGTGCTGGCAGAAGGGGAATGGGGATTATGGTCAGTTCATCAGACTTTTTCCTCCCAGTGCTCAGGGAGAGATGTCTTTCCCCATGCTCCAACTCCTCCCACAGGAGAGAGTTCCCTATAAATTTCTCCAGTATGAGCTCATCTCACAGGCAACAACAGTTCTCCATGAACTGCTGCAGTATGTCACTCCTCCACGGGTGCAATCCATCAGGCACAGCCTGCTCCAGCATGAGATCTCACAGGGTCACAAGTTCTACCAGGAAACCTGCTCCAGTGTGGGCTCCTCTCTCCCTGGGTCTGCAGGTCCCTGCCAGGACCTGCTCCAGCACAGGCCTCCCAGGAGGTCTCAGCCTCTTTTGGGCATCCACCTGCTCTGGTGTGGGTCTCCTTCACAGGCTGCAGGTGGATCTCTGCATCCATGTGGTCCTCCGTGGACTGCAGGGGAATCCCAGTTGCAGTGTCTGAAGCACCTCGTCCCCTCCCCTTCCTCACTGACCTTGCTGTCTGCAGAGCTGTTCCTCTTACCTGTTCTCACTCTGGTCTTCTCTGGGTGCAATTACATCTGCCCAATAAATTTTTTCCTTCTTAAATACGTTATCAAAAGGCATTACCACCATTTCTCCCCCACTACCACAGCCTGGCCATGCAAACCCAAGACAAATTCACATTATTGTATTTAGATACCAGTTAAGCACAGAAGATATCGTGCTTTAAAGATGAAAGGAAAAACAAAGCAAAACAGAACCTATGCAAACAAAAGTTGATTAGGAAACAAAGAGTTACTGGATGGACTCTTGGCATACTGATGGACTCCTGAAGCGTTTGTATTGCAATCACTAGGACTTTTGACAGCAGAGCCACTAACACACACTGCAAGGTAAGTCTTCAGTGTCTATGCTTGAAGATTCTCTTTCAGCCTCAGGCTGCAGTTTTATTAATTTTATTTCATTCTGTTAGCAGATTTTGAGTAGAAATTCAGACTTACTGACCCTTTTCCACACTGTGTGGTACTAGTATACCTAAATGTTTACTAAGCAAAAAAGTCACAGAGTGACAGTAAATTTGTGGTTCCCTGTAATACCACTTATACCAAGCCATTTCCCATCAGTGGACTGTATTTCAAAAGTTTATTTTGAAGTTCTACAGTTAAACCAATTGCTTGCACTTACTTGCCTGCCTGCTTTTTCCAGCTACAAAACTGTTGGCTGCACACTAGGTTTTATCCTCTAATAAGAGAAAGGCACATGTTCCTTAAAAGGAAATCCCATGCTGCTGCTCTGTTGTGACTCAATTAACTTGGCAAGAAATGAATTTACTCCATTTCCATATCAGATCCACACCAACCTGTGCTGAGCCACATGGATGAGAGTGTTCAAAGGATTGCAACATTTAATAGAGCCACAAGCAGTATGGAGATAAGTGCAGGCCTTACTACTCACATGAGGCAATTAGCTTCACTGAACAGTAAATAAGCAAATAATTTAATCTTTATTTGCAGAAAACTTATCAGAAACTATTGAAATCCACAAAACTGGAACAATTCGATTTGAAAGGTGCAGATGAAAATCTCATGCACTACATGTGCATATGCTACCTTATAGCATATGCTACCAAAATTGGTAATAAATACAGCAATACTGCTATGCAATCCTTTTAAATCCAAGATTTAATGCCACTGGACAACTGGCACATCCCTCATATAAACCAAGAATCTGTCAGGCAGAGGAATATTCTTGATCACTGTGGGCTACAAAGCAGGCTTCACTGTCTTCTCCTTGTATTAGCTGGAATCCCATAGAGCTGTTGGAAAATGAAAGCTTTTCCAGCTCCTGGGAACTTCTGGGAAAGGAAACAGGGCAGTTTTGGACACACAGGGAGCATTATCTGATTCCATTCCTCTGGTTTATAGACGTCACTGTTCTGCATTAGTCACTGTAGTCTCTGAGTGGTTTTTACTTGCTCAGCAATTGAACTAATTCTTGCTCTTGTAGGGCTTTTTCCATGTTTGTTTGGGTTTTTAAAAAGTTTTTCCCTATAAGATTGTTGTGTGATGAAGCATTATGTACCTGATCAAGAACACAGGGGGCTGTTGGAGAAGGAACTGACAAAGAAGTGCATCTTTCACCAGGAGCAGCAATGAGGGTACAATTTAATGTCTGGAGAAGTACCTTTTGCATTCTTAGGTATATGCTCCAAAAGCTGTCTTCACAGAAATGCATTCCAAAAGGTATTTTTAGGTACTTTCTACTGTCTCTCAGGAGAACAGTGTCAAATGAATGTCTGGAAGGGGACAATCTTGTGCTTGCTGTTGGGGCCCTCAGAGCCAAGAGAGCATCTTTTCCTAAGTTATATTTTCCCAAAGGGAATGAATTAGAAGTGTGTCCTTTTGCAAGGCGAGTCATACACAAACCTGTATTTACAGGTGCTTTTTCTTCCATTCTCCTCCAGGAAGGAGGTAATCACTCATACGACTTCAGGAAATAGGTTTCAGAGAATGACTAAAAAAATGAAAACATCTCCCTTAAGACTGTTCTTTATGCCATATATTGAAAGGAAAAGCATGGCTTTTAAACCAAAATATGTTTTTCTCCAAGGCAGTGCCTACTACACAAAGAAAAGGAGAAAAAACATTATGACATATGTACTTACTGAACAATATGAATTTTACATCCTATTACAAAAGTAGAGAGAAAAGGGAAACACATGCAGTCTGACTTCATAGATTTCACTAAGTAAGTGTTGTAATTTGCAAAGGTTTGTCCTTAGTGTTGTAATTTGCAAAGGTTTTGCAAATAATTCCCTACTTCTGAACAGAGAACATGCTTTGGTTTTAACCTGAAAATGGTAACTCAAAGGACAACTATGAGAATTTTTGAAGGAACTACTACAGAACTATTTCTGTAATTTTCAGCTTTTTGAACACGAAAATGAAACAAAATCTATTTCCTGGTCAGCACACTAATCTCAGAATTTGAAACACAGAAGTAATCAAGTAAGTAAAACTAAGCCTTTTACATAGATGGCAAGTTTGTAACTTGCTTTGAAAAGCAAAGTAAATTTGAAGCTTCTACACCACCTCTAGAAATAATGTTTTGTGTATAATTAGTGGTATTTTTGTCCATTATGTGGGAATATGTTTACTCAGTTTACTGTTTAGCATCCATGTTTTTGGATTCTGTGGTTATGCCTGTGTTACTACAACCTACACATGAGGGTATTCACACAGTGTGAAGATGCAAAATGAAATGTGTGAGCAGTACAGAGATAAACTTCAACTCCCAGCCACAGGTTGACACTTGTGTCCAAGCATATTAATATGCAAATGTATGAAACTGTATGATCATTTAGCAAAGAAAAAGGGAAGGGGAGTGCTTAAATGGCAGTTAGATGCAAACCTGAGATGTTCACATTTTTTGAGTGCAGATCCCTTTTAAAGAATTTATTGAAAATTGATGTAGTAGCAAGAACTCTGATGAAAGTCAACAATGCCGAACAGACCAGTGTAAAACGATGTTTCATAGGACAACACTGTTTCTTGCTACGTTTTACTAAAACATGTTTAATTATAATAGAAAACAAACAAGAATGACAGGTATCATTAGATAAGCTGTAATGTTTGGAGTCCTAACACATATTGGACTTTCAAAATTGAAGCAAGTGATGCTGTGCTTTATCACTCCAGAGGCTGAGAAATTTTGCACGTCCAACTGCACCTGACCCTGACAAACTGCTGAAACTTAACAATATAAGGATTTTTCATTTATTTCAGTCAAATCCTTTGCATCTGCAGGGGTCTGTCCACAGAAATCTTGATGAGCAGAGTCTTATGTCATGCAGTGAGCACAACCACTGTAGTACACTACTCTCTGTATCTTTTGAGTGGTCTATCTTTCAGTGGCATTTTAAGTAATTGTGTTTGGGAGGCATTAGAATGTTTTTATTTTGGAGTTTCTTTCCTTTCTGTGCTTGGAAGAAGTTTCCAGTGTCACTGCAGCATGTTTGTGTGAGTATTCCGCACTGCAAACTGATAAGAGACATTAAACATGAAAAGCAAATTATTAGAGGATGTAATACCACAGAAACTTTCTTTGAGATGAAGGACTAGATATTATAGAAGCAAACATGCTGTGATATACTTTATTTCAAAATCACCATGTATTCTTTACACTGCACATTCAATAAAAACAAAGCAATGTACCCACTGATAAAATTTCTAGTTCTGAAATGGCCTAGATTTTGTGAGATGATCTTATGGGACATGAGACCTGTGAGATGATGTTACTGCACATGGGCATACACTTTTCTTCTGTACAGAGCAAAAAGCCATGCAAAAAAAACCATTGTAGATGACAGTGACATGGCAAAGTAAGATTGTCCTTAAAGAATTACATTTCGACAGTACCCAATTGACACGTAACAGCCTGGCACGGACAAGACAATAAGGAACAAACTCATCACACAGGAAGTGACAGAAAAGTGTGTATTTCAGAAGTCAGAACTGTGCAATAAATCCCAGTAGGTGGGACAGAACTAGCACACACACACACTTTGCTTAAAAAACAACCATACACTTCTTCTTTCGGCCAGCTAACACATTCACTACTGTGCAGCCAGACCGCAGCAAAGACGCGCTGCTTGTTTACCATGGCTGAACAAGGCCAGATCTGTCCCTCATACTCGCTGGTCAGATGCCCTTCGCCTCACTGCGGTCCAGCTTCCACCTCAGCAGGCTCCTACAGACGGAGACTTGTGAGAGACAAGAAGCCCTTGCTGCCCACACCGACTGCCGAGCAGGCAGCGGGGCAAAGAGCAGCACTCGCCTGCTCGGCAGCGGTTCCGCTACCCGCACTGACAAAACCGTGGTGCCCTCTCTAGTGCCGACGGAGCCCGACAGAGCTCCAGATGAGTTTCGATCTCAAGCACAAACGTGACTCTTGGGGATGGTACTGTGTAGGGCCGAGAGCTGGACTCGATGATCCATGTGCGCCCCTTGCCCTTTCCAATTCAGAGTATGCTGTGATTCTGTGACGAGGGGGCTGCCGCCTTCACGGGAGTGCTGCGCTACGCCTGCCCGGCGGCCGCACGGTGTCCCTGCGGGCCGAGGGACCCCCGCCCCGCCCGGCACGGCGAGCTCCCCGCGGAGCGGCCGCGCCTTGCCGGGGGAGCGCGGCGGGA
>VZSE01005850.1:299872-381037 GCA_013398275.1 Promerops cafer | reverse complement strand
AAAGAAATTTTAAGAAATCCCATTGTTAAGCAAAATAACATCTTAATTACTTCCCCTATTAGGCAGAGGTATATGTTCAGAGGCAGTAAACATTCATGAATTATCACTATGGTGTTATTGGTTGAAACAATGTTTTGCTTATTTCTGGTTAAGAAGAAAATCTAATTTCTCATCTAACAGTTCTTTATAATACATTACAGCGGTTCTAGAATACTTGCCTGTTGTTTGGTACAGTATCTTTCTCATCTCGACATAATTTCCAGTTATTCACTGAGCCTTTAGAGGAAGAAATCAAGCAAACAAAACTGCTGCACATCCTCTTGCTGTCAGGGAAGTAAGATGTTAAATCATTGTAACTGATGACACAGGAGAAAAAAGAGAAACTAAGGGAAGAAAGTATTAAAGCCTTCCTGGCAAAAACATACAAGATGCAGCAACAAGGTTGAATGGGCTTGTAGACTCATTTGGTAAGCTTCCGCAGCAAGTGGTAGGAAAAAAAAGTTTGTTTAAATTGTTAATTTGAACTTTCTAATACGAATGATACTTCACCACACACAAGATAACTATTTTGAACTTACAAATAGAAGAAGATGGGATATAAGAGTGTCAAAGACACTGGGATATAATACAATATATATATATTATAAAAAATATATAAGGTTATAAGCATAATATAACCTTACTGTTTCTAAATGGTTATATTTCTAGTGTTGTAAGAAAAGGAATTTTCCTCTTTTATCACAACAGCAAAAATACTTCTGCATTCCTTTTGCAGAGTAGTGGAGCATGAGGTGAATTTACAGGCAGAAGCAGGAACTCGATAGGATTCTGGAAATAATATGGGCTTAAAATAAGGAGAGAGCAAGAATGTAAACAGCTTTGTCTCATCATCCCTCCAGATGCCTCTCTGTTCATTACCTTCTTACTACCTCTTTACTCTTCTTTTTCAGAACTTTTCTCTCATATTCAGCCACATCTTTCTTGTTGAGGCTTTGTTGCTTTCTTACAGTTCTTCCTCTGGTTCCATTAATAAAACAGCCATTAGCTGTTCTGCTCTGAATCAAGGAATTTTTCAGATTGCTTTCTGATCTTGAGAGTAGTCAATGTCTGACCTACTTGGAATCAAATTTCATGGCCCAAATCTAGCCAAGTCTTTCAGTGTACATTGCTGAAACAACCTTTTGTCTTTCTGGATCTGTTGTTCTCAGATTTACTATAGCCAACTCCCCAGTCAAGTTTTGAGTGCTTCTGGAGAGAAAATGGGAAGAAAATAAGATAACCAAAAAGCACTTTACAGTGCATTAAATATGATTAGATTTGCAAGCTGGGCTAAGTTAAATTATCTGTGGGGTTGGAAAATTGATTTTCAGTTGGAGGAGAACTGTTGCTGGTTTTGAAGAAGAAATTAGTTTTGATTTGTTAGTGGAAAAAACAAATTGCTTGTGAGAAACAGATTGTGAAAAGACTCAGTTCTGTTAGCCTCAGTGGGTAAGGGTGTGGTATTTTGATTAGAATTTCTTTTGAAGTGTGAGGAAGGAGAGGTATCAATATTTTGTCTGGGAGGAAAACAGAAACTGGCAAGTTGCTTGGTAGTAGATGAGAACTGATGTTTAGTCTGAATTCAAGAATGATGGTAGGAAGTCAAATTGTATTACAAATGAGGGAAAGAAAATACAGATGACAGGTAATTAAGAAGGTGCAAGAAACCCTGAAATTTTTTCAGTTGGTTAGAGCATGATGCTAATAATGCTATGCTTGTGGGTTCAATCCCCACACAGGCCATTCACTTAAGACTTGGGCTCAGTGATCCCTGTGGGTCCTTTCCTACTCAGACTATTTAGTGATTCGTAAAGTTATAAGTGTCCTTGCTTCTTTTACTGTGAAGTGTCATAAAAGTGAACTGAATATTCTGTGAGGGTGTGGGTAGATAAGTGGTTCTGTATGGAAATAGAAATGGGTGCAAGTCCTTTTATGTCTTTTTAACTTAAACTGTTACTGTACACGTTTAATTATTCCAGCAGTAGTAACTGTTGGAAAGTACTGTATAATGTCAAATATCAGTGGGGCTGCTGTGTTGAGAGTGGAGAGGTCCTTTGTGATAAGACTTTGGAAATGTTCATTTATAACCTCAGTATAGTCAATTGATCTAGAAAAAGATTGATTCTGGTAGGTGTTTAAAGCAGGCATTCTGCGTTCTGCAGGCTATCTGCAAGTGTTTTGCTCACTTTTGATTCACTGTGGTTGAGGGTCAGACACTCTGGCTGTATGTGAGCATTAAAGATTTCATAATATAAACTCAAGTTTTCTCTAAGCTAGTGTTCATTTCTCCAGAAAATGCTGTATCTTACATGTGTGTGCACACATTCTTTACTTATTTCTCACCAATACCTTTATAGTTTCTTGACTGGGGAATAAGCAGAAATATGTATTTTAGACTGTAGTCCTTTTATGTTTTAGGCCATGTGATGGAATAAAGTAGCAGCTTAATAAACCTTTTATTTGTGACACCTCCATCTACTGACATAGATCATGTACAGGATTGGTTTTGCAATTACAGTTTGTGATCTCTCATTTCCTGTTTGTTCCTACGTACTTTTATTTTAAAGTTTTGTTTTATCTGTGTAATGGGTGAAGCCCTTTTGAAGTCATAATTAAAATATTGGATCATAGTACTTATTCACTGGCTGAATTGCTACATAATATAACTTTGTTACTGAAACAATGACATACCCGTAAGTACACTGCTGTAAATACCACATTTACTGTAAAATGTTATACAACTCTGTTGTTTTTATGAGAGGGAATCTTTAATAGGGTATCATTGCATACATACATAGCATTAGTCATTCTGTATTTTAAATTATGACATGCCTCTATTTCATGGAATATTGGAGTCAGTTCTAGGTAATGATTAGAATTTCATATGCTTTCAGAATGTGATAGAACATTTCAAATGTGTTATGCCTAATGCTACTGTTTCTGCTAGTTTCAAAACGTTTGAAAAGTACTCTTGGTGTTGAGCAAGTAGATCATCAAAATGCTGCTGTTGGACTAGTTCACACAAAGACTGGCTTTAGTAAATCTCATTATATGATTACAGCCATCCTTAAAGCGTTAAATTGTGTGTACAAGTAATGAAAGAAATGGCAGGTCAGCTGTGGATTACAGAGACTAAGTGGGAGTGTCAGTTTGGTAATTTGTCTGTCTTTTCATTTTTGTCCTTGTAACCTGAAAATCCTAGTTGACTTAAGAACATCATGTTTACTGTCAAGACTACTATGATAACTAGACCATTTATTTGGAACAGATGTATCATATCTAGACTTGATAACAGCAACAAATCATTTAACATATGCAGTGGTGTGTTTCTTTCACACAAAAAAACAGAAGATGAAAGAAACCCCTTATGTAATTTTTAGCTCACTAATAGTGCTGGAACTAATGAAATTGGTAATCTAAACTTCATCACAGGCAGAAATGAAGTCATTTTCAGTGCAGAAGTAAGCAAAAATAGGCAGTTTTTCTTTGTGGCAATTCTACCTTTAGTGATTACATGAAAATTACTTTTCTAGAACCGTCTTCTAGATATATTTCCTTGCATATTCTAGGGTTTATATAATTTTTTAACTTGTTTTCCCATTAGAAGTCACTCTGAATGTTGCCTGTTTGCAGATAATCCTGTCTTTTGAAGTTCAGTTATCACATAAATAGCCTGATCGATAATTTCTACTTGCAATGGATTATTTAAAATTACTGACTTGAGAGCCGTTACACAAGAAGAAACTGAAGATTATCAACTCCGAAAGCAACTTGCATGCTCTTCAGTGATAAAGAAATGAAATACCAGGGAGAGCTGGCTCTGTTGTCTTCTACCAAAAGGAAAAAAGCCCCAAACCTCTCAAAGGGGCAGAACAAGTTCCTTTGAGGAGTCCAGCTGCTAGGAAAGGAAGGAGGAAATAGGAAATGGAGAATGCCCTGAATAAACAAAAGAAAAGGAACTTAAAGTGGGGAACTTACACAAAATACAGACTAGAGCAGAGATATAGAGTAAAGTGGAAAGAAGAAAAGTGGGTTTCTTTTTCTCCTCCTTTTTTTCCTTTTGTCTTTTTCAGGACAGGGAGAAGATTATGATGTATAAAAGAGAAAGGAGGAACAAAACCAGAAAAAAAATGGTAGGGAATTTAGCTGCCAGCATAATTATAGTACTGCTGTACTAAAGGCTCAGCTTGAGAAGTATTTAGAGGTTTTGCAGGACCAGTACGAGCAATATATTTGCATTTGTGTGGTAAGGGGAAAAATATTTAACCACTTGTCCAAGTCAAGCTACTGCATTGAAAAAGCTCATGAAATGAAAGGCCAGTAAGGGGGCCCTCAGTAGCTGAGCAAAGGCAGTTCAGAAAGGACTGATTAGAGAGCAACTATACCTCTAGGAAGGCAGTTGGACTGCATATGGGACTGCTTTGGATTTGTAAAAGGAGTAAGATGTAATGATATTTCATCTGGTTTGGTCATAGTGAAAAACACCCTTGTTTCAATAACATGTCCATTCACCAGGATGTGGGCTTTGGTGTGTGAAGCCTGTGACTGTCTAGCTGGTACCTCCTGTATTAGTGAATTGGCAGAAGTTTCCTACCCAATCTATCAGTTAGTCACAAACACACAAAAGCGAGTGAAAAGGAAGATGACCATGCAAGTGTTTTTGTGTTTGTTTGGTTAAAGAGTAGAATTGCTAATATGGTGAGGTAGACAGCGTTAATAGGAATGGGTTTGGCAAGGCTGGGATGAGGAGGTATGTGGAAGCTTACTGCCACTCTTACCAACACCTCCTGCAAACCAGAGGATTGAGGTCCTCGAGCAGAAAACACTGAGGAGAGAGAGGGGTTAAAAGTTTGGAGTACCGACACTTTCTTCCATGTCAAAGGCCTAGCAGACACATTCTTGAAGGACTTCATGAGATGGGGTTTTCAGTGCTGCAGTGATCCTCTTTTGACTGAGTTAAAGGACAACTGAATTACTGGAGTTGAGTACTGTAGGTGAAGAATACCAGTGGGTTTTTATTTGTCACTGTTTATTTCTAGTACTTCTGCTGCAGTGAAAAGAGGTGGGCATTAAACTGACAACATCATTGCACCTAGTTACTCAGTATTGTTATAGTACTTGAAGTAATGCAAAGAAATACTGTTTTAGAGATACAGCATATAGGTGGTTTTCATCAAACCAAGGAGTCTGTTATTTGATTGCATTCACTATAAAATAAGGTCCCTAAAATACCAAGAATGAAAGAATAATCATAACTGCAAATGTGCTTAGAGCCATTGAAGTGGCTTTTAAGAAAATGTTTTGAAGGGCTTTTAAAGAGGATCTGCATCTGGATAATTTTTTTTTGTTCCTGTGTATTTAAAAATAGCCAGACACCTATATGCAAAAGGTTCAGTATTATCACTAGAAACCTGGTTTCTGCTCTTTTGGGATTCAAGTTGAAATTTACATTAGATTAATATGCATAAAGCAAGTCAACAATCAAGCATGTTAGGCTCCCTAATCTTATTGAGCTGCAACTTGTTTAATTTGATTTCTTATTGTTTTTCTATGAGGATTCAAATACTGTTTCACTTCTTGGGCTCTCAGTCAAAGCCTTGTGAAATTAGCAAAATTTATTTGAATTCATTTGAATTAAACCATTTTCATTTTGAGGTATGTGGACATGATACAAATTTGAGTAATATGTGACTCAGGTAATAGCTTAATAAATTGAAGCAGGTTTTATGTGTATTATCTTTTTATTTAGATTGATTTCTGAGTTATTGCTGAGGCAAGTAGGTTACTAAAAGGTCATTGTTGTAGATAAAATATCAGATGGAGCATTTTGGAGGCTACCACCATTTAGCACCCACTGGATTTGTTACTTTGACAGTAGTTCTGTGTAGCAGGTCCTGTTTCTTGTTAAAACCTTGAAGTTCTTGGTCTAAGTTTAACAAGCTTCTCTTTCCCAGAACTCTCTTGTGATGTAAGCTAAATGTTGAGAGGAGGTATGGGAAAACTCCCGTATCCATTTCCACTTGAAACATGTAAAGATAACAGAAGACTAGGGGCTGGAGGACAGACAGTGGACAGCGTGAAAGAGGTTACAGTCCTTGCTTTTATTCATTGGCAGACTGAGTTGCAGAGACATACTTTATTGTAGTTGCAAGGGAAGAAAAACCTTTAATGTCCAAACATTAGCAATCTCTTCCATGCTAAAATGGGTTCTCTGAATTTTTTTTTTGTCTAATTGACATTACTTGCTGGTTGATGTAATCATCCCACAATGCATCCTGGTTAAAAAAAAAAATAAAAAAAAAAAGAAAAACTCCTTTTCTATCTTTATGTAGAATCCAGAAAGAGACTATTTATTTCCTGGAATCAGTCTGCAGCTGTGTGTAGGTTTTTTTCCCCACTTGAAGTTTGAGTTTGTTGGTCACTGATGTTACTTGGAGTAAAATATTACTTTCTCTCATGTAGTCCAGCAAAGTCTATTGTAGAGTATTATGTAAAATCCTTCAAGTTTGAGGAAAGGGGTTCTCTCATTTTAAAGTTTGGTCTGCACTGCTTGGAAAAAAATCATGTTAGCTCAAAGAAGGTTTAAAACGGAACCAGCTACTTTGTGTTTGTTTTTGTTGCACAGCAAAGTTCCTATATAAAAGCAGAATTTTGGGTTACTGTTCCCTCTTTCATATGCAGGTCTTGCAATTGTTTTGCAGACTTTTGCAAGTTAGAAGCTGTTCTAGCAAGTTTAGTGATTGTGTCAAATATGTACAACTTCAACAGAGACAGCAAATATTTATGAATGATAGCTTTATTCTTTGATGTAGGCCTGAATTTTTGCAGTTGTTAAGCATTTTTATGTTTGTAATTTGTTGTCTAGATAGTCTTTAAGCTAGAATAATCCTAAATAAATGTAGATACTATAAAACTGTACTTCTTTTTTTGGATTTCAGCCAGGTTGTGCATAAGGTCTCTTACGTGACAGACTAAGTTACCATAAGTAAGTTTATACATTTGAAGTATAGAAGTAAAATTGAATGTGCCTAATGTTTATTATATGTGTGTATGTATAAAGAATACATAATCTGATCCATATATATAGGTAGTGTTTATAAGATGTATTTACTGCTCAATTACATTGAAAATTTATATTCAATTCAGGTCTCACAATACTGGGAGTTACTGTGATTACTACTTTTCAGGGCATGCTCAATTATTTCCTAAGTGTAGCCTGCATTTTTCTTGAGTATCTAACTTAACACTGATATCACTGAAATGTGTGTCTTTTAAAAGAGAGTTCTGTTTGGAAGGCTTCTATCTAATTTTGCCTGATTGTGCATTCCAGTTCAAAGCTTCTTAATACTAGATCATTCCAACACTGGCATGCTGGAAAAAGTTCAGTGAAGTACCGCCAAAGATGAATACAGCTGGAGTACATGATGTACTGTGGGCTGAGGGAATTGTGTGTTTTCATTTGGAGAATTCTAAGGAGACATCTGTTTGTTGTCTTCAGCTACCTGATGGGAGGCCATAAAAAATATGAGTTGGACTTTTTTTTGAAGGTACAGGGTGTTTGGATGAGAGAAAACAAACACAAGGAGCATGGGAAATTTTTGTTAGGTATTAAGGAAATTTTTTCAGCAGGAGGACAGTCAAACACTGGAACAAGCTGTTCAGAGAGGTTGTGAAATATCCACCTCTGAACATGGTAAAAATTTTGCTAGATAGGCTTTGAGCCTGGTATAATTTGACCCTACTTTGAATAGGGGTAATAGACCAAATGGCCATCATAAGTCCCTTCCAACTATATTAATCTGTTTATTATTATTATTATTATTATTGTTATTGTTATTATTATTAATAATAATATTATTAATATTTTTTCACTTTCAGTTTTGTTGCTATATAAAGACAGTGTATTGTTTCTCACCAAAGAAAATATTTGCTTAAATTGCATGTGGATATGAATAGTCATAACACAAAGGTAAATAATATTGCTTGGTTTTGATTACCTTTTGCTTATTACTTTGAGATTCTAATTAGTGTGTCTAACAACCTTCTAAAGTGTGGGTTTTTTCTTGTTTCTCAAAGTGGAATGCAATGGTATATTAAGTCTAAATCCCTGCAAATATCTGCTGAACCTGTATGGATATTTGTGGTTAAATTAAATGCCTCACTATGTAGAAAGTATGCTCACAGACTTTTTTCTGTATGAAACCTTTTATTTTCAGATTTTCCTTGAGTATCTTTCGAACAAAATAGAAGTTTCCAGCCACAAAACAGCTTTTTCTTAACTCTGCTGGTTTTTCTGCAGATTTAGAGAAACTTTGATTTTCTGTGGTGCATTTTCAAGTAGAATACATTTTCAAGTCACTGTATGGCAGTTAGAGTGGAGCATCCAACTCCATCCATGTCTCTGTTCCCATACATGTCTCTGCATCTGTGCTAGCAATCCTGTGGTTTTCGAGTGAAAAAAATGCAGAAGACTTCAGTAAATGCTGAAAACTTTTAAATAGTACTAACTGAAACTGGTTTACTGAATGTTGTCCGCTACAAAGACAAGTGCTGACCAAGTAGGGAGCAATTAGGAATACCAGGTGAAAGGGAGAATAAGACTTTAGCTTTCCAGAATTTCACAGATTTAAGCTAACGTGAAACCACTGTACTCAAAAACTAGGCTGCACTAACCTTCATATTAAAGACTTTTTTTTCTGTTGTAAATTTGGTACTAGAATTAGTTAATAACTAAATAATTACAGTAATCTTAGGTTTTGGTGATGTTAGAATAGCAGTGTGGCTGGTTTTCTAGGCACTCAAAGTTAGTTGAGCTGCTTGTTAAGCTCTGAACATAGTTCTCTTACAGGTAAATTTTCAAGTAAATGCTCTTGGTTCACTGAACTTTTATTTCTTTGGCATGTTTATAGAATAGGTACCTTTCACAGTTTCTCTGGTTTTTAATGGGGTTTAAGTAGTTTAATGTATCTGTTTATGTACTGAAAGGCAGCATGTAAAAGAGTTAATTGGAAAGCTGAGAATTGAGGTTTCTTTGGACTTCATAAATTACATGTTGATCCCTCATGTATTCAAAAGATTTTGTTTGAATTTGCAGTAATGTTAGCACTTGCCTCCCCTGCTTCCACAGCTTTGCCAGCAGCTCATGTATTTCAGTAGTGTAAATTGTGTTGATGTTTTTAAAAGCGCCACTTTCATATAAGAACTTTTTCGGAACTCTTCATAACTGCATTCTTCTCATGTATTGCCAGGAGGCCTACCGCTTTTGTATTAGAATTGGACTAAAGTGATTGTGTGGGTTCACTTCTCTTGTGGTCTGTCAATTTGTGTGTGTACCACATCTGCACACTTTAAGTCTTACATTGTTAATTAAATGTTGCCACTACTGCTGTACAGAAGGTCTGTGTTGACTGGTGCCCCATTTGAGATGCAGGCTTTCCAGTTCATGCAGCTCTCTCTGCTGGTCAGCCTGTATAATCAGTTATGCCTCAATAAAGGCACTGCCGGGATTTTTCCTTTAGTGTATGCCTGTCTTTTCCTACTTAAGAGTCAGGAGGCTTTATTGGAGAAGGTCAGTTGCCTTCCTCCTCAAGTCCATTGAAGATCTCTAGATAATTAGCTTAGGTGGTTCTTCCTCACCCCTTGTTGTGTTCCAGTGTGGGTCATTGTCCTTGCCAAATGGATTTGCAGTCCTGCCTGATTTTGCTGCCATATTCTGTGTCTTTCCTGGAAGCAAAATGGCCTGCATGCTTTCTTTTCCTTTCTTGCCCTTTTTACCCAGTTGTTTTAGTATGGAACTGTTATTTTGTAATGACTTGTCTGTCCTAGGTCATGCAATGACTGCTCATGTATGTATTTTTTCCTGTCTGAAAACACCTATCAGATGCTCTGCTTTGTTTGCTTTAATTCCGTGGAAGTTGAATTCATGAGTGGCTGATCGTGATTCTCTGTCTTTTAAGTTAGTAAGTTACTCTGATTCACTTCCCCTTTTGGGTCACAGAAGAAGAGTGCTAGTCAGTAGGGTGGGAGAAAGAAGAAAACTGTAGAAAGTGACAAGAATAGATGGAGAAAGGCGACGTTAGAGGGAACAGGAGAAATTACATGGAAATGAGGATTAAGTGTTCTTAAGGTTAATCATTTGGGGAAAAAAAAGTCAGAATTTTTAACTTAATTCTAGGACCTTAGTATCTTCTGGTCTGGTGATTTTCATGTCTGAAGGGACAAGCACTTGTATCATCTTTCACAGAGTCATAGAATTGCTAAGACTGGAAAAAATCTCTGAGGTTGTGTCCAACCATTAACCTAGTACACTGTGTTCACCATGAAATGATATTCCTATGTGCCACATCCACATGCCTTTTGAACACTTTCAGGGATGGTGATTCCACCATCTCCATGGGCAACCTGTTCCAAAGCTTGACTACCCTTTCAGTGAAGAAATGTTTCCCAATATCCAATCTAAATCTCCCCATGTACAGCTTAAGGCCATTTCCTCTTGGCCTTCACTTATTACCGGCAGAAGACACCCAGCTCACTATGACCTCTTTTCAGGTAGTTGGAGAGAGGAAGATGGTTGTTTTCAGGTGTTGCTTGTAAAGACCACAAAGCTGGCTTTTTAAAATTCATCTTGGCTTAAAATATTTGTGTATCTTGGATCACTATGAAACTACCCTGGGAAAGTACTGTTGTGGGCTTGTTCTCCTCCTAAGCTCTTTTCTTGGCACTTACTCTTGGCTGCCACTAGAAGAACTGGATGTGCCTTTGGTCTCATCCTGTATGCCTGTTCTGAAACAAGTGAACCAACAAATGGCTTCATTGTAGAAGTAACAGTAGCAGCTCAGAATGCTAGGATCAGGAGACATGAAAGACCAGAGAATGGTGAAGAAAGCACGTAGTTAGGAATTCAGGTTTTGAATCAAGAAAGATCCCTGTCCTGAATCGTCAACGAAAAAGGAGGAAAGGAATGCAGTTAGGCAAAGGCTGTAGTGCAAAATGCGTGCAACAAGATACATTTTTGATGTTGTGTTTGTCCAAAAAATATGGCCCATATTTATTAGCTTTGTTGCCAAGTTGAAATTTTCACGTCCTTGAAAATTATATGACCACAACTACTAATTAATTTTTCTCATACTGTCTATGCTAGTAAAGAATATCAGTCTGTAGAAGTTTTGTTGAAAGCTCTTGTATTGTGGTATGTCTTCAGTGGGCACTGGGCTTCAAGGAACCACTGCAAGAAAAATCCAAGGAAGTCTCAAGTAGTAGCAAGAAGGAACTTGGTAGGCTTCACTCTGTCAGTTTCTTTTCCTGTTCAGTAGACAGTTGAATCTGGGCAGTAGTCGATAAGAAATTTTTGTCACATACTGGTACTGAAGGGAAAATAAATTTTTCAAGCTCATCACACTGGTAGTCTAGGGAAATATAATAATCAGAAAATCATTTGTGATAAACTGTTTCTTGCTGTGATACCAATCACAAAGCAAATACTTCACTGATTGTAGAACTGCATACTATTAACAAAGAAAACTTTTGCACTGTAGGCAAGTACTTGAAGTAGAAAAGCAGTTATCTTTAAGTTGTATTCTTTTGAAAAACTGAAAGAAAGAGAACTATTTTAAAGGCAAGTACCTGTCTCTAATTTCCCATAAATCCATCACATATGTTATAATTGTATGTAAAGCAACCGAGGGAAGGAGATGTACTGCAAGTGTGTTTAATTAACTTTGATGGCTGAATAGATAAAACATGCACTAACATCCCACATGCACATTGTAGGAGGGTTTGTTGTGTGCTGGATGTAATACAGCCCTTTTCAAACTTAAATGAACAGGATGACTGAGAAATCACGCTGTAGAAAGAGCAATATTAACTTAGCATTGACAGGTGAGAATCAGCTAATTGTGTTGCTCTTGCTTTTAGTGCTTCTGAACATCTAGGTTTGTTTCTCTGCAGTCTGTGCTTTGACCTCTTCAACTTCTTTATGGCTGCATAGCCTTCAGACTCATATTACAAAAGCAAGGTATGTTGGGGTGAAAGCTGTGACAAGACACAAGGAAATGACAAACTGCTTCAGAAGCTGTTGCGAGCTGACTGTCCTTCAAGACCACCAATGCTTCATTAGGGCATTGAAACTCATAGTAGTGTTTTTTTTATGTTTGAGTAGAGAAGAAATTGTCTGGCATGGATGTATTTTATAAACCAATATAACAGCTGGCACAACTTGCTGAAGCCTCTTCACCACCCTGTTGGGCTGGATGTTTTAAAAGCTCTGTAGAAAACGATGTACTTTCCTTCCAGGTGGAAGAAAAACAGGTTTATCTGAGCAAGATGTTTGCACAGACTGCCCAAGAAAAATTTGACCAGGTGTTCAAATGCATACCTGTGAATTTGTGGACTGTGCAGAACTATTTCTTCAATTTGTTTTATTGCGTACTTGTGAGAAAGCCAGATGTTTATAATTATTTCATTCATTGTATGTTCCAGGTGATAAGGAAATAACATAGCTACTTTGTTCTCTCTCCATTCTGTTTGAGAGTGGCAGATTAGAGGGTACCCAGCTGGAACCACAGGGTTAGAGCTGCTTTGTTCTTCTGGAGGATTGTGTTGTTACAAGAATTTACTGTTCTGGTTTCTTTCAGTAAGGCTGGTTGGCTCTGCAGTAGGTAACATTTGCCAGTAGTTGAGACTAAAACAATCTTTTTTCTGTCATTGGGAACATGTAAAGAGCATGCTATAGTGATGTAGAATCATAAAGGTTGGAAGAGACCTCCAAGATAAGTCCAGGCTTTGACTGAACACCACCATGCCCACTAGAACCATAGCATAAAGTGCTGTGTCTGCTCCTTTGAACTCCTCCAGGGATGGTGAATCCACCACTCCCTGAGCAGCCTCATCCAATGCTTAAGCACTCTTTCAGTGAAGCATTTTTTTCATTATATCCAACCTGAATATTATATCCTCTTTTTGCACAACCTGAGTCATTTCCCCTTGTCCTGTCACTTGTTACCTGGGAGAAGGGACTGAACACTGCCTTGCAACAACCTCCCTTCTCATAGCAGCTATAGAAACTGATAAGGTCACCCCTGAGCCTCCTTTTCCCCAGGCTAAACAGTCTCAGCTCCCTCAGCTGCTCCTCACAAGGATTTATGCTCCAGACCCTTCCCCAGGTCTATTGCCCTTCTCTGGACATGGTCCAGCATCCCAATGTCCTTGTCATAAGGGGGCCAACACTGACCACAGGATTCAAGGTGTGGCTTCACCAGTGCCAAGTACAGGGGGCAGTCAGTGCCCTGGTCCTGCTGGTACATGGCCTCTTGTGCCATGGTGCCTGAAGTTACTTAAAAAATAGCAGTCTGTTCTAGTGGTATTCTTTCTCACTCCACAATGGGAAGATTAAAACGGTGATTTGAACTCTGTTTTAACTCAGTCTTGCTCAAGGGCTCTATTTAAAGTCTCCTTAAACCTTCTTCTTTTTATTTTCTTCCCCAAATTAACTTCTGTGGTCTTTGGGGTTTTTTTTCCCCATTAAGGTATTTTGTCCTGCTTCCCCTAATTTTGTGTCAGTTTAAAATATGATTTTTGTAGGTTTCATTTGTTCTACCTTCATTAAAAAAAAAGGCCTGAAGATGTCAGCAATAGGAGGGTGGCACTTTTAATGCTCAAAGGCATTAGCTGCACTTGTAATGCTCAAAGGCATGAGCTACCTCTGGGTTTCCTTCCCATGTTTAAAGGGGGAAAAATGACTGAAATCTTTAGCTTGAACTTCCAGCTTAAGCTTAGCAATGTGATAGCCTCCTCCATCAACTTTCTCCAGCCCACTAAGAGAATAAGTGAATCCTGCTTGGAGAGTGACTGAAGAAATATTTGATAAGACTTAAAATAATCAGTTCTCCTTCCCTGTAGATGGGGAGGAGGAGAGTGGGGGCAGGGAGGGGAACGGAATGCACTGAACCACCTGTGGTGTATTTTTAACTTCAGCTATTCCTGCTTCTCATTTCTGTTCACGTGTAGCTGTTATTTGGACACCATGGGAATGAGAAGTCAATGAATTTCTTGACCTTAGTATGGGAAGTGTTCTTTATCATATGTTCTGCAGTATCTGATTTGTTAGTCTGCCTAGCTGGGCAGACTCAACAGAACCCCAGAAAACTGGAAAAGGAGTGTCCTTGGTGGGGAGTGACATAGCATTGGCTTAGTTGGATAAGTCTGGGACCTGATGAGGAGAGAAAATATTTGCCAGACATAAGAGGGGAATGGAAGAGTCCTAAGTACTCTTTTCTACAAGACAATGATGTAGAGGTGTGGCTTAAGTGTGAGAAATATCTATGCTTTTCCTGATTTTCTTTATTTTTGTCCAACATGTGACTCAGTGCACTGTCTTCACCTTCCACCTGAACTGAGACTCGTGCTTTTACTTAATCCTCCTGTCATGGAGTATGCCCCTCCTCTGGTGCCTGTCACTGCCTCCCAGCAAATAATCCATGAGAGGATACTTTCTTCTCAGGAGTAGTTGGAACTTCTTCCCAAGTTTTCATTTGTGTTAAGTTATATTTCTGAAGTTTAAAACATAATGCTCTGGATTATCCCGTTTCACAGGATGCCTTCATTTCCTTTCTCTTTTTGGATTTTTCTAAGAATCAAATGGCATCCGGTCATGTTCAGTAGTTACTGTTTTCCTATGCCTACCAAGATGAAGCAGGCTCCAACCTTCTAGATTTTTTGATCTGCTTGTGCACAAGCATTGATTTCACCTTGTGTTTTAAGGTTATGCCTGCCTTTGAATAATGAACTTTTGATTAGTTTTAAACAAGTTAATTAAATTTTAATTAGTTTTAAAGGACGTGGAGTAAGTGCTAAATCACTGAGGTCATTTCAGCTAAAATTTGAACCTGGTTTTGTACCCAATTCTGGGTGAGAAGAGGAAAGGAGAATTTCTCTTTATTAGAAAAGCTTAGTTGGGAGGGGGAGTGGGGATGGGGAAAGAGGAAAAGCAACTGCTTTTGGGAGAAGCTTGGGCTCAGACTTGGTATTACTAATCTGTACTTTTGACCTAGTAATGCGTTCTAAACTTGGAGACTATTCAAGCAACATGCAGGTTTTAGAGTAAGGGGTACTCAGATTTTTCTGGAAAATCTGATGTTCTGCTGTGTCAATTTCTAATACGTGTCATATTGTCCTTTCTCTCTCAATTCACTCTCTTTCTTTTCCCTCTAGGATTTGCTTGTTTTACCTGTTGCCCACTCTTTTTCTTCTTTCTGCTGGAGATTGTGTATAGCACATAAAATGACTTCAAATCTTCAGTGTGACTCAGCCACTGTGCTTACATTGCTTAACAGGACACTGTCTGAGAGGGGATAATTTGGTTTTAGGAAGTTTCCATAGCAGATAAGATAGGATCCTTCATCAGAGGAGGCATCCTTCTATTGCACTGTCTTGCTGTCCACAAAGGCCTGTGTCTGTTAAAAAGAAGCTCAAGAACCACTTCTTACACTATTTTGATTTTAGATTCTAGGTTTCTAAAATCTTTTGTCAATTACAAGAGTCATTTAAGTGCCATAACCCCTGCTGCACCTCGTTGTATTGGGTCTGGCTGAGATGGAGTTCATTTTCCCACAGGTGCCCTCCCAGTGCTGTGCTTTGCATTGGTACCTACCAAGGTGCTGGTGACACACCAGTGTTTTGGCTGCTGCTGAGCAGCTCTGCACAGCATCAGCACTGTCTCTCCATCATTCCACCCTCCCGCCAGCAGCCTGGGGGTGGGCAAAATATTGCCAGAGGACATAGCCAGGACAGCTGACCCAAACTGATCAAAGGGGTTTTCCATACCATATGACATCAGATATAAAAGCTAAGTAAAGGAGGAGGAAGGGAGAGCATTGGTTATTTACAGTGTTTGCCTTCCAGAGCAGCTGTGACATGTGCTGCAGCCCTGCTTGATGGGAAGTGGCTGAACATTGCTTGATGATGGGAAATGGAGAATAGGGGGTTTTTTGTCTCTGCTTATGTGTGCACAAACTTTCGCTTTTGCTTTATCACCTATGAGTTGTTTTCCATCTTTTCTCTCGCCTGTCCAGCTGAAAAGGGGAGTGGTAGCGTGGCTTAGTGGGCACCTGGCCTCCAGCCAAGGTCAACCCACCAGACCCTTCTTGTGACTCTGACTGCCTGTCTGAAGTGACTGGCAGAATCTATCCCAGCCTACACACTATCCTGAGATGTAGTCGTGGTGACATATGCTGCTTGTGCCCGTAGTTAGGCCAAGTGTTAAATGCTGATCTTTGTCTATGAACAGTTTTCAGGGAGGTGGAAAGGGGAAGCATCTGGTAGATGAAAACCTATCATTTCTAAGTGCAGATGGAAGAATAACAAGAGCGTGTTTTTGTGAGTTTGTTTTATTCACTGCTTGAAATAACGTAAGGGCATTATGTCCTACATAGTAATGGCATTTAGAGTGGAGCAGAACCAGAGTCACTAAGAATTTTGTTTCTGTTGTAGGCATGAGGAATATCTTGGTCACCTGTGAGGTACTGAACAATACGCCTACAGCTTTTGATAGAGTTGTTCACATTAGTGTCACATTTGTTACCTAATTATATATTTTCTGAACTCTAAAGAGTAATTGAATATGGAATTAATAAACACTGTGCAGAATCATTGTGTTGTGTTAAATATATTGATATATTACATCCGTGTCTTTCCCTCAGTGCTTTTTTTAACCTTGATATGGTTTAGTTTCTTCCTTATTCATGCCCTTTGTGTTGAACTCTGGAGAGTTCAGGAGAGTTTCTTTCTCCTTCCTCTCCCTGAGGTTTTCTCTATACACTAAAACTGAAAAATTAAACATGAGGAACTGCATGGGAAAAGTTACAATAAGGGTTGAAATTTAAAACAGATTTTTTTTTTTCAGTGTTCAAGCAATTTGGAGGTTTTTCAACTATTTACCTTATATGGAAAGAATCATGAGATAAAGCTTTCTTTGCAATGAATTTTTTTCTCTTAAATATTTCATGTAACAAAGAATTTTGTTAGAATCTCCTCTACCAGTGGTTCACAGTGTGAGCCTAGGCAAGTGATTGAAACCCTTGTATTAGATCCAGAAAGTAAGAGAAGTGACAGTGTTCTATGTCAAGCATCCTAGTATTGAACTGCAGTGGAAACTGAAAATATTAGGGTTATTATGCATTGTTACAAGCTTGTTCAAATACATAGAGATTGTCTAGAATAGGAGGGTTTTGGTGATGCTGAGGCTAAGTTTGTCTTAGTGTGTTCTCTTCTGTAGCAAAGCCACATTGTAGGGGTTTGGTTTTAACCATATTTGATACTAAAGAGTGCTATCAGGGATCTAAAAAATTGAGGCCTTGGTCTGACTTCTGTCATTTCTCTGGGGTTTTTTTATATTTTCTTTTTGTCTGTGTGCCAGTCAAAGTAGTGCCCTGTGACTGTATTTACTTTAATGACATTAAACTTAATTCACTTACTATTTGGTGGATTGGCAGACAAATATTGTTGTGTGTAGTTTGGGCCTAGATGTGAGTGGACTATTTCTGGCACCTACTAGTGATCAAAGTCCTTGCTAAGTACCAATTAAGAAAAAAAATGTATTTAGAAGACTGCTTACTGGTAGATGTGGCAAACTCTGAAGGGCCATAGAGGGGAGAGGGATGTCCATTTATAGGTGCTGGAATGCCTGGTCAGAAGTGGTCTACTCAGACATTATTAAGTCCTGCCTAGGATTTTTAATTGGCTTTTGTTTGCTAATTGGAGTTTATATTTGGCAAATCCAAGAACTACTAGTATTTATTGTGATTTGTATTTTGTTTAGGAATATCTTTATGCGCTCAGAGCATGTATAAAGAGAGGAGACCATGGCTGGTTTTAAATTTGAGTTCATTTCAGTGGGCTTCAGCAATTTGTCATGTAAATGTATGTAGCAAAACTTTACCTCTTAGAGCAGCTAGTTCAGATGGAGACAGTTCTTACTCAGTGTACTTTGCAAATTACGAAGAAACTTGGCTATAATAAATTGTGTTGCACTTGTATTCTAGACTTAGCTCCAGCTTATCTAATTATTTGCATGCAATGAAATAAAAAGTGTCAGAGAGTCTGCAGTATCTTTTACAGGCATTTTGTGGGGGGGAGGCCTAGCTGGATTTTTTTCATTGCATCATGGACACAGCTTGCTTTTGTCAACTTTGCATTAGTCACATTCTGCTTTACCTTGGGAAGTGGTTCTTGGGATCCATGCTCCTGTGCAACAGCTAGTTCCAAAACCTGGGGAGAGGTATGAAGTTCTTATTTCATCAGAGCTGAGGTGAAGCTGCAAATAACTATGCCAAATAGGCTGAAAAGTTCTGTAGAAAACTGAAGTGACATGTAAGTCTGAGATGATCTAGGAGAGAGTCCTTCTGTAATTTAGAGAATGGAGTATCTTGGATTTTGAACGGATCACCTTAAGTAGATTCAAATTTCCTATCCACGAATGGGGGGGAAAATAACGCTTTTAGACAAGATTAGAACAGTATGATTGCTGAGTTGGAGTGGGGACTTGCAGGGAGAGCTGAGGTGCCTTGGTTCATGTTACTGAGTGCATATATCTGCAGAACTTCAGGGTGAGTTCCCACAAGGCTAAAGACATTGAAATGTGCATTTTCCTAGACTTCAGGGCTCCGAGGCAAAACTTGTGTTGGAGTTTGACTTATGTACTGAGAGACCTGAGTGTTTTCAGGTTTTTTTTCTAGCTTTCTATCATAAGAAAAAAATTTTAGGAGGAGTTAAATAATTGTTCAGTGGGAATTTTGCTATGTAACATTTTTATAAACAACTTATCAATTATTAAATTTTGTTGTGCTATAAATGCTTAATCTTTATTTTATAATGCCTTGTCATAAAGAAACTGATAATAACACAATCTGTAACAGCACATTTTAAAATCCAGAAAAGAACACTCTATCTTCTGTCTGATCTTCTATATATCATAGACCAGTCAGTTACGTTTCGGCTGTCTTCCTCCCTTCATCAAGTTCAGTGATGTAGGATTATCTAAAAACTATTTTGTGATAGTGCATCTACTCTTCATGTTTTAAAATCAGGAAATACAGAATCTACTTCTTTCTTAACTGTTTTTTTTCAGTAGTTTGACACTCTTGTCTGTGAGAGAAAAAAACAGTTTTTTAAATAGGTATTTATTCTAAAGCTATTGTAGATATAATTTAAACAGTTAATTGTTTTTCCACTATGTTTTTTATTTCTTGAGTCTGTCAGGTAGTCTGCTAGATCTTTTTAGTCAGTTAGGGCACAATTTTCATATTCTTGCCTTCTGCAAATTTCCTGTTTCAGGATATAATTTCAAAAATCATGAAGAAAGGCGTGTGTCATTCTTGTTTCAGAGCTTGGAGGAAAGGCAATGTGAATATAGGCAGTTCTAAGTTTATCTTATTTTGGAATATTTTCTTTCTCTTTAAAAGTGAAGTGTACAATTGAATGCTTAATCATACTGAAAACAGAGTTCTGTAAGTACTGGATACACGTGATGATAATTTGACTTTTCTGCAGTGTTTGGGGAAGCACCAGTATGCTGGTTTTTCTAAATGTTCAAGAGAACAGACCATTTGAAATGTTACATTGTGAATATATGTTTGTCTTAATGTTTCTTTCTCCTTGTCACTTCTATTAGACTTTGCAGAATCTCTGCTAGTGGTGTATTTTATGAAAAGCCTTTGTTTACTTTCAGAGTCCTGGGTTTTCTGGCCTGCATTTTTTTCCGACAATCTGCATTTATAGAGATAACATGATCTTGGCAAAGCATGTACTGCAGTATCTTTGCAAAAGCTGTCTGGTATTTCAGATAGGGAACAAGTGGAGAACTTGCAGGCCATTGATGTGTAAGGAAATATTAAATAAACTATCAAGCAAGTACATTTTCCTGAATTGTAAAGATAAAGCATCAACATTGCTGTCATAAATTATTCAGCAATATGAAACATTAACATAGGATTTTAAAGAAGAATGTGTTCTTTTGCAAAAGTACTTCAGCTCTTCTACTGAAGAGTAACAAGAATCTGCAATATTTATATAACATCTCTCTATATAATTACAATATTTATATATTGATATAAATATTGATTTATGTATTGACACAGTAATTGAACTCTGAATCATTATTTGATAGACTTGTGAATGCATTTACATTTAATCAAACTTCTACAGAAATAATTTTATTTCAGATATTTCTGTGGCAGTTGCTTGACTATCTCTGATTGTGAGTTGTATGTCTCAGATGGTCTTTGTTATGTTTTATTGTCTCATATTCTGTGACCAGGCCCTGACTCTCTAAGGATTTATGAAAGTACCTAGTTGTTGTTGCCTTGTTGAAACTGTATAGGATCTAAGCTGTAGAGGAGGGAGGGAAGTATTGTGGGTTTGTGTTGGTTTTTCTTTTGGGGGGATCTTTTGGGGGCTTATTTGTTTGCTTTTTTTTTTTATGGGGGAGGGTGTTTTTTTAAGGCAGGATTGTAAATAATATTAGTGTCCTGGGTTCCTGTAACTGATGTGTCATTGTGAAGAGCTAGCTTGGTTTCCTTTACAAGACTTTAGGCACTTTCCCAAAGACAAGGAGGAAGGAGGGCAATAACACCAAAATCCCCTAGAAACCCCCGCACCTTGAGGAGGGAATTTGTACAATGAAATTTGCATTAGATCTGACCTTTTGATATGCAGTTTCTTAACTGAAGCTGAAAAAGCAGGGTAGGCTGGAGAAAGTATTTCTGGAGAGTCCAGAGGAGACACTGACACCTATTGCTCTTGGCTGTTTGGAAGAGTTTGCTGATTCACTCTGACTTAACTGTTATCCTGTTTACATGCTGACAGTTATTTCTGCAAAGAGCTAATTTGTTGAAGCACATGTTTCCAGATTCTGTTCAGATAGTGCAGCTGGAGTAGGAGTAGTTCTTTCATCCAGATGTTTTCACATTTTTGATGTCTCTGTCTCAGATTTACTAGATTTGTTTTCCCCCATATTTTTCACAGAAAAAATGTTACAGGAGTCAAGGTAATGCATGTTTTATCACTCAGCCTGTTACTGCAATTTTCTTGTCCAAGACCACTTTACCCTTTGCTTTGGTCAGGTGATGAAAACTGGGAGAGGAAAGAAGCCAAATAACATATGAAATTGGGAGCAGCAGGAGTGACCTCTTACAAACATAACATTGTGTAGAACATAGTGGATCTTTTTGTGGTTCCTCTTTTTGTAGGCAGAAGAGCTGGTAGGGGGTTATGATTATTATATTCTCCATGATACTTAACTGTGTATGGCAGAGTGTAAAAGTGTACTTTTAATATTTAGAAGTTTGGCAAAGAGTAGTATTTTCAGTTGTGATATTCTGGAGTTGAAACTGGAGGCACCGTTTCATCTAGAATGATAGAATGAAGAGACCTAGTAATAATGTGCCATGGCATTATTTCTCCCTTAAGTGACTGCAAATTTCATTAAACAGTCTTTGAGGTTTGAGTAACAGACTTTTTTCTTAAGATGTTCTGATTCTCGGGCAGGAATTGGGATCATTCATTCCCCTCTTTTTTGTTTTCTTTTGTCTCTTTTTTCTTTTATGTTACTAAATGCAGTCTGTGTTGAAAGAGAAAAGCCACAAAATAAACCAAGAGGGTGAAAGCATGATTTTAAACATTGTTTTGACACTTCTTGCCCTTAGAATGGCTCTTCCTCTTTCTGTTTACCTCCTACTTGCCTAGAGGAGACTTAGTGATGTCACTGCCCCTTGCCCCTGCTACATAATCTTCTGCTCCTGGTTCTCAGGAAAATTCTGGCTCTTCCACCTTTTTGAGCTCTGCATGTAGTGTAAACACATATGACAGTTACTGTAGAGGCAGTAGTTTTACTAAGCTCTGAGGAGGGAAGTTGCCGGACTGGGGAAGTGAGATAAGAGTGCAAGAATACGGAGATGACAGAATTCAGAAGGAAGTTCAAAAGAGTTCAACTTTTTAAAATCCATATCTTGGAAAAAGCTTCCTGAACAACTGCAACCAGGGCAATTTATACTAATAGCCAATGGCAACCAGAAAGAGTTATGACTGATTTTCCTCACAGAAATGTTGCTGAGAGAAACTCTTTTTCTTCTGTAAGGAGGAAAACCTTGTAATTTCTACCAGTAAATAACTCGGCTGGATTAAACTGTTGTGTTGATATATGCTTAGAAGATAATATTTTTTATAGACTCAGAACTCTAGAGTGCTTCTGTAGTGGGAGAGGATAAAGAACTTTGTCAAAGGTCTGATGTCTTTCAGAAGTACCAAACTACTGCAAGTGGTGGGTCTTGGCTATTCTCTGTTCTATCTATTCCACAGTTAAGCTGCTAAAAACAGAATGTACCTGGGAAATCCCTGCCTGCCACAGAAGGCTGGGAGAAGGGTAACTGGTTTGAAGGCTTTTCCATTGTGATACAGCTGGTGCCTGTCATGCCACTCTTCAGCACTCTCTGACTGAAATGAAATGTGTATGACTTCTGATAGCTTAGCATAGCCTGCATGGTTCTTGACAGCATCTGCAAACCAACATCTGTTTTGCAACTGTTGATGCTATTCTTTGGCCCTGCAGTACTGTAGCGACAAGTGCTGGTTCATGTTTTCACAAATCACTCTTCAATTATGACAGCAGGAATTGCATTTGGGAAAGAATAGCTAGCTTTCTTCAAAAGTGTCTTCCAGCATCACCTTCTGACTGTCTCAATTTTGCAACATTTAAGAAAGCGAAGTAATTTCACAGACTACTTCGCTGTTGTAATCTTTGCTTTTGTTTGCACTTTCAGTGTTTATTTTAACTTGCAAGTATAGCTGTAAGTGTCTTATATATTCTCCGGAGGTTGTTGAAGGGTTTTTCCCCAAGACAGTATTTTTAACAAAAATGCCTTTTAATAGAAAAATACTTTTTTTTTCTTCTCCGGTGATTTATTGGAATATTTTTTCAACATCAAAATGTTATTTTTTTATTGAACCTTTTTTTATAATTTCCTAACTTCTTCATAATGCATTGGTAGTTTTTCTTATGTAGAAACTGGTACTTTGATTGTTCACTGTAGAAGAGTAGTTCACTATTTTTTTGTAACCAAAAGCCAACCAGGTGGAATGAGACCAGTAGCAAGCAATCCTGCTTTTTACTTTGAATTAATTTCCTCCATGTACACAGGAGCACTGGCAATTCCTATTTAATTTCTTTCTGAGAGAAATCAAAGAACCAATTCAGGAAGACCTGTGCTCAAATAAGTAACTTTTGTTCCATGATCTGAGCTATTAAACAGTACTTAGTTTTCAGTTAACAAGAAATCTAGTATGATGTAGCATACTTGTGAAAATATCACTTAGTCCTAATTTTGGTGTTGTCATCTTTTATTGCATCACTTTAAAAGAATTTGAGAGATGTGTAAGGGAATAAAGGGAAATTGGTGATATTTTTCACGTGCTTCCATGCAAAAGTTCTTCCTGACACATTATCGTTACTTTTCCTATGTCTTCTGTGTATATAAAGACGTGCAGGTAATGGTGGCTCTGAATGGACTAAGGACCCTCAGATGCCCTTATCTTGGGACATAATCTGTGCCAAATGATTGGGCAACTGTTTGAATTGCTTGGAAATTTTCTGATGAAATAGACTTCTGCTGAAATTTATCACCATGGTGAAACTGAAATGTTTTGCAGATATGGACCAACTTTTTCCAAAGTTCTAATGGAACCTAAACAGAGCTGTTGCTTTTTTAAAGCAATTCCATGAAAGCTAGCAAAAAAAACCCCTAAAAATTATTAAGTAGAGATTGATGTTACTTACCCATATCACCAGCTGTGGGCAAATCTGCTTCATTTACCCGGGAGGAATAGAGCATCCTCACCCAAGGGAGGAATCTCCACACACACTCTCCAAGAAGGGATATGTTAGAAGAACATGTTTGAAGGTGGAACTGGATGTGCAGAGTATGAAGTGACTGACTCTCAGTCATATCCAGGCCAAGTGTGTCACCTTAGCATTTTTAGATAAGGATACTTTACTATGTCTGCCACATCTTCACCTCACTATCATAATGTTTAACTTTGATGTTGATGAATCAGACTGGTTTTAGCATAATTCAACACTGAAAGCAGCATATTGATTTTTTGCCTGTGAAATGCAAGCTGCAGTGTTATTATGGGTATTCAAAATGTTGCAATCCTTATTCTGCTGGATTTGTGGAAAAACTACATAGTTAAACATAGATAAATCTTCATGCAGTTTTGCTTAAAGTCAGGAGCCTGGCTTGGAATTATGAATGCTAGGCAGTTCTGAGCATGGAACAGTACTTTCAAAACAGAAAATAAATTAGAATACCCACAATGCCCCTTGATCTGAAACCTGCATGAACAGGTGGTTGTTGTCTGCTTTGTTTGAAGGTCATGCTCTCAGATCAGTGTGCATGGAATGTATGCTCAGTAGGTCAAAGATAGACAGCTTTCCCTGAAACAACCCTTTCTGTCTCCTTCTGGCACTTCAGCACAGGTCTGGAAAACTTGCACTGACTGTACTGGCCTTCTGATCAGATTCTGGTATAATCTGAAGCACTTGGAGGAGGTGCATACAAAATACACAGCTGTCCAAGCAAGGCAAAACTGTCTGTCTCTAAAGCTAGTATTGCAAGAGGAGAAATGCTAAGCATTGCCATCAGTCTGACTTCTGTGGGGAAAGAAGCTGAATTTACTCTCAGTGAGATGGATTCTTTTTTAGGGAGGGAAGAAGGGAGTGTGGTATTCATGATAGATTCAGTCAACACAGCACATGGCATTGAGGAAGCTGTGTTTAAGTCTTCACTCCTTCTCACGGACATACCCATCTGAAAAGTCATGCAACATAAAACTTGAAGAGTTCTCCATTCTGAATTCTGCCCCCTTTGAACTTCCATTGTATTTCCCCCACCTTTACTCAGTTTTAAAATCAATTTTTGGTTCTCTGTCAGGCCCTTTCTGAGTTGGAAGGGTTACAAAGGGAATATGTATATTTTTGCTGCTGCAGGAAACTGCTGTTGTGCTCAAGTGCTTTCAAATAGTTTCCGGCAACCACAGAAGTGTTGCGCAATGAGAGCAAAGGGTGGGTGTGCCCTTGCCCTTCCTGCTACAAGACAGTTGATCTTAACTTCCACATGAATTGAAATGAGTTGGGGTTGTCAGTTTTCGAACAGAATTAATTGTTGTGGCTAAAGGGATTATTACTACGTGAAGTAAACATACCGTGTCTCTTTTTGTGATTACTTTCCCTTTCTCATTTCTATTTTCTCCATGTAATGCTTTTCTTAAACTGGTGCCGTATTCACAGAAAAGAAAAACATGGTGTGTACAAAAAAACCTGGTGGTTATGTTTGAAGTCAGGTATCTGGCTTCTAGACCACTTTCTTACTAGAACAGAGAAGCAGTCTCAGTACCAAAAATAAGCTTTAATTTTTTTTAAAATTTTGTATTTTAAGAAGCCTATATTTAAAAAGTTCTTGGCAAAAATGACAGGAATTGGGGCAAATAAGACAGGAGGGGATTACTTCATCTGTATCTAAATGCAGATTTGATTTCTTCAATAATCGTGCATTATGTATTGTTCACAGCCATTAACATTTTTTTAACATACTTTTAATGCAGATACATTATGTTCCACCTCTGCGTGTGTGCCTGCTTTGTATGACTTTATGTGGATTCCTGCAGCAAATGGATGTCTTGTGACATGCTTATTTAAAGGGCTTCATCACTCCCATGTTTAGTACAGAGATTTCTCAAGTGATAAAAAGGTAATTAACGTTTGGGGATTTATCTGTAGTGAGAGGATGCTCTAATTTTCAAACATTTGAAGTTGTATGGCTAAAGACCCTGGCTCAGGAGGCTTCCCTTCAACAGCCTCCTATTGCCTCAAATGCTCCCTGCCCCCCCCCACCAAAAAAACCCTGTAAGTTGAAAAACAATCTTTTGAAGGCTGTGGATGCTGCATATTTTTAAATTGTGAGAATTTTTTATGTCCTCCATGTTTTAGTGAAGTGTCTTCCATAAGTCATGATTTTTGATCTCACTAACCAGTTTTTTGATGATTGACTTAAAAAGAACCATATGAATTGCCGCACCCCAGTGTGGCTGGTGAAAATAGTTTTCAGGTGCATCGCTGATACAAATGTCAACAGACAATTGCATGTAGACATGTTCTGTTGTAGATGGTGATTGTGTGGAATGTATGTATGGAATGATTAATCTTATCCTTTAGAAGCCATGACTTAAAATACTATCTGGATTAGGAACATAAAATAATTCTATTGAATCAAATAATCTGTTCATCAGTACCAGAATCTTACAGAATCTTACTCTTACAGCTAGTAGTTTTCGTCTCCAAAACATCATCCTTATATCTCAGACTTTGTTAACTATTCCTACTTATTACTTGGATAATTGCTTAGGCCATTTTTTCCACTGAGTCTTCATTATGTCAGACATCCACTCTAAGAGGTGTGTGGACTTGGTATGTTTTTTTTGTTCAAACAAATACCTTTGTGGTACCAAGTAACTTATCTACAAAAGTCGCATTCTGAATTATTAAATCTTTTCATACAGGTGTGAGAATTATTTACATTTTTACAGAAACACAGAAATTCTTTTGAATTACAGTATGATAACAAATCTGTATACCCCAGAAAATTATACTCAGTGTGTTCTGCAAACAGGTAAGCTATTGTCTCCCAGTATATTTAGTCTCAAAATGCTTAACTCCATCAGAAGAATAGGTCATATTTTAAATATACTGTATCAGCAGAAGTTAATTCTTTTTGCCATGTTAGTGTTTCTATTGTGCTAATATAGTGGTCTCTGAATGGAGCAAAGCAGAGAAAAAAATGTGTGTCCAATTGGAGACTTGTCTGCTAAGAAAAACAGGTGAAAGCAGTTTTGTTTTGTTTTTCACAGCACCAGGGAGTGGTGACCTTGTGTTTCAGTTACTTTGCTCTGCCCATATAACTGCTTTAGTTGCATGTAGAAGACAGAGGCCAAGAAAATGTATTATTTTCTGTTTTCAGTGAAGAAAATTATGTAGGAATATTTCTTGGTTTCACCTGTTTTGTCTGCACTTTGACAGAAAAGACAAACTTGACACTTGAAAGTTATTTAATTTGAAGTCATGACACAATTTTACAAATAGTATCTCTTGAGATTTTTTTCACAGTGTCACATGGAACCTTTGAAATTAGTGCAACAAATAGAACAGAGTAGAGTATTCTGTTGCAGTATTTACTTTGCATTTTTTACTGCATTTTATTGCTATTTCACATTCTTAGGTGCGATTAAGCAAGGTTTCCTTCTTGTTTTATTGCATTTTTTAATACAGAAACAAAGAGGGAATGATGGGAGCTCTTTGAAAGGACAAATATGTTGTAAATGCACAGACTTTATGAAGGAGAGGCAGGCACAAGCATGTGTGTTCAGTACACTTCTGAAACTGGAAAGGTTTTCAGTTAGGTCTACAAATTATATTTCCATTCAGTATTGGATAGACATAAAGCCAAGTGACCAAGATGAGAAGATCTGTCAGTTCAGGTCAAGGTTTGAATAAACAGAGGGCTAATATTGCAGTATTTTGGGAAAACTGCTGTAGTAATTAAAGACAGCCCCCTGTGGAGATTAAAGTTGTGGGTTAAAGCTGAGAATGTTTTATAAAAGCAAGTTGTAGAGAACAAACATTACATCTTGCATAATGTGACAGAAGTAGTGAGAATTCTTTTAAAAATAATGTTTATAGTCATGTGGTTATTTTCTTCTGAAAAACAATAATTCCTTATTAAGAGGGATGCTTTTTTTCCTTAGTTAACATGTACTTGTTACCTGTGCTACCTTTGGAGCTAAAAGCCATATCCTCTCAGTTAAAAGCGGCTGGCTCTGTAAATGAGGCATAGGCAATCTGTATATCCCCTACATAAGGGCTGAGGAATGTAGTGAATGACATTTGCATCTCGACATTCATATTTATATATCTATGATACACTGGTTCTTTGTGTTGCTTAGTTTGGGAAGTAAAAGGATACATTTTTCAATTGGTGATGGTGTCTTTTTTCTTTTCTTTCCTTCAGAATTAGCATAATGGTAACACAGTTTTATCCTCTTGTATGTGTAATTGAATATTTTTGTCATCTCATAACTCATTAAGTTAGCGTTCTCCTTATTTAAGATGTTCAGCCTTTTTTCCCTGCTGATATAACTGTTGTGGTTTCCATAGCACACATCATCTTTAGCCCACATTAATGAATATTCATACACTCATTCTTTCTTAAATAATTCTAGTTAGGAACAGAAGATGAAAATAAAAAAACCAAAACATGTTGCAAATAGCTCTTTTATGATAAAGCAACATAGTTCAATACAAACAAAAGCTGTTGAAAATAATGCATTGAGAATGTAACACCCTTATGCCTATGCAGAACAGTAAACATATTTTTAACTTAAACATTTACATTTTCAAGTACAATATCTTTATTAACCATTTATCTTCAGCAGCAACATGCAGACCCTTAGTGAGTTTGGGAATGACACCAAGCTGACTAGTGCAGCTGAAGGGATTGAGGGAAGGGACACCATCCAGAGGCACCTTGGCAGACTTGAGAAGTGAGTCCATGGGAAAGTCATGAAGTTCAACAACGCCAAGTGCACCTGGTCTTGCATCTGGGTTAGGGCCATCTCCAGGATCAGTACAGGCTGAAGGATGAATGGATTTGAGAGCAGCCCTGTGGATGAGGACTTGGGGATCCTGGTAGATAAAGAATGAGGTGTGAGTTGGCAATGTGCACTTGCACCCCAGGGAACCGGTTTCAGCATATAGAAAGAAGCATTGCCAGCCCGTCAAGGGGTGTGATTCTCCTCCTCTGCTGCGCTTTTGTGAGACTGCACTTGGAGTCCTGTGTCCAGCTCTGGCGCCCTAGCACAGGAAGAACATGGACTAGTTGGAGTGAGTCCAGAGAAGGGCTACAAAAACGATCAGAGGGCTGGAGTGCCTCTTCCATGAGGAAGGACTGAGACAGTTGGGGTTGTTCAGCTCAGAGAAGGAGGCATCAGGGCGACCTTATTGTGGCCCATACTTTGATTCTAAAAAATCGGATCTTTTAAATTGTCTTGTTCAGACCTATTCTGCATTTTCAGAATATGAAATGCAGAATTCCAGGTGGTAGCTACTTGGAATAACTTCTAATAAAAACAAGCTTTTAGACTGTGATCCAAGATTTTGTCTGAAGTATGGATTATACCGATTAAAATTATGATGCACTCACAGAGAAGCAAAGATATTCTTCAACTGGCTTTTGGAATATGCTGTCTCACATTTTTAAACCTTTTTTTTCATGATCAGATCTATCTGTGGTTATTTATTACATTATTAGTCTTCTTTTCTTTGATTACATTGATCAGAGAGGACTGTTATTTTGAGAGCAGATTAAACAATTTTTTTCTGAAAGAAGGTGGTCTTGGAAGATCTCCCATTCCTAGGTACAAACCAAGTCTGTTAGATTCTCATCTCAGTTAGCTCAGTTATCTAAAACTTGTGTTTTAAAGTGTCTGCTTACAATGAAAACTCAGCTGAAAAGTGCTATTCCTATCCTTCTCTTCATCAGTGCTAGTTTTTCACCCAACTAGTTATTTTGTCTTCTAGTTTAAACTGGGAATAAAATGAGTGGTACAGATCTCATTAAGGCAATTCTTTTGGCTTTCAGGTTTAATTAGCATGTTGCAGGCGAGTACATGCTGTCTAAAATTCAGTGAAAAGTGATAATCCTCTAGCTGGACTCCCAGTTAATATTTTGTTTTTTCCTGTAACACTGTCAGTTACTTTTCCTCTGAGGCTATGTAGTAAATAAAAGAGAAACTTAGTTTTTCATAAACCACCTAAGCTATTCTCTTGTCTTCAAGTTTTAATGTTTTTTCTGTGTCAGAACGGTACCGTCACTAAATACGAATATTACAAATAAAAGCAAGTACAATTAGTCAAGAAGTATTTCTTACATTTCTTTCAGGCAGATGCTCTGAACAGAACCAAAACAAACTATGGCTTGTCTTACAATGACAAATATGGAAAGTGCAGCAACTTCTACTGTCCACCAGAATGGTGACATCCGTGGAAATAGCAGTGCATCCAAGCAGACAGAACCATTGCTTCAAGTGTACCTTTATCATTCTCCTGGAAAGACAGAAGGAGATTACCTTCAATTTTCAGCTGGAGAATATGTTGCAGAAGAGATTTGTGCTGTTGCCTGTAAAGCCTGTGGTAAGTATATACCTAACAGTTTATCTAATGAAGCAGCAAAATCCAGCTTCATACAAGAAAGTTTTTAACAATCCGCAGGTCATCAAAATGGTGGCATTTAGACTGAAATGCTAATTTTTTTGTTCTTTCTGAAGTAATTAGCACCGGACTGTAAAACTGTTCCCGTTAGAACGGTGGTGAAGCTGAATTGGGTGACTGCCATATTTTTTCAAATAACTTAAGGGGATACCATCCTGTAACTGAAAGTCTTCTTTCATTGAGCTGAGATACAGTTTGAATGATTAAATCATAGCAGGAGCTGTAAATAACTTTAATTACTTCCTGATGCAGCCCTGCAAAACAGATTGGTCCTGGAAGTTATGTGCATATGTTGTATATTATACATGCTTAATCACTTTGCAGAAGGAAACAGTTCTGTTAGATATAACATGAATGCTTGTGTGTGTGTTTAATGCTCTTCGTAATAGTTTAGGAAATAAAATGTGTAAGTAACATGGCGGTATATTTTAAATAAGTAACTAATACATTGCTATCTAAGAATGCCTTTGAATTGTTGTATTTGCCCTGGGTCTAGCATGCACCAGGGCTGAAATCTGTAGTAAAATAATTCAAGCATGCATTTTGTGCGTGCATCTTTCTTTCTTTGCAAAAGTACATAGAATTTTTTAATAAAACAGTTTCATTCCTATAATCTCTGGGTATAAATGTGACCATCTTTTTGTTCTTTCTTCTCTTTCATAACTACTATTAGTGCTTCAGTCATGAGGCATTGCTTCTTATTGTTTCTTTTTTCTTTTTTTTTATTTTTTTCTAAGAGGATTTTGTGGTTGTACAACAGAACACATATGTCTTCATACAGTCAAATAATGTTTATGTTGGCAAGACTCATCTTTCAGGAGTAAGCTATGAGTCAGAATACTTCATTAGAAGGGAGTGATTTGGGTAGTAAGCAAGACTGAAATAAAACAAATTTGGTAATGGTTAATGAATTTTTTGATCTGAACAACTAATAGATCTTTTGATAGCAGAGCTGATTACATCCAAGTATGACTGCTGTTGGAGGCAGGCAGGACTGGATCTAGGCAAACACCAGCAGTCAGAGAGTCTTGTTATGTACCTTTTAAACAGTTCAAACAATTGAAGATTTTCCAGTCACTGCAAACTTGACATTAGATCTGTTATATCTGGTATGTATTGGCTATAAAAATATTAGTCCATCTAAATATTATTCTTAGTTTGATACAGGCATGCAGAAGCTCAGGCTTTTTTTTTTTTTAACTTTATTTAAAAACAGTTTTCTGGTTTGGGAAAAATATAATACATATAAATATTTTTGTGGGCTTGTATTTTTCTAAGGAAAACTGTACATAAAAGTGACTATCACATTTTCCAAGCAGAAATGCAAAAATAAATATGGTATCTTGAAATTAAATTTAAATGATGAGTCAGTCATGGTTCAGTTCTTGCATGTTAGCTAATTAATTGCCAAATAAAATATTAGAAATGTCACACCAAATTGAAGAAAAGGTATTGTTCTCAGCCTGAGGGGCAAAGTTGTGTTAGAGGAACTAACTGATGATGGAAATGAAATATATTAGAGAAATCGTTCTAGAGGTTGCAGAATCTTTGTGTTAGGTGTATCTTCATTTCAATTCTCACCCATCTAAATAGCAAATATGTTGGGATTTCCATGGTATGACCGTTGAAAAATGCTGGTGTCTCTTGAAAAACCATAAAATGGCAGAGAGTTTTTAATTATAACGAAGTAAAAACACTGTTTCAAAGCATTTAATGTGACAAGTGGTGGCAGCATTTGCAGCCAATTAAATGTTTTCAAGGGAGAGACTGCACTGCATAATGTGATGATCTGTAGTAGCTCTTTGCTTCTGTGCTTCAGAAGAGATTCCATGCTGCTAACGAGGGAATTCTAGGCAGATTTTTCCTAACATGCTGAATTTCCAGAATTGACATCAAGGTTCACATGGCTCAGAGTTATAATTGAGTNGGGGGGGTGGGGGTGTGTGTTTGCTTGTTTTTGTGAGGTGGTGTTGTTGTTTGGCTTTTCATTGTTTGTCTTCCTTTAGGTGATAGCCTTTCCTGAAAATCCACCCAGAACATGCAGCCCCCCTGCTCTCCCCCGCTAGCTGGGGAATGAATTAATCAGAACTCTGGGCAATTCCGTTTTTCTAGGAAAAGAAATATAAGCTTTGATTGACTATTCAGAAACCATTTTGTTGACAGGATAGTGGCATTGAATGTGATATTAAGGGTTTGGTAAGCCTCCAGTTTGTATGAATGATGAATGCAAGATACTATTTTTATGTCAGAAAAGGCAAGCAAATTTCAATCTGGTATATACAAGGCTAAATAAGTTTTAAATAGTTTGCTTCCACTTGTGTGAGAACTAATGTATGTATTAGATTTTTTATATAGTAAATTTGGGATGTTTTAAATTGTTTTCAATCATTCAACTAATTGCTTTCATCTTTTTATATCTAATGACTTATACACTTGAATTGAGATTTTCATATGAGAGTATTTCTATTGCAGACTCTGCATGGCTTTCACATTTCATAGTTGTGTCATGGCTTGTTGTGATTTACACTTCCTGTTATTTATTTTTTCTTAGAAGAGGGATATTACCTTATGAAAATATAATGTATGGGAGAAAGGGTTCCTAATGCCAACAAAGGAGGAGATCCAGAAAAACTGTATTTTCTTATAGGCTTCAGGATAATTGAAGTAGTGGGACTTGTGTGGATGTGAAGCTCTAAAATCATAATGAGGAAAAGAAGAATCTACTTTTTTTTAGGCTTGAAACAGAAGTTCGAAGTATAAATTTATGCTGTGTTGTAGTCTTTTGTGATGATACTTGACTGTACAGTATGACAAGGCTCCTTTCTTTAGCCTTATGTAATAAATAAATAAATTTTAAAGAGTCATTGCAATAGTCCAGAAAATTTATTTGATAGCCCTTGCTGGAGAACCAAAGCAGTAAAAATTCTGATTAATTATGCCTGAGTCACTATCTTTTCTCCTAATTCCTCACTGACTGAGCTGAAGGCATGGTTAATGCAGTGCAAAAATCCAGGGGAGGCTTTTCAGTACCTGTTGTGAATGGCTTTTATGATTTTACTTCTGTTGAAAAATACATTTCTCCTAAGCTTTCGCTATTGTTGACATGTCTAGGCTTCAGCAGAAGACTTTTATTCCCCACTCCAGTTTTTCGATTTTCATTGTTTCTAGAGAAAACATTTAAGTACTGCAGTTATTACTTGAAAAGGCCCTGCAGTTAATAGTGGTGGTAAGAATTACCTGAAAAGAGAAGTTTCTGGCCTCTTTGCTTTTGTCAGATTTTTGTGGACAATTTTCAATACTCTATTTAATAAAGGGATTTGCTTTGTTTTGTAATTGTTGAGGATTAAGTGTAGCAAAGAAAATGAATACTTTTGAAGGGGAAGGGATAAAAAAGTGAAACTCCTTTTCTTGAAACATACACGTGATCTCTGTGTCCTTAAATACTGCCAGTGAATGGTGCAAGTTACCATTCAGAACTATAAATGCCAAAGTATGAGGGATGGAAGAGTGCATGGTTTACTTTTCATACAAAGGAAGACAGTGACAGGGGGAGGGCTTAATATAAATATTTCTGATTTGTAGGGGGAATACCACAGTCATGTCTTGGTTAAAGTTTCAGAATGGCAATGACATGATCTTGAAATGCGTATGGGGTTTTTTGAGAGGTGGGGTGGCATGGGGATTGTGGTGTTTGTAATGTATTTGGTCAAATACAGCAGCTTAGCATTTGAATTTAAGAATATGGTTTTGAAATGTTGTTCAGTAACCGTCCACAGGATGGTTAGTAGTTTGGGTGAATGCATTAGGGAGACTAGGTAGATCTCACTAGCTATGTAATAAATATTTAGCATTGCCCTAAATGTTGTTTAGCATCTGGCAAGAGTCATGAAACAGGCTAGTCATTCTCATGTACATTACACTGTAATTGATCTGAAATTGTTTGGGATACAGACACCACACAGCCTTAAAACTGCTAAGTTAGTAACTGCTAAGTTACTGCTTTATGGACAACTGACATGTAGTACAGTACACATCAAATAAGTACACATCAATGTTTAGTTGCATGGGGCGGGTTTCTTTTTAACTCCATAAAAAAATTCTCAAAATTTGGATGGATCAAATATGTCATATTGTGCCTTAAATTTGCAGCATTTAGAATTACAGCCAATCTTTCAGTTACTTATCCTTTCAGTTTTATTCTTGTGCAGGGTTTGTTTCATTTTGGTTTCTCTTTCTTTGCCTTACATAATTCTTTCTATTTCTCTAGTTTCCTGTTTCTTTTCATAGAAAATCATGTGTTAAGACTTGCAACTCTGGTATGTTTTGCAGAGCTTTGGTTTAAGGTGTCAGATGATTAGCTTACAGATTTCAGCAGTTTAATCTTCACAAGTACACAATAGAACTCTAGTTCTCGGCCCTCTTACTGGACCCCTATAGAAGCAAACCTTTTTTTTGTATCGAATTTAATAAGCTAGTTGTTGTTTAAGACTGAAATGTTTTATTCCAAAGGGTTATGTGGTTTTATATGGAGTTTGATTAGTTGTTTCTTCTGATTACTTACATGCAGTTTGGATGTGATGAAAGAAATGTGGGATCTGCCCCTTTCAGAATTACCTAGATGCTGTTCAGAACAGAAAGAAATAAAGCATTTTTTTTTTTCCTCCTGGTTTCTTGTGAGAATTTCAATTACATCTAAGTCTTTGAGCAAGGGTGTGTGTAGTTTGCATTTTCCCAGAATTCTTTTGTCTCATAACCTCATTTTAAGTTGCTTTTATTGTCTTTACCTGTTATTTTTTCCATTATTTTTTTGCCTTCTTATCCCAAAGTATATTGCTTTAATGTAAAGTTTTCTTTAGATATGACCTACTGTGACTTTGACGTAATTTTTCATCCTAATGTCTGGCCCTTCAACCTGTGTCTCTTCCTGTCTTCAGAATATGTGTGTCAATACTTGCAGTTCATCCTTTAGTGCTGTCAGTTTTCAGGCACTTAACCTGTTTTCCAAATCTAACACTGGCATGACATGGATACATAACACTGCAGCACAGTACAATGCTGAGGCGTAGGCTGTGTTTCAGCTGGGAGCATCAAAGTCAAATTAAAATTCTGGTGCTGCTGAAGAGTTGGTGCTCAACTGATTTTTGTAGTTTCTGATTAAGTAGGATTGCTTGTCAGTTACCACTAGCGTAATTCAAAGTTGTTGAGGGAAAAGAATACTTTCCAGTTCTGTTTTATTTTAACAATATATGTTTGTGTTTGTTCTAAACCGAGTTACTAAAATGGAAATGGACAGTGGTTGTCCTAGTCATTATAACTTTCTTTGCGTTGCTTTACTTCTAATTTTTAATCAGTCTCAAGTCTTAGAATCAGTGCTTAGTCTTAAGGTCAATGCTCAAATAAAATGATCTGATTTTGGAAAGGTGGGAAAAAAATTCTACTGTTGTAAGCTGTTTCTAAACTGAGAGGCTAAGACATTTTATTAAATGCCATACAGAGAAAATCTTGTAATCTAACACTGAGGTATAGGACAACAGGTGAACAGAGTCTCTAGTCAGAGAACATAAAGGAAGAGTGAGGAATTCAACCAGCAAAGCAGCCTGCAGGTTATAGGATCATGATTGCAGTGTTGTTGGCAACATTGATACCTGTTGCTGATAGTAGTAGAGCACTGTGGCAATATGCTACTTCTAAACCACAATATTTTTCAATATGTTGTGAAAACTGTTTCCTATTGATGTTTGCTTCTCTGCTTTTCACGTAGGTATCATGCCAGTGTATCATAACATGTTTGCACTCATGAGTGAGACAGACAGAATGTGGTATCCCCCAAATCACATCTTCCATGTAGATGAAACAACCAGACTCATCCTAATTTACCGGATAAGGTAATCTAAATAAAATGTTGTATGCTTTTCATGGTAAAACAAGACTGTGAGAGAATACAACCAATATGATATTTAATTGAACTGTAGTTTCTCTTAGAAGTTACGGACAGATTGCTGGTGTTTTCTGGAAAACAGGGAACTAAAAGAATCAAAAATATTGGAGTGATTTTAATTATGTACTTTATTAATTTTCTCTATCTCATATGTTTATGTGTCAGATTGAAGAAACAAACAATAAAAATGTACTAGAAGTAAAAACAATACCTTTCTTAATAATGATGCATCTCATCTCCTCTGTGCTTGCCTGTTTGAAATAAGTAGCAGTTTCTGAAATGCAGAGTAATTGTCCTGCTTAGTCAGGCATGTTTCTGCAACACAACCATTTTCCCCTAACCTTATAATTGAATGTGGACAACTAAAACTATAGTCACAGTTTTCCTTTTGCAAAAAGCTTAATTTATTTACATTATATAATTTGGCCTGAGTGTTTTTTTGGGAACTGTTTCGAAACAAACTAGAAGACACTAATGAAATTCTCTGTATTCTGATTAGTGAGAATAACTTAGCAAAGGTTCTCATTCCTATCAGCACAGTTTATCACCCTGCTTGAATATTGTAGTACTTAAAAACACCAAGAACTGTATCTGAAGTCTTCATTGAGTAACTGGTGTTTCATAGTGGTCCTCCAGATCAGCAGCACTAGTTACATGCATATGAGAGCAATAATGTCTGATGTTGGTAACCAAAATGTCTGTTTATTGACGTTTGCTTAAATTTATTTTGTACCAGGTTTTATTTTCCCCACTGGTATTGCAGTGGCAGCAACAGGGCGTACCGGTATGGCATTCTTCGCGGCGCAGAAAGCCCCGTCCTTGATGATCTCGTCATGTCTTACCTATTCGCACAGGTATGATTTGCTGGCTCATTTTTAAATGCAGATTGGTAGAGGTTATTAGTATTTATTCCCTTTCCATCTTCTCCTAGTAACTCTGTAGGCTCTTGAAAGCTTGAAGCCCTCTCAAGCTGGAAATTAAATTCCGTGTCCTATTGTGTATTTGGAGAGATGAAGTTCAAAACAGTGCTTCTAAGCATGATAGCAGCTGGTATTCCTTATGAATAAGTACATCTTTTTGTGGATGAAGTAGGTCATTCAGTCTTTAAAAAAACAAGCCAATAAAACCCCTTAAACAAACCAAACATAAGCAATCAAACAACACAACAACAGCTCCCCCCAACAACTGCACCCCAAACCTCTCTTCTTGATAAGCAGCAGTGCACCAGTTTTCATTTGCTTTCTTGCATTCTTTCTCAGTGGCGAGCTGATTTTTTGGATGGATGGGTACAGATGCCTGTTACTCATGAAACACAAGAAGAATGCCTTGGAATGGCTGTTCTAGATATGATGAGAGTGGCCAAAGAAAAGGACCAAACCCCAATGGCTATTTACAATTCAGTCAGGTGATTCCGTAATTTGTAATTGTTTCACATCTATCTGACGCCTTTAAGGTTGTGGTTTTGCATGTTAGTATATAGGAGGAGGCTGGCAGTTGATGTATTCTAATAGCTACATAATTTTACCTATTACATAAACTAGAAATTACTAGAAAATTTGTGTCATGATGGCCATTCATGATCTGGAGACATGGACTTGACTCTCTTAATGAAAGGTAAGGCCGCAGCTTCTTATGTGAGAAAATATGTAAGTGATAATTTTAGGTGAGACACCTTCTGGATGTCATCAGATCCAAGCCCCTGTTCCTGTCAGGGCCAAATTAAGTTAGATGAAGTGACTCGGGGCCTCATCCAGTCTAGTTCTGAAAATGTCCAGATGTGGAGATTCCCCTGTATCTCTGTGCACCTTTGTCCTCTGCATGACCATGGTCATCGTGAAAGATTTTCTCTATGCCTAATCAGTCTCCTCTGTGATACTGATAATCCTCTCTTGTCCTTTCACGTTACTAGAAGACTATTAGTAGAACACCATACTTGAGCCTTCTTTTCTCCTGGCTGAACAAATCAAGCTCCCATATGCCTCTTCTCTCATGTCATGTGCTCTAGGCTCGTAACCATCTTGGGCAGAACTCTGCTAAACTTTCTTGAGTTTATCAACTCACTTGGGTGTGATCAATCCTATCAATTTCTACTCCAGATGAGTTAATTCTGTCCCTGACATAGGAGCTTCGGTGACAACCAACCACAGTGTTGTATTATACCACCTGTATTTTCAGCCTGGAAATCTGTCCTTTATCCATGTAGTTGCCATGCAGTATCCTCTTTACAATTTCTACACCAAACAAAGCAATTTTGTAACTTCTGCTGCCTTACCTCAGAACTTCACTAATGAAAGAACAGACATCTTTGAATTTATGGAAAATGCATTATGTTTCAATTGAGTGAGGGAAAAAATGGAAAATGGAATGGTTCTATTTTAAAGCACATACTACAGATCTAAGAAAGGATCTTTGTTATCCTACAGCTGAAAAAATAACAGTACATTTAGAGGAAAAGGTTTTTTCAATGTTGACTTGTTTAGCACAGAACTAATTATCTTTGCTGGATTTAATGGATAAAATTAGTAGCTTTTTTTGTCTGGTTATGTATTCACAGCTACAAAATGTTTTTACCTAAGTGTGTGCGAGCAAAAATCCAAGACTACCACATTTTGACACGAAAAAGAATAAGGTACAGGTTCCGCAAATTTATACAACAATTTGGCCAATGCAAAGCTACTGCCAGAAACTTGAAACTTAAGTATCTCATAAATCTGGAAACCCTGCAGCCTGCCTTCTATTCAGAGGTTTTTGAAGTAAAAGAACCTGGTGGAGGTCCTTCTGGAGAGGAAAGTTTTGCAACCGTTGTAATAACTGGAAATGGTGGAATTCAGTGTTCAAGGGGAAAACTTAAAGACTGTGAGACACTCGGAGAGCAGGTAATTTTTAAGAATTATTTTAATAACTGTTATGGAATAGAGTAGTATTGTTATATCTTATTTTAGAAGTTCTGATTTACCTCAAGCAAATTTGGTAGGCAGATTTTACTTCACAATAATGATACAACTTCCATATGGCTGAGGATCACAGAAATATATTGACTTAAACAGTGCAAGATTTTACAATTAGATTTTATTGGAATACTAGAAAAATGTTGTGTAATACTTCTCTGCTTGACATATAAAAAATGTGATAATGTAATGACCACGTGCCCAGGTGTAGATAAAATGCAGAAATTTCCCAAGTTCTCTTTGAAAGCAGGGATCTAAGGACTCCAAACAACAGGCAAATTCTCCTATACCTCTTTCCTGCTGCAGTTAGACACCTACCAGTGTCTCAGTTAGCAAATTTAAAATGACATGTGTGTGACTATGGAGTCCATATAGTATTTGTTCAGGAATTAGGTGCTTAATGGTTCCTATAAATGCTAGTAATCATGTACTGCTGCATTTTTATTTATCGCTATTATTTTGTGTGTTTGTGTGTGAGATTTCCCATCACGACTGTTCATTATGTTGAGTTTACCAAAACCTGATAGAAACCCAAAGCACTGTACATGGAGAGTGTGGGAGTTTTCCAAAGGTCAAAGTAAAGACAAAGTGAAGTATGTGTGAATTTTTCAAAATAATTGCATTGGTTTGGTTCTTTTGATTAATAACATATAGCAGACAAGACCAAATCACAAAAAGATGTATTTTTACAGTGTGCTGTAATAGTTAGTAAAAAATGCTATATGCTAGTGGGATTTTTCAATACTTAGCAAAAATTAAATCTGATTAAATGCTAATATTTTTTAAAGTGTGGTGTTCTTAGAATATTTGTAGATTGACAATTACCTCATTCATAGTTGTTATGTATCAGCCCTCTGCCTTCCCTTATTTTCCTCTAAGTGCCAGTTGATCTTTCAGGAGTTGTCATACATGTCAGATTTTGCAATTTCCAATGTTAGGTGTACAAAATGTATGCATACTATGCTGTTTGGGCTTGGCAACGAAGCCTTTGAAGGAATCATATTTTTTTATAAAGATGGCCAAATTATTTTTCATAATTAAAAATATTATCATTCTATTATTGACAGACACTGCATATATTTTAACTAGTAAAGAAACTATTTATAAAGTTGTTTTTTAAAACCAAATTAATTAATTAATATGGCTGCTTGTAAACATGATCATAATTCATTTCAGTAAACTTTACTGATGAATTGTCATTTAGCTACTAAACTGAAAAATAATTTTTATTTATTTGTATGTAATGACATATGTGGAGTAGATTGTGAAGAAATTTGTTTTGCAAGTTTACATTTTCACCAACTAGATGAACAAGTAGAAAGGACTGAGAGGACAATGTTTTCTTACACCTTTTCTTCATTCCAACTACAGGTTTGCAGCTTGTATCACTCGGAATGAAGTTATGACATTTTGTATTGTTAACAGGCTTTCTAAACCTGTTTAATAACAAGCTCACAAAAAAAACCCCTCTCAAAAAAGTAATCAAAATGTTCCACTGTTCACAAAATACTACAGAGTGAAGAAATATCTACAATTATAAAAACCCAAACCCATATGTGGATATTTCTGTTCATGGCTCCTGGTCTGTTCTTTAATTTAAGTTCCTAGTGATGATTCCATAAAGAAAAAATCCTTTATTTGCTTGTAATGGCATGTTTAAGGTTTTATAATCCTCTTTGTTGCTGGCTTATGAGTTCGGAGTTGTAGGAGTTCCAACGCTGCAAATAGGTGAGGCTTTGTAATTGCCATTTATGTTATTACTGAAATTATATAATATTTGTTGCAGGATTTACAAACATACTGTGATTTTCCTGATATCATTGATGTCAGCATTAAACAAGCGAGCCAAGAAGGCTCCAGTGAGAGAAGAATTGTCACCATTCACAAACAAGACAGCAAGAATCTGGTCTGTTTACTTTGGTTGCTGTTCTTTCAAATAGACACTGCTTTGAGCAGGCTGTGTGATTGTTGTACGCATAGTATTGTATAATCCATGACCACATTAATTAAGCATGAGATTAAACACATACCAGCAGTGTAAGGGATGTTATCAGAACACTAAAGGTCTCCTGCATTCAAAGCTGTGTGCTTGGAATGAAATAGAAATAGATATTTATATCTGAGGAAAATTTCTGGTACACAGATTGCTTCTTTTGTTTATTAGTCTTAAACCTGAGTCCATGGTTTCAGTTCTCAAGTGTGCTGTTTCCATGGTGTCCTGATAAGCTGTCTGCTAGAGACCAACACATTGAAAAAGGCTTCAAAATGCTCTGAAGAATGATGATACAAAATAAGTATCAGGACAAAATTAATGTTATTACTTTTACTGTGTACAATTCTTTGAAGAAGATCTTAAGAAAGTATTTTATACACAAATGTAAAAGGTTTTTTACTTGAACTAAAACCTTGCACTTGAGTCAGGCTCCCTAGCAGGTATAACTGTCACAGAGTTGTGTGGTGGGCTGACCCTGGCTGGGCACCAGGTGCCCACCAAAGCTGCTCTAATCACTCCCCTCTTCAGCTGAACAGAGGAGAGAAAATATAATGGAAGTCTTGTGGGTCAAGATAAGGATAGATATCACTCACTTATTTACCGTCATGGACAAAACAGAATTGACTCAGGGAAATTGAATTTGTTGCCAATCAATTCAGAGTAGGGTGATGAGAATAAAAAATCCTAAAAACATTTTCCCACCACCTCTCCCTTCTTCATGGGCCAACTTTATTCCTTATTCTCTACCTCCTTCCCCTCAGCAGAGCAGAACATTGGGAATGGGAGGTGTGGTCAGTTCATCGCATGTTGTCTTTACCTCTTAGTCTTCCTTAACTCATCCCCTGCCTCCAGCAAGGGATCCCTCCAATGGTGGACAGTCCTCCATGAACTTCTCCAATGCAGATTGTTTCCACAGGCTGCAGTTCTTCATGAACTGCTCCAGTGTTGGTCCCTCCCACAAAGTGCAGTTCTCCAGGAGCAGGCTGCTCTACATCTCCATAGTGGCTCATGGGGCCACAATTCCTGCCAACAAGTATGTTTCCATGTGGGCTTCCCATGGGGTCACAACCTCCTTGAGGCACATCCCCCTTCTACAACATGAGGTTCTTCACAGGCTGCAAGGGGATCTCTGCTGCACCATGAACCTCTCCATGGGCTGCAGAGGCACAGCTGCCTCACCATGGTCTGCACCATGGGCTAGAGTTGCTTCCAGGTCCTCTTAAAAAGGAGTTTGAAGACTCTAAATTCTTGACACTTAACTCAAAAACACCAGCTCTTTTTATTGCTCTCTAGCAAAAAACTTGCCAAATAATTGTGTTCAGCTAGGTATGTCTCCGGTGTCACAGGCAAACACACACTAAAGCCTGTTCTGTTGGGTTACACTACTGAATGAAATCTAGGGTGACTTAGAAAATGCTTCTCTATTTTTGTTTTATTTGCAACAATAAATATGTTGTTGCAGATGAATTTAATTTTGCCCTGCTTTTATCTGTTAATCATACTGTGCATAAGACCTTTTTCACGCCCGTTTTCCTTTGACCACACTATTTTTCTCCCTGCTGCTATCCAGTGTACCTGTCTTCATACCAGTAAAAGGTCATCTTCTGTCTATTATCTAGCTCAGGATGCCAGATTTTGCTGACTAGTAGTAAAGTTTTCAGGCAGGTACTTTCCTGGAGATTTTTCTTTTCTGCTTGAAGGCAGACATATAAATCTTTGCTAAGTGAAGGCTTTCCTTTAGGGAGGAGAACAACACTGTATTGGCAGTGCAGTAGGTGTCTGCATGCTGGCTTGTATCTACTCGTTTTTCCCTTTCAAATGCTCTATCATATTGGCATTCCTCTGCTGTTTAATCTGTTTAGGCTAAGGGGTTTTTTTTTTTTGGGCAGATTTCATAGAATCATGGAATGGTTGGAGTTGGGAGGGACTTCTGGTTCCAACACCCTTGCCATGGGCTAGGACACAGTCCATTAGAGCAGATTGCTGGAAAGCCTGTTCCAGGGATAAGGCATCCACAGCTTCTCTGTTTTCTTTGGTTTGGATTTGATTTTGAACACTGAAGGTTGCTATCAAGTTTTGAATGATAACAGGAAGATAAAATGTACAAACATCAGCTAAAAACTGCTTTTACTCATATCTTTAATGTGCACATATATGCATATCTTTTATAGCATGAGCATATCCAAGAATTTTTTGTTGCCTATTAAAAATTGAAATTCTCTCTCCCTCCCTGCCCCACATTGTTCTCTGGCAATTGAACAGGAGGCTGAATTTCAGTCATTAAGAGAAGCTCTCTCCTTTGTATCATTAATTGATGGATATTACAGATTAACAGCGGATGCCCATCATTATCTCTGTAAAGAAGTAGCACCACCATCAGTCCTTGAAAATATCCAAAGCAACTGTCATGGGCCAATTTTGTAAGTATTTTTTTTCATAATATGAGAATTGGATATTATTTTTGGAAGATGAGCTTTAGTTGTCTGTGAACTGTGGTAGGCATCTTAAAATGTTTTTTTATTGCATTTATGTAACATAAAATGCTTTTATGTTTTTCCTCTCATTTTTCACTTTGTAAAATACAGTACCTTCTTGACATGTTATAAAAGTTAAGTGGAAAGATCATTCCTTGATACGGATAGAAATAGTGAGTTAGCAAGGCTTGTTTAAGAGGAAATTCGTACTTATAATAACAAATGTTGTTTTATTTCAGCTCCTTTTTCTTGTTAGCCATTTTCCTGGTTAAACCCACCTTTTCCACCCACACAAATGTTTTGCTAATTTAAGCTTATTTGTTAGGTAATTTATTATAGCTTCTTTCATAATGCATGTGGAAAATCATATCATAAGCCGTGGGGAATATAGTTTTTTAACCCTTAATATTCCTTGTTGGATAAATAATTGTGATGGTTTAGTATCAAAAATTTTTAATATACTGCTCTCTACATAAGCAACCACCCTATATATTGGAAAATAAAGGGCAAAGAGATTAACTTAAGGAAAGCTGTACAAAACTGAAAGTTTTGATTGTTGTTCTATTAGATATTTGTTAATATTGCTCATTACTCAATTTCTTATATCCCTGAATTTTGCAATTATGCAATATTAAACATTTTCTTTTTACTGTAGCATGGACTTTGCTATCAGTAAACTGAAGAAAGCGGGTAATCAGACTGGTTTCTACGTGCTTCGCTGCAGTCCTAAAGATTTTAAAAAATACTTCCTTACCTTTGCTATAGAGGTTTGTATTCTGTCGTAGTGGCTATTTAATTTTTGTTGTGATATAACAATGAGCCTGAGATGTTCAGCAAATGATTCTGGGTTTTCCCTCCAGAATGTTTGTCTAATATGTATATTCTATAGCTACTTTTGTCAGATGGGCCAATTTTCAGGGTCTTGTGAGAAACATCAGAGTTGGTACAGAATTGCTAATGCACATACCACCATGCCTTGGAGACCAAGACAGGCTGAGGGAAGAGAGCTTATGAGTTCTGGAGATAGTGACATGGGTCTTGGGGCTGTGATAAATGTGTAGGAGATGGAGCAATTGGATGGATTTTCTATTTTTTTAAAGTTTGGGGGTTTCTTAGTTGAGCTTTTTTCCCTGTGTTTTCCACACAGCTCCTCCCCCCTCACAAGTGGGGCTTCATTAGATTGAGTGTACAGCCTTTGACAATCTGAGAGTGCCTCCTACAGAGGTTCCTCTGGGTTTGGGTCATGTCCTCATCTCCAGTACTGGGCCAGGCATATTATTTGGCAGCTGTTACATCAACACAAATCTCCTGGGTATATCTGTTGTTAGCTAGAGAGAAAGCCATCCTGGAAAGGCATACGGTTCTCATGCAGCCAGAGAACCAGATGTACCTCTTCTCTGTGACATTGCAGCTAGTGATAATACAATGCTTTAATATTGCTGTTAAATAATTGCATGATCTTGTTTCAAGAATGGATTTCTCTTTAATTACTTTAGCAGAGCTACCTTTGTGTTTATAGCTAGGGAAGGTAATACAAGAATTTTCCTGCTGGTGTACAGCAAGCTAGCAAGTTTGCTAATACAGTCAGAGATAGGTACATCTCTGAAAATGACTAAGGAATGCTGATGTGTGAATGGAGAAATGTCATGTCCAGTCAAAGAAGTATGTTTGGTAGGGAATTTTGTAGACAAAGAAGTCAGTTCACGAACAAGCTTAGAGAGGCAAAGTTGAGAGTCAAGCTTGTGAGAGACTACCATTGCCTTTAAGTGACTTTGCTGCAACATTTTTTCTTTTTCCGAGGCTTGTGCAAGTCATTGGAAGGCCTTTTATATTCAGAATTTGTTGGAACATTTGCTGCAGTATTGAGATATAGGACCACAAAAGCACTATTAAGAGCTCATCTTGTTTAAAAATGTTTAATGGTATCTTTTCAAAAGTCATTGTAAAAATAATTCAGTGCATATTAAAAATATGTGTTAGGAAGTAATTTCTTAGAACTGTGCTGGAGATGACAGGAGAGCAGAACTACAGCTGAGATCTCCAAATGCCTGCCAAACAAACATGGAGTATACATAGAATTAGGGCTATTGCTTCCAACAACATTTTGTTTTGATGTAACCCCATGTCAGGGTGAATAAGCTTTCATTAATAGCTCTGAAGGATTTTTTTCTAGGATCCATTATCTGTTTTCTCAGCTCCATCTTTTCAGATTTCATTAACATTTGTTTTTCTCCAGCATCAGCATGCTAGTTCCAGTGATGGCAGTAGAGTCATGGTTTCTCAGAATCAATATTACATAGTGAGAACAAAATAACAAATTATGATCATATTTTCCTGAAGCATCCTTTCTATAATTAGTAGAGTGCTATACATTTAAATAAGCTTTCAAATATTAAATATTAATCAATTTCATTTTTAATGGAAAAATTTTCTGCAGCGTGACAGTACGACGGATTATAAGCACTGCTTAATTACGAAGAATGAGAACGGAGAATATAATCTTAGTGGAACCAAGAGAAGTTTTAGTAATCTTAAGGATCTCTTGACCTGTTACCAGACAGAAACTGTCCGTTCAGACAGCATAGTTTTCCAGTTCATTAAATGCTGTCCTCCAAAACCGAAAGGTAAGAGATTATTTCTAAGCAGAAAGTTTTCTAACTTCTAGATTCAAGATTTAAAAATAAGTTAATACTAAATGACTCTCAGGTAGATGCATGATACAAAACTGGGAGGAATTGTTGGTACCCTTGAAGGCAGGGAGGCCCTTTAAAGAGACCTCAGAAAATTAGAGAATGGGGCAATCACCAACCATATGAAGTTTAACAAGGAAAATGTCAGATTCTGCATCTGGGATGGGGCAACCCCAGATGTACAGACCAGGGAATGAGATGATGGAAAGCAATGCCATGGAAAGGGACCTGGGGGTCCTGGTCAATGGCAAGTTGAACATGAGTCAGTAGTGCCCTGGAAGCCAGGAGGGCCACCTGTGTCCTGGGGGTATCAGGGGCAGCATCGCCAGCCGGGCAAGGGAGGGGATTGTCCTGCTCTGCTCTGCACTGGGGCAGCCTCATCTCGAGTGCTGGGGGCAGTTCTGGGTGCCACAATAAAAGAGAGGTATAAAGTTATTGGGGAGTGTCCAAAGGAGGGCCATGAGGATGGTGAAGGGTTTGGAGGGGAAGATGGTGAAGGGTTTGGAGAACAGGAGACTGAGGAGAGACCTCACTGCAGTTAAAACTTCCTCATGAGGGGAAGGGGAGGGGCAGACACTGATCAGACACACTATGGTGAGCAGAGACAGAACCCAAGGGAATGGCCTGAATTTGTGTCAGGGGAGGTTTGGGTTGGATATTAGAAACAGCTTTCTCACCCAGAGTGGGGCTGAGCACTGGCACAGGCTCCCCAGGGCAGTGGTCACAGCACCAAACCGAGAGAGTTCAGGAAGTGTTTGGACAATGCTCTCAGGCACATGGTGTGACTCTTGGCAATGGTCTTGTGCAGAGCCAGGAGTTAGACTTGATAATCCTTGTAGGTCCCCTCCAACTCAAAATATTCTGTGATTCTGTGATATATTTGTGTGGGGTTTTTTTAGCTTCACTGACCTATTTATTCATCATCTTAGTCATAGTTTTCAGTTCCAGTGTCTGCAAAATTTTAATTTGGTGTAAGATAGTCTTCCAGAAGTAATCATGGTAGCCAGTTTCATGATTAGAAGCAAAACTGGTTTCTTAATTGCAGTGGATTGTGTGCAGTGGCATTTCTTCTTATGTCAAGTGTTTTCATGTCTTGAGAATGAAAAAGCTACTAAATGAATTATTTATCACTGAGAATACTTCCATAGGCAATGGAACCAACAATGTCAGTGAATTTCTGTCATTGCTGATCTTAGCAGAGTTATGCCAGGTCTGCAGTGTGGTTTCAGCTCCTATTTAACACTGAAAAAATACATATGGAATAGGGCTCCTGCTTGAGGAGTGGATTTTTATTGAATTTGCATTTAATTTTTTTGCCTACCTTTGATATTCATATCTTTCTTCTTAATGAAATCTTTACATATCTGCCATTCTAAGTAGTGCTACATACAGTTAATATTAGTTTCTGTCTCTATCAAACTTCTTATTTAAAGACAAACTTGCCAGAACAAACTATATGATATAACTTTTACTACTCTCAAATTTAATTGAAAATAGCCAATGGATTCAAAACCTTATAAAAGATGTAACAAGTAAATATGTATGCACATTATAGAGAATAATCTTGTAACATTATTCCATTGAAATAAAAAATTTATATGCATCAGAATGATAAATTGTTGAATAAATATAATCATGGATGTGAGCAGATACCCACAAAGACATACTTTCCAGATTTAGTTTTAGTATCAGACTTGCTCTACTTTGTATTATAAAAGAAGGTAATTTACATCCCATTTTCCATCCCCAATCGTTATTACAAATAAGTGCAGCACTTAAAATGTGAAAGGAGGTAGGAATATTTTCAGAATGTTTGTCAAAAGTAGGAATACTTAAAAAACATCAAACTCATGAGTGAACCTAGATGATTTTGCTGATTAGAAAATATCAGACTTTGATTTAAATTAAATACTGTGTGGCTTTTTAAATACACTGATCTCACTGTGATACTTTGTGTTGAATTAGGAGCCCCTCATTAACAATCCTTCTGAAATGATACTGGTTTAGTTTTATATTTTACAAATTTACTTTGGTTTTCCTTTCCCTCTTTCTTCTCCCAGATAAATCAAATCTCCTAGTCTTCAGAAGCAACAGCGTTTCTGATGTACCCTCATCACCTATGCTACAGAGACACAATAATGTCAATCAGATGGTCTTTCACAAAATTCGTAATGAGGACTTGATATTCGTAAGTCCGTTAGTTGCTTTTTCCACTGCAGATGTTTGGTTTAATATGCACCAAGTTTTAAAAACCTTAGTATGTGTTTAAAAGAATCTTACCTGAGCTAGGAGATTTTGCTGTAATCTTTCCTTACAGTTGTGGAAAAGAATTTATTTTATTTTCCAGTAATGCAAATAGCTATTTTTTTTTATAATTAAGAAGCATTCTTTTGACTGAAATAGCAGTTATTTGGATCTAGAGATGTCTAAATACATATTTAATAGAATTGCAAGAACCTCTCTGGTTCTTGCAGCAAGTTATTTTCTGAGATCCTTGACTAGTAACAAAAAAACAAGCAAAAATTTAAGATGTTTCTGATATAGTTGCTTCCTTTCTTTCTCAGCTGGACTCTACAGCCAGCACATCTCAAAGACTTCCATATGCCTATGCAGGGGGAGGTTTAAAGATGTCTTTTAAAACAGGCAGATACTTTTGATTTTTTTCTATCTGTATCCTTTCTTTTAGGAAGAGAGTCTTGGACAGGGCACGTTTACTAAGATTTTCAAAGGTGTAAGGAAAGAAGTGGGAGACTATGGCCAGCTCCATCAAACTGAAGTCGTTTTAAAGGTGCTGGATAAAGTGCACAGAAACTACTCTGAGGTTGGTGTGATTGTTGACTGCTATACAACATTTGTCCATGCTGTGTTGGGCATTACCCTTTTTCTTTCCTTGAGCATTACCCATTTACTTCATAAATGAGTATTTGTTATATGGTAGAGGGTTGTATGTTGAACCAAGCTCATGGTTAGATTTGTGACACTGGGAGTATGGATTTGAGACTGGCTTTGGGAAGTAAACCTATGTACTTTATTTCTCCTGTTCCCGCCACCAGTGAGAGAATTCAGAGCTACCCACTGAGAACTGGAGAACAGGTCATTTATACAGTTAAAATACCAGAGGAGGGGTGGTGTGGCCACAGGACTGTCTTAATCAGTAAATTCATTATTTACAGATAAGTGACCACCATTTATGGAAAAACACTTCCTCTGGGTAGACAGTCTTCAGAATTTCCAATAAAATCAAGTAATCAGAAGTATTTATGTATGAGAAAAACTTGCCATACATGGATTCACACATAATCACTGAGCCTTCCCACTTCTTGGGTGAAGCTTTTAGCAGACCTGAAATGCTTTTGTGCAAAAACTAATAAGCTAGTAGTGTAATCAAGCCCAAGGCTGTGTATGTGAGAATTTAATTTTAGAGACTTTCACAAGATGTAGTAGTGTTTATTATATTAATGTAACTTTATATACTGCTTATCATTGATATATGTAATTTATTCAAATTTCTAACTATCTAGCTGTGTTTATAGCAAGCCAAGAAAACCAGCACAGTATTTAGTGAACTTTACAGTTATTTAAGATAAATTTATATGAAAATATAAGTAAAAAGGGAAGAGACTTTTCAGATGGCTGGTATTCATAAACAGTGTAGGCATACACCTTGGACTATTGAAAACAATAAAAAAATCTATAATTTTGATAAAATGGGTAATATATTTACATTCTAAAGTTAAGTATGAATCACTTACTAAAAGCTCAGAGTATAGAAATAAAACTATAGTCACCTGAAGGAAAATGTTCTCGTTTTCACTTCACTTTGTTGGGTGAATAATGAGTGCACAAGCAAGTGTAGGTGGAGATGCCACTGAACGGAATAAAAAAATAAAGCAAGCAATAAAAGCGTTTGAAACTTTCCTGACAAAGCTGGAAAAGGTCTTGCAGTAGTGGATGAATTACATAATACTTTTTGTCTTTTAATTTAATAATGTGGTACAAAGAAATAAATTGGAAACTGAACAATGCATTATGGCAGAATAAATTAGAAAGTGAGTAGTGTATGATGAATTTGCCTTCAGTTTAATTTACCTAGGTAATTGACACTGGGAAAAAAAAAAAAAAAAAGATTATTTTTAAAACTTTGAGATACAGTTGCCCACAGAGAAAAAGAGGTTGTTAACTGTGGAGGCCCATGAACCCACCGGGGAGAGGCCAGTGGCCATGCCCTGGAAAAGTACACCATAGGCTCCGGGAACAACTCCCAACTCATGATGAGAAGAGAGGCTTCCCCAATGCTGCTTTGCAGCACCATGTTAATTTACCCCAGCCCTGTATTCCCCGTCGGCCGTTAGCCTTCCCTAGCCCTTTTTACCCCTACGTGTTCATATTCCAGAATGTTCTCCCTTTTCCTGATTCCAGTTGGCCCCAGTTTGCTGCATTGTTCCGCCCCCTGTACCATATGGGTTCTCCTGGTTAGTTGCCCCTCCTATGCACCACTTTTCCCTGTTCCCACTGGCCCTTGACCCTCAGATCTGCCCCCTTGCCCCTGTATAAGACCCTGTGCCCTCAGACCAAGTTTGTCTTCTATCCCTAGACCCTTTAGGCATGTGGAGCAATAAACCCCATTGGAACTCCATACAGAAGACCCTTCCTACCTTTCACTTCCACGACAGCTGTCCGTGGTGTGTGTGTGTGTGTGTGTGTGTGTGTTTGATTGTGATTGTGTGCCTGCCCAAATGCCTTTGCCCAGAGATGCTTTTGGGAAGGCAGCAGCCATTTACCATCAGCACGCGCTGCTACAGTTAACCTACCTGGAATGTGTGCTACCTGCCATTTAGAAAAAGAAAATCAGAAAAAAGCCTCCACAACCAAAAAACTGAAGCAAAAACCAGCCAAACAAGAAACAGTTGCCAAACATAAACCAAAACCAAACAATATAAAATATGTTACATAGGGTCTTTGCAAAGAGATAGTTGAAATATTTAAAAAAATTGTTTTAGTAAATTGATTAGAATTTTGGGGCTTTATTTTCACTCATACATTTTCTTTGTCAATCTCTCCCTCTCCTTCCAAAAAGTCCTTTTTTGAAGCAGCAAGTATGATGAGCCAGCTTTCTTACAAACATTTGGTGTTAAATTATGGAGTCTGCGTCTGTGGAGAAGAGAGTAAGTAGAAATTAATTAACTTTTTTTACCAATTTTTGTACATCTCTGTTAGCGTTTGACATTGTTTTTGGGTGAAACTGGGGAAAAAACAAAGGCAACAATGGAAGCTCAACACCAGCTGGGCAGCTAATACATGTTCATGCTGCAGTAGTACTAGTCTTGGTATTTGAGAGCTAGTTAATAGTAAAAACAAAGAAAAGTGAAAAATTGTTTAAAGTACAGTCAGTGTGAATAGTAGCCTCTGTAAATGACTCAGTCATGTCTGTTCCATCTGATATCACTTTTGCCGCGCCTCTGGAACAAGCTTTTGAAGTGCCAGAAAAATTGCAGCCCTACATTGTATCAGCTGTGGTTAGCTAGAAAGGGAGGTACTGTGCTACCCAGAAAAATCTTCATTTACTGTGATTAGAAACAGACATTTCTGCCCTTTTCTACACATACTGATTTCATGAGCACAAATATAACTTTGGGAAGTTCGAGGTCCCATTCTGAAAACAGCAGGTCCTGGTAATTCAAAAAACACATTATGAAATTTTAGCAGCAGTAAAATCTTTGCATTCTCTTCAAAAGTTGAATGTCTTTCCAGTTTAGCTTACAGCTTTGTGACTATGTATTAATAAGTTTCTTTAAGAACACCTGAAATACATTTATACCGTCTTGTAATGAAGTCTTAGTTTTGAATGGTTGTCATATGCTAATGTGTGTTGTCTTCAAATATGACTGCTGGATCTCACTTTGGCAGTTTTTCTTCTTCATTCAGTCTTTGGGCTGAAATGTCAGTTTGCCCAAAACCCATTTTCTTCCTGTGATTAGAAATTCGTATGAAAGGAAGCATTTTATAATAACTTATTGTATGAGCATATTATGTAGATGGTTACCTTCATTAGGGAGAAAGAATTTCCAACAGAGACGGTGTATTCAGTAATCAGAATTTACCTCTGTAATCAGAAATTACCTCTCTTAGGAGGCTGGAAAAGGCACAGCATTATGTTTGGCCAAGAACTTGTGCGAAAACAACCACATGGTGTTTTTTGTATTTTATTCATTGTACCACACACAGGGACTATATATAAAATTTCAGGTAGATCAAGTTTATAATTGAAAAGAAATTATTGGAAGAGGTGTATGGTTACTTATTTCACCTTTAGATCGTAGCTGTCCTCTAGAAATGATGTTCTTTCTGAAGGCAGGAGACTTACTACAGTTTAAGGAGAGGCAGTTACCAAGAAATAGGAAAGTGTGGTTTACGCACGTGTTGTACAAATTCTATGAAAAATTGCTTCACAAAATTGCAAAAAGAAAAAAAAATAGTACTTGCTGTCTCTAAAATTAATTTTTTAAAAAATCTGTTTATTTGTTACAGCCAGCTATAATACTAGTAGTTTCCAATGTGAGCATCTTGAAGCTGAGGGCAAGGGTTCAGTCCTGTGACTTGAAATTGTTGTGTTGAAAGTGATGAAGATAGCAGTTGTTGTTTCTGGAGTTATTTGCTAGATGGCTGCATGAAGGCATATGTCATATACATATACACAATTTTAGGGCAAGTAGTTGTCTATTTTCAAGCAAAGCATCTTTTGTCAATAAAGCATTACATTTTTCAGTAAGAATATAGATTGTAAACAACTCTGAAGTTAATGACTTGAATGTTATTCAACTCACCACTTTGATAGTGCTGTACACTCTATGCTTCATCAGCAGTTACATTATTGTGCCTTCCAGGTGAGGGTGGAAAGATGCTCACTGGATTTTACCTAATCTGTAAAAGATTAAATCTAAGTAATTAACCCTAAAAGATTAAATTTAGTAACTATGCATTTGAGAAGAAATTAGGTGAACTTCCACACTCAGAAGTATAAGGAACATAGAGTATTTGTGGCAGTACTCAGATACCACAGAGGTTGAAATTTATAGTTAGATTACCAACAAAGTATCAAAAAAAAAGTAGTACTAAAGTATTGAATCTGTCCTGATATTTGATTATTTGTTTTTGGTTTTAATTGTTACTCTTTTTATCATTATGAATCAGACATCCTTGTACAAGAATATGTAAAATTTGGATCCTTGGACACATATTTGAAAAAGAACAAAAATATTATCAATATTTTGTGGAAGCTGGAAGTAGCCAAACAGTTGGCATTAGCCATGCATTTTCTGGTAAGTGGTTCAGTTTTGTTAATGGCAGAATTCAAGTGATTCTGACTAATGCATGTAGAAAGGCTGAGCTGTTACCTGAATTCTTGAAACTCTGGAGGGTTTTGATAGTGGGTTGGCCTTATACCAACTATATACCAGTAGATACCCAGAGACAGACTTTGTATCTTGCACAAAGTCTTGTTGACTGTCCATTCTTTTTTAATGCTTTACATTTTAGCATGAGATATAAACACATTTGCAGTAATGCTTTCCTCCCACCACCCCCACAAATCAGTCCTTTCTGGACTTCCCAGCTCAGCTCATGATGCTGAACATAAACTATTTCCTTGTAGGGTTAGTACTTAACCACTGGGAGAGGAAAACACTGTACTGTTCACTCTGCTAGTGCATTCTTCTTGGGCATTAGGTCTCAACCTCAAAGTCTTTCTGGTTAAATATAATATATATATAAATAAATATGTGACTAGATAAGTATTTCCTTTAACAGAATTTAAATGTTCTTACATTAATTTTAAATGGATGGATGAGTATTCTTCTGAGTTAACACATATCAAATTGTTTCAGACTTTAGGCAGATAGCAAAAACCGGCTGAAAACTGTAACTTTGAGAGAAACTGGTGAAGTACCTGAAGTTTGATCAGCTTAATCTGTGATCATTATTTTATTTGCTGATGTTTCCTTCAAGCTGTACAGTATTTGTTTTTAAATATCTCTTCAACAGTAAGACTATTTTTGTCAGTTTGTAAAAGATGCATTTCTGTTTGTAGGAGGATAAAGGCCTTGTTCATGGGAATGTCTGTGCAAAAAACATCTTGCTTATCAGAGAGGAAGATAGGAAGTCTGGAAACCTTCCATTTATAAAGCTAAGTGATCCTGGCATCAGTATTACAGTTTTGCCAAGAGATAGTAAGTCTTTGCATCAGCTTTCTCGTTCAGTGCTTCTGACTTTAAAAATAAGTTTGAAGTTGGGTTTTTTTCTGACCACCATCTAGAATAATTTTGTTATAGTAAGTTCCTTGATCTGTCTGTCATTTTATAGTTATCTCTACAATCCTAGCCAAGCAGTTTTAAGTGTATCTTTTTAAATAGCAAATAGCTACAGGAAATAAAGCTGCAATTCTCCATTGTGTGAGCTTTTTTCCCTGCTATTCTCATTTTCAACCCTTTTTCATTGGTAGTACTATTGTTATATTGTAAATACATAATATAGTCTGTTACATTTGCAGATAGCTGCTGAAATTAGTTTCTTGTAATTGATCAAGTCTTTTATAACTTTTAGAACTGAAACCAAATGTACTTTTAAAAATGCTGACTGTCAGTTAAAAAGTATCTTCAATGCATTTCTTGGTGAATACCTGGATGGAGCCACTTGATGTTAAAAATACTGGGTTATCATCCACCGTTAAGACTGTTCCAATGCTTTATAAACAGCAAAATTAATTAAATGGAAAATGTGTGCAAGGTTGTTATGCTAATGGCATGGAAGTAACCTTACTATTCTTTTTGTGGTCTTTCTTTTTAAAAAAACATTTCATACTTGGTACTTTCATTGATGTCTAAAGAAATAATGTATCTAACAGCCTATAAGTAATGCAGTGTCATTATTTGCCAGTAAACTATTTAAATTCTCCCTTTTTAAATGTGAAGCTTACATTATTCTTATGAGATCTTATTTTAAGGAGCTCCAAATCAGTACAATCCCATGTTTTAACTTGTTACTACAGTCAGTAGCAATGGCTTAAAAATCACGCAGTGTAAAATTCCTTTTCATGGTGCCTTTTGCTGTGCCATAATATGCCAACCACAAGCAAAGTACTTTTTACTCTTTGATGTCTTGGTTCTGTGTGGTAGCAATTAAGTCTTGGTAAGACTGGGGGAAATAGAGAAACCAGAGAAAAAATGTAATGTGGAAGTGGTATTAAGGCAATTCTATACCTTTAGGCTTATTTTACAATAAAACTAATGGACCTCCTCTCTGATTCACAAATATTATTTTTATTTTTGTCCATATTCCATAATTTTATTTTCTTGGTAGGAACAAATACCTGGAAAAGTATTATCAGTACATTGCAGAGTGAAATATCTGTCTATATTAAAGTAATTTTTACCAAATCAAATATGTTAGGGAATTTTCTGGTCTCATTATTCATCCTAACAAGTATCCTTTGTGTGATTGCACAGTTCTTCTTGAGAGAATACCGTGGGTTCCTCCTGAATGTATTGAGAATCCCAAACAACTAAGCCTAGCTACAGACAAATGGAGTTTTGGTACCACTTTGTGGGAAATCTGCAGTGGAGGAGACAAACCCCTGAGTGCACTGGATTCTTCAAGAGTAAGTATTACTGGGTCTGCAGTCATAGCAGTTCTTTGAACACTTCTAATTTACATCATCTGTTGTTGTAACCACATCAGCATGTAAAGTGGTGTGGCCTATGACCACTGTAGGAAAAAGGTATTTTTCCTTGTACATAATAACCAGAAGAGATTATTTGAAGTTTGTTTTTATGTTGGTTTTTTTTTTTTATTTTTAGGGGAACAAAGTACAGAATTGTCAGTATTACCTAGTTCATATTTTTGTTGCTGTGTTGCAGCAGTGTATCACTTTGAACAAAAAGTATTCCTAACAGTGTGCATAGATTTTAATTAACATGCTTGTAATTGAATATCTTAAATACAGTAGTACTTTGTGTGTTGCAACAATTCTACTATTTTAGCTGAACCAGAAATGTTAACTTTTATCTCAGGTAGGGACAGGAGATGGAGGGGAAACATATTCCATAAAAATATTAATTCATATGTATTTGCTTCTTTAGTTGGAAGCAAAAAGAATACTTCACCATGCCACAAAAGTACTGGTAGTATTGTTTTCATAAAGGTACTGTAACCTTCCCATAAAGCCTGATCTGATTTCTCAGGCATTTTAATCATCTCTTACAATAATCTCCAAGGTTTACCTAGACCTAGCTTATAGATATCTAACTATTTCAGAAGTTGCCCTACATTCTTTCATAATACTCACAGAGCTTTTCACAACTGTAATTTCAGCCAGTTCACAGGTCAGCAGAATTTTCTGCTGGACCTATCCAGTTGAGGATTTAGGAAATTACCAATAAAGGAGACACTATTTTTCTCATCTTTCTCTATCCTCTTATCTTCTATGAGTAACTGACTGGAAATTTCTGAACTGTTCACTCTAAATTATACCAGTCTTACTTTTGATGAAAATCAGTGAGATGGACATTTGGTGAGATAACAAGTCTAGGTTTAGAGCTGTAATTTTTGGCTACTCTGTGGAGAATGTTAAGGCTTGTGCACCTCCTCATGGTTGTAAAACGTAAAATGACTTACCTGTTTAATTCCAGAAACTGCAGTTTTATGAAGATAGGCACCAGCTTCCTGCCCCCAACTGGACAGAACTTGCAAACCTTATAAACAACTGCATGGATTATGAGCCAGACTTCAGGCCCTCTTTTAGAGCAATTATACGTGATTTGAACAGCTTGTTCACTCCAGGTGAGTTTGCAATACAACAGGATCAAAAGGACTCCTGATTCCTATTGGTTCACTTTCTTTTTAGTATGTTTTTTGCAATGTGTCATTGTATTTGACTGCAAATTACTACGTAGAAATAAAGGTGGCTGTCAATATTCTACTGAGCTTGAAGTATGCCAAACAAAAGTAGAACGTGCCATGATTGTGATAATGTGCTTCCTTCTCTTGTTCACTACTCTGTGCCTTCTGTTCCCTTTCTTCCCTTCTTCCTTCTACCTCAGATTACGAGCTATTGACAGAAAGTGATATGTTGCCAAATATGAGAATTGGAGCACTTGGATTTTCTGGCGCTTTTGAAGATCGGGACCCAACACAATTTGAAGAAAGACATCTTAAGTTTTTACAGCAACTTGGAAAGGTAAGATGTTTCAAAATTCTGTAATAGTTTAGGAAATAACTATGGTTTTCAGTTATCCTTTGATGACCCCATATACATTATTTGCAGTGAAACTTCTGTTTTAGAAGTTTCATTGAAGCTAATTTCAGTCGTATCTGAGCAACATGTGCAGTTCCTTTTAGCTCTTTTTTCACTTTCACAGTATTCTTAGAAGAAAATTAGCTAACCTCCACAATGAATCCAGTCACACCAAAAGGCTAAGTACTTTTCAGTAATGCAGAGCTGCCTGACATAAACCTTAGATACATATATAAATATATATATGTATGGATAGATACACACACACACTCTTGATATTCAGTTAACAACACTCTGGAGCAGTCTTGTGCAGAACTAGTGGGATTGGGGTTTTTGTGCATGCATATTCTGAGAAATCTGAATATACAGTCTCTAAATCCAAAAGGAAGATATATGTCTTCAAGATACATGTAGGCCTTGAACTTTTTGGCTTTAGAAATCAGCATTTGGTTACTAGTTTTGCAAGTTGTTGCAGCCTGGCTGTGTGAAAGCAGACCTAGACAGATGACCAAGTGCAGCTAGCAGATCTTCACCAAGTACTATTTTTCCAGAATGGTTCTTTGCTGTTTTATTTGGTTTTTACCAATATTCCTTTGGCTTCAAGTACTGAAGCAGTCTGAAAGTGAGGTAGCAGAACTACTTCTGTTTGCAGACGGTTGGCTGTTGACTGTGATAGCATAGCATAGGGAGAACAACAGTGTGATAGGTGATGGCTGCGTAAAAGAAGACAAAAGACAATATAAATGAAGAAAGAGACAAAACCAGAACATTGAAACAAGTGGGAGAGGAGCCAAAAAGAAAAAGAGCAGAATTAAGAACCAAGACAAAGGGATTTATGCAAATGCAGGAAAAGGATTATGCCAGTGGAAGTGGAAATTTGTGAAAGGAGAGAAAAATAGATACACATTACCCTCTTTCCTTGTCCTCGTTTCCTGTTCTGTTTGTTTCCTTTCATGGAATATGTTTCTTTTGCAACTGTTACCCTCAGTCCTGTACTTTTTCTCTCAGGGAAGTTTTGTGGCATTTCACTTAAATAATAAATCACATCACCTTAATACTTAGTACAGTGAGCACTGAACAAAAACTACAGTCTACATGAACAAACTTGTACACTAGGAAACACAAAGAGAGAATGATGTGGACTTGTTTTTAATTCCCAAGTGTTTCCATTTGTGACCTAGGGAAATTTTGGCAGTGTTGAGATGTGCCGGTATGACCCGCTGCAGGATAATACTGGGGAGGTGGTTGCTGTGAAAAAGCTGCAACATAGCACAGAAGAGCACCTTAGGGACTTTGAAAGAGAAATTGAAATACTTAAATCTCTGCAGCATGATAACATCGTTAAATACAAAGGAGTATGCTACAGTGCAGGTATGTGCTATATTGAATACACCTAATTATGCATACTGAGAAATTCAGAGAGGTAAGTGTTTATGGCAGTCACTGACTTGTCCTAAATTTACTGGGACTGAGAGAGTACAAAACAAAGGAAGTTGTTTTGAAAGATGGTAACATTGGTAACAAGTTGATGTCACTTGTCATCCTGAGTTTCATCTTAACAACACAGACATACAGACTTCTACTTTGCCTTAGCAGTAGTAGCTCAAGTATTGATGAGATGATGTTGATTAATGATATATTAATTTTTCAAGCATATCTGCATTGCTGTTGAGTTTCAAAAAGTGGCATTTTCTGAGGAAATGCAGTTAACTAATATATGAAAGATTGCACAGTGCTGTATAGATCATAAATTAATATTTTTGTATTAAGTCCATTTTGTAGTACGGTTACTGATAGATGTATTAAAATACTTATATTTAAAAAATCTTCTTTGGAAAATTACAGAAAAAATAACATTTGTATTTTTTGTTATTGCTGTAAAAGGGCGTAGGAATCTAAGATTGATTATGGAATACTTACCATATGGAAGTTTACGAGATTATCTGCAGAAACACAAGGAGAGGCTGGACCACAAGAAGCTTTTGCTGTATGCATCTCAGATATGCAAGGTAGGACATTACAAATTATATACATCTTTCAACAAAGTTTTGTCTCCTTTTTCATCCCTTTTGTCTCAAACCAACAATAACTGGTTATTTTGGTGTATCTTCTATAATGCTGTTGAGCTGCTAGCACCACATAACCCTAAGAAAAAGTAGCAATATATTCATGTAGCCAAGACCTGGAAAAACTTCTGGGTATGTTAATACAGGGTGCTGAGACTGGCCTATCTGCTGACTGAGGCAGAATAGACTCCCTTTTCTCCCTAAGGTGACCTGACATAAATTATTGTAGAAGTTAATATACTCACTCAGGCAATCTGTTCGTGACATTCTATGATGGAATTTTCAAATAAATTTGACATTCAGCTATAAAAACACTATAACAACATGTGTGTGTTTAAACAATTTAGTTTAAACTGCAAGTAAGAGCGAAGATACATGATTTCTGTATGCAGAGCTAGAGGCCTTAGAAGTACCCAAACCTGTAATAAATTATCTGGTACCAAACATAATACATAAAATCCTGAAAAGTGGTAGAAACATCTGATCTTTCTTGTGATATCTCATTTTCCTTATAAAGAGGGCTTATGCCTTCCCTAGTTTTATTCTGTAATTACGCTTTAGATATAAGAAACTAGAGACACCTGAGATTTCATTGCATATGTAGAAATTTGGGAAAAGAAAAGAAAATTGGGGTGAGGAGGAGAGAGACAAAACCAAAAAATATAACCACACCCCCTCAAGGCAAGTACCAGAAATATTTTCAAATTTCTTTTCCCAATACCTACATCAAAGGCATGAAAACAGTGCGTTACATAAGATTACATAATCGCAGAATCAGCTAGGCTGGAAAAGACATTTGAGATCATTGAGTCCAACCTATGAATGAACACTGCCTTGTCAACCAGACCATGGCACTGAGTGCCACATCCAGTCTTTCCTTAAACACCTTCATGGATGGTGACGCCCCACATCCCTGGGCAGCCCATTCCAATGCCCAGTCACCCTTACTGTGAACAACTCCTTAATGTCCAACCTAAACCTTCCCTGGTGCAGCTTAAGACTGTCCTCTGGTCCTGTTGCTGGTTGCGTGGGAAAAGAGCTCAACCCTCTGGCTACAGCCTCCTTTTAGCGAGTTTTGGAGAGTGATGAGGTCCCCCTTTGACCCTCCTCTTCACCTGGCTAAACAACCCCAGCTCCCTCAGCTGCCCCTCACAGGACATGGGCTCCAGACCCTTCCCCAGCTCCATTGCCCTTCTCTGGACATGCTCCAGCACCTCAACATTCTTCCTAAACTGAGGGGCCAAGAACTGAACACAGGATTTGAGGTGTAGCCTCATCAGTGCCAAGTACAGGAGGACAATCCCTGCCCTGGTCCTCCTGGTACAGGCCAGGATGCCACTGGCCTTCTTGGCCACCTGGGCACCGCTGGCTCATGTTCAGCCATTGTCAGTCAGTATCCCCAGGTTCCTTTCTGCCTGGCCATTGTCCAGCCACTCTGTCACCAGCCTGGAGCTCTGCCTGGGATTGTTGTGGCCAAAGTACAAGACCCGACACTTGGTCTTGTTAAACCTCATACCGCTGGATTTGGCCCGTCGATCCAGCCTGTCCAGGTCCTTCTGCAGAGCCCTACTATACTCCAGCAGACCAACACTCCCACCCTACTTGGTGTTATCCATGAATTTACTGAGGATATATTCAATCCCCTCATCCAGATCATCAGTGAAGTTGTTAAACAGGACTGGTCCCAACACAGATCCCCTGGGGGACACCACTAGTGACCAGCCACCAGCTGGATGCAGCACCATTCACCACCACTCTCTGGGCCCGGCCATCCAGCCAGTTCCTAACCCAGCAAAGAGTGCTCCTGTCCAAGCCGTGGGCTGCCAGCTGTTCCAGGAGTGTGCTGTGGGAGACAGTGTCAAAGGCCTTGCTGAAGTCCAAATAGACAACATCCACAGCCTTTCCCACATCAACCAGGCAGGTCACCTGGTCATAAAAGGAGATCAGGTTGGCCAGGCAGGACCTAGCCCTCCTAAATCCGTGCTGGCTGGGTCTGAGCCCTTGGCCATGCTGTAGGTGCACTCAAGATGATCTGTTCCATAACCTTGCCAAGCACCAAGCTGAGGCTGACTGCCCTGTAGTTACCCCAGATCCTCCTTCTGGCCCTTTTTGTGGATGGGTGTCACACTGGCCTGCTGTCAGTCATCTGGGACATCCCCAGTGAGCCAGGACTGATGCAAGATGATGGAGAATGGCTTAGTGAGCTCTTCTGTCAGCTTCCTCATCACTCTGGGATGGATGAGGGTATTTTTTAGGGTATGTTGTCCACATACCTTATGTCTGGTAATAGTGCCCTGGCACATTAAGATCCTAAGACTTAGCTTCTGCAATACCAACAGAAAAGGTCTGACAAGAATCGGGGGAGAGTCTCTGCCAGAGCCAACATCTTCTCCTGACATTCACACTTTCTCATGGTGAAAAGAGCTTGCTGGCTCCCTGCTTGAAACTGGACTAACCTTTTAGCTGCTGAACCTCTTGCATGTACAAGGAATGCTGCACCCTTAACAGCTCATCTCAGCTATTCGTGGGCTTCACTGAAGCACAGTGATGTGGGTAGTCTCCAGGAGAAGTTCCTTGATGGGCAAGCAGTGCAGAATGTGGGAAAACCGAAAAAGTTAGCAAGTCTATGGCAAGTCAGTCTTTTCAAAGAGAGAAAGGGTTGAACAGGTGACCACTCAGTTCAGAGGGTTGAAGAGTCTCTGATCTGTGTCTCCAAATCAAGAAGTCATTCTCCGGTAACAGGCCTAAGAAATTATCTCATACTTACTTTTGCAACAAAATTACTGTCGTTATGCTGGTAAGTCACTATAAGCAATCTTGGTTCAAGCAGAGACCTGGAAGAGTCTTAACACTCAGCACCATCTCTGAGGGCAGTGACCAGATCTTTCATAGAAGTAAGATGCAGCATGGATTTCTGAACACACAAAGGCTGCAGACACTTAGCTGTTTTATTCTGTGTCCTTCTCAGCCTGTGACGTCAAGGTGCTGGCCTTATGCACCACCATAAGAAGCTGTGAAGCATGTAGAAGTCCTCAGGCTTTCATTCAAAGCCTAGTGAAACAACAGTGGCAAGATGTCTTAGGACCCTGGTCTGAGGTATCCATTGGGAGGACTGGAAGGTGGATTTTGGCCTTTGCTGGCTGTGCAAATATGGTAGAAGTCTTTGGGAAAGGAATTGTATTTACAGACTACAAAGAAAAAAGGACCTTAGTATGTGTGTACATACACATACATGAAAGAACTTTCAAAATATTACAGGTCTTCAGGATGGTGAGAAATCAAAATAGCAGATGAGAGGATTCTTTCCTAAGTACCAAGCACCAGCCAAGAGAAAGGGAGCTAAAATATGCATCCTGCAGATACTAAAGTGGGAAAACATCCTGCTTTGCTAATGACAAACATGGGAACAAACAGTATGAAAATGTGGGAAATCTGCATAGAACTTGCTCTTAAAGAAGTGTCTTCACTTCTGAGAAAAGCAAAATCTAAGAGTTACAGTATATGTGCCTTGCTTTGGAGTGTTGTAGAGGTTATATCTATTGCTTTAAGATTTCACTGTAATCTCTGGCATTCTGTAACTCCAAAACAACGTAATTATAAGTATAGCGAGTACCTGATATTGTGAAAATGGAACCTGAATGCTTTTTCTTTGTTTAGCTGATCACATTACACTTTTCAGCTGGTTTTGCTTTGCTTGCAATGTTTGCTCTTTCAGCATCTCGTATCTCTTTTTTCTGTTGTGCATTTCTGTCAGTCTGTAATCTTGGCAGGTTTTGATCAAAAACCTTTCTACCTCTGCCTTGCTGCTCTCCTCTGAAGTGTATGAGAGAAATGAAGGCACACCCATTACCTGAGGGTTAAGATGAATGTGTTTGATTGTTTACTCTGTTTTGGTTCCTTGCTGCTGTACTGGGGAAGGGTTTTCCTTCTCTTAATGTTTGAAGTGTTTCAGGTGTCCTTGCTGATGAACCAAGTTTTAAAGACAGAAACATTTTAATTCACATTTAAACTCTGTTGTTAGACTAGTGCCACAGGATTATGATATCCACTTAGAATTTGCATTATTTCAATTAAAGATCTGTCTTAGGTGTTTTCCAGGCTATCATCAAACTTTAGGGCTGTTTTCAGAATAGTGCAGCATAGTAAGAGAAAGCTGTAGCATTTTCATAGGCTAGTTTTACCAGAAGCACAGAAGCCTCACTTTGAAGAAGTTAGGTTTGGTATTTATGGCAGTGAATAAGCTGGCAATGAGGAATGGGGCATTTTTGAACCCTTTTGGAATGAGCTGGGAGAGAACAGCAATGTCACCCAAAGGTACTGGGAGGTACTAGAATCTGAGAGAAAGATTGTACTTTGTAGCCAAACTCTGAGGTTTCTCCCATTAAAAAAAATTAGAGAGAGAGAGAAATAAGCCTTTTGGCATGACATAATGTTGCTTTTCAGAACTTTTGAGATCACCAATGCTATTAGTTTAACTTCCTGTTGTGTTGAAAGGGTGATATGCTTTCTTATAAAACTATGAAACTGACAACTTGCTTTGTGATTGCTTTCACATGTGAGTTGGGTATCTCTTGACATGAGTGCATCTCAGTGCAGCATCACTTTCAGTCTTCCATTTATTGCTGTCTAAGCAAGACCTTCTTGTTTTAGTAATGCCATTACACACACACTGGCTTCTTCCAAATTTCACTGTTAGTGAAAGTAATTAGGTGCATTGGTAAGAAGGGATCATCAGCAGCAAAAGACAACATGGCTTCAGACCAATGTTTCATTACAGCCATCTGTGGAAATATAACAATAAGCATATCTGTATTGGTGAATAATGGTCCATACAAAAGAGAAACAAGGCACACACTTGGGAATACAGTGAATAATTGTCAAATTCAAGGAATCATAGTACAAAGTTTCATGGAAGCAATCGGGAAAGCAGATGCAGAAAATGAAGAAAAAAGCGTAAATGAAATGGATATGTTGGACAGTCTTCTCATGTGCTCTGGATTGTGTAGCTTAGCCCAAATTTTTTCCTTCTGCATATCACCAGCCAACTGCATTTGGGCACAGAAAGGAGCTGTAGCATTTATCCAGCTACATAATCAAAAAATACTGGTCTCTGATAGGTGCTCAGTCTATCTCACTCCAGTTAAGAGAGGTCCCTGAGCTTTGAAAAATTAACTCCTCGGAGAAGACAAACCTGGTTTTGGTTTTAACTTTGAGGTTAATTCATCCTCTTGGGGAAAGTGCAGCTATGTAGTGGTAAAAATAACTCTTTTCCTGTTCTGTTTGTAACCTCTGCACCTAGGGCATGGAGTATCTGGGTACAAAAAGATACGTTCACCGGGATTTAGCAACAAGAAATATCTTGGTGGAGAATGAGAACAGAGTTAAAATCGGAGATTTTGGATTGACAAAAGTCTTGCCACAAGACAAAGAATACTACAAAGTGAAAGAACCTGGTGAAAGTCCTATATTTTGGTAAGTCTTCTTTTGGTATGTGAAATCATAGCATGTTTTCAGTTTTTGCCATTTCAGCCAATTCATTTTGCATGTTATGGAATTCTTACTTGTAAGCTCCACATCAGTCTTCCAGCATTGTGAGTGTCACATGCATGATATTTCCCTTCACTTAAGAGTAGCACCTAAGACTTTTCAACATATTTTTTTTTAAAAAAACAGAAAAACACCCAAAACAAAAACCCCCAAAAATACTTATTTAAAGGAAAAAGCATCCAACAGAAAATATATTCAGAGATAAAAGAAGTCTAAAATGGCCCATTTGCCTGGATGCTTTCAAATTTTTAGGCCTTCTAGTTCCCTAAACATTGGTCATTCATGTCTTCCAGCTGAGATCTGTTGGATACACCCCAAGAGAAAATGCCATTCCATACATGTGATTTTAGTCTGTATTTTAATTCTGACTCAGGCACTGTTTACCTAAAGAATAAATGATACAAAATGGCATCTTAGTAGATGTTATTGGAGATGTACAGTTTAGTTCCAGAAGTGCCTGCAACACAGTTCAGGGCTCACTGAAAGTGATAGAAGGCTATAAATGTTTTTATCTGCAGGTTTTTCCCATCAAATTTTTGTTTACTTGCACTACAAATAAGAAATATATCTACAACCTTGTTGGAAAAAAAAAATCACTGTGTTTGTTTAAGGTGGATTTGGTTTTCAAAACTAATTAACTGTTACTAAAGGAGTAGTTACTAATTGAAGGTACCAAAAGGAAATGAGAACATGCTAATATCAATGAATAAAGAATGCTTACTCATAAAAAAGAAATCTGTCTTATTAAAATAAATGTTTTCAAAATCAAAATGACATATGTTGTAGAGAGCAATTTTCCTTGTACTGTTTGTTGTAGGTATGCTCCAGAATCTCTGACAGAAAGCAAATTTTCTGTGGCCTCAGATGTGTGGAGCTTTGGTGTGGTCTTGTATGAACTCTTCACCTATATTGACAAAAGCAAAAGCCCACCAGCTGTAAGTATACAGTTAATGAATCCCAGAGAATTTGTTTATTTAAATTTTCTAGATTGTCATGTACCTCAATAGGTTGATGTTTACTGATCCTTTTCTGGAGATACCTTAGTGTTTATGAGACAGTATCCAATCTGAAGCAGCAACTAAAAGGTACTGGTATCAAGCCTTAAGAAGGAAAGAAGATCTGAAAATTACTTCATAGTCTGTGGGTATCTTATCCATTCTGTAACTTCTGTTTGAAAAGGACTTTAAAATCTGTTGTTATAGGTTGTTCTTTTCCATCCTTTGTGGAGGTTTGTCGCAGATGGAACCATTCCATTACATGACCTTTATTTGTAATGTTGTTCCAAATTTAAGGCTGAGCCAAACACATATAAATTAACTTAAATAAGGAACTTAAAGGTATTTTATGTTAGCAGAACCCAAGTTAGTAAGTTAGCGAAGTTCAAGAAAGAAAAGGAGTGGCTTTTTGCAGACTGTTGACAGCTATCTTTAAAGACAAATTTACAGTGGGTGAAGAAAGATACTATTATCCTCCAATTGAAAATAAGATACATGATCTTATTTTCACCTAGCAGTAACCATGGGCATAAGAGAGGAGAGTTCAGGCTTCTGTATTTACTGGAGCTGGCCTCACCCTTGGCCAGAGTGTCAGTCCTGGCAAATGTGGTTTTGAGAGCTGAACAGTGATGATAGCAAAAATGCCCTTGGAGGATACCTCTGCACTGGCCTCAGTGGATCTCTTAGTAATTCCATACAACAAGCTATCAGAGGTATCAAGGAAGAACTCAGGACACCTCTTCCAGCATAAGAACATAAATGTTGCAGACACTTAGAGTTCTTCAGAAGGATTGTGAAATGAAAAGTGATAGAGTAAGTTATGAGCACAGATGAACTATTCTTTGAATGAATCAATTCTACATGTGCATTCACCTTCATCAGGTTGGTTATCCTATTGGTATGCATCAAGAAAAAGTAATTTGGTAAATTTAACCCAAGTGGTCAGTTCAACTCTTGTAGTCTTTATAGTTATACATAGTTTTCACAACCCAGCGATTTGCACGTTCAACCAATGGGTGTTTCACACCTTCGTGTCAAGGATCATTAAAGAAATTTTGAAGCATTGGAGGAAACAAAATGTCCTTTATATTGTGCTTAGAAATTTATTTCAGTTAATAGCACATCCTCATTTACTTTCGATGTCTGGCAGTCTGAGTGAGTTTTAATCTGCTTTTTGGGTTATTTTGGTTTGTTGGACAGCAAGGTTTATCTAAGCCATATTTCCTGACTTTAATTAGACTAATTTTTCTGCTATGTTGTAACTGCTAACCATTTTTTATACATCAGCATGGTATCTGTTTTCTATTAGGCATTTTTCAAAGCATTAAGTTATTTTAATATTCCAGAGAGCTCTTTAGAATCAACTGTGAGTTTCATCCTTTTAAAACTAATTAATCACAGAAGCATAGAATGTTATGGGTTGGAAGGCACCTTAAAGATCATCTAGTCCCAATCCCCCCTGCCATGGGTAGGGACACCTCCCACTAGGTGAGGTTACTCAGAGCCCTGTCCAGCCCAGCCTTGAACACCCCCAGGGATGGGGAATCCACAGCCCCTCTGGAAAGTCTGTTCCAGTGTCTCACCACCTTCACAGTAAAGAATTTCTTCCTAATATCCAACCTTTGTTTCTCCCCTTTCAGTTTGTACCCATTACTCCTTGTCCTGTCACTGCAGTTCCTGATTAAGAGTCCCTCTCCACCTTCCCCATAGGCCCCCTTCAGATACTGGAACTTGCTGTGAGATCTCCACACAACCTTCTCTTCTCCAGGCAGAACAGAGCCACCTTCCTCAGTCTGTCTTCATAAGGAAAGTGCTCCAGTCCTCTTATCAACCTCATGCCCTTCTCTGGACTCGCTCCAACAGGTCCATGTTCCTCCTGTGATGGGAACCCCGAGCTGGATGCAGGGTTCCAGGTGGGGTCTGAGCAGAGCAGAGCAGAGGGGCAGAATCCCCTCCCTGGCCCTGCTGCCCACGCTGCTTTGGATGCAGCCCAGGACATGGTTGGCTTTTCTGGGCTGCGAGTGCACACTGCTGAGTTGTGCTGAGTTCCTCATCAATCATCACCCCAAGTCCTTCTCCACAGGGCTGCTTTCAATCACGTCCCCTCCCAATCCTGTGTCCAGGATTGCCATGACCCACGCAGAGAACCTTGTGCTTCTCCTTGCTGCCCATCATGATCTCTGCATGAGCCCACCTTCCAAGCCTGTCCAGCTCCCTCAGGATGGCATCCCTTCCCTGCAGGGTGTCAGCTGCACCACCCAGGCTGTGGTCAGTGAGCGTTCTGAGGGTGCACTCAGTCCCACTGTCCACGTCACCTGCAGAGATACTGAACAGTTTTGGCCCTGGTACTGACCCCTCAGGGACACCACTCATCACTGCACAGTGAGCCACTGACCACAACTCTGAGCACAGGCTTCCAGACAGTTTTTTATCCACTGAGTCACCCATCCCTCAAACCCATGTGTCTCCCATTTAGAGGCAAGGATGTCATATGGGACAGTGTCAAACTTTGTGTAAGTCTAGATAACTGCATCACAGAAGGTCACTAAATTTCTCAGGCAAAAATTTGTGCCCCTAGTAAAGCCATGTTTTCTGTTTCGAGTCACTTCTTTGTTTTCCATATGCCTTAGCATAATGTGCAGGAGAATTGGCTCCATGATCTTGCCTGGCAGAGGTGAGACTGACTAGCTTGTAGTTCATTGTGTCTTCCACTTTTTCCTTTTCAAAAGTCAGGGTTATCTTTCCCTTTTTCCAGTCATCACAAACTTCACCTTAACAACTTCATCTGCCAGCTCCCTTAGGACCCTTGAATAAATTTCATCAGGTCCTGCAGACTTTCGCACATTCAGGTTCCTTAGATGGTTGTGAACATGACCCTCTCCTACAGTGGCCTTAGGGTCTTCATTCTCTCAGTCCCTCCATCTGCCTTCCTCATTTTGGGTGGTGTGCCTGGAGCACTTGCCCTTGAGGACTCAGGCACAGAAGTAATTGAAAACCTCAGCCTCCTCTTTATCCATGGTAGCCAAATCATCCGATGATGATCAAAATTTTTAAAGATTTTTCACTTAGTGCTTTAAACTGTGTATGTATCATTCCATTTTATTCTATTCTATATCATTATTCCATTTTACGCACCAAAAAATCTGTAATTATTGATATATTCTCTGGTCGTGTAATTTGTAATTTCACAATTGTTATGTACTATGCAATTTATTCTTATAATTCTTATAAAGAATTTTTGCTTGGTAAGAATATTGCAGCATCTTTTTTTCCCCTCTAAAGATTATATATTACAGTTGGCCTTTTGTTTCAGGAATTCATGCGCATGATTGGCAATGATAAACAAGGGCAGATGATTGTATTTCATTTGATAGAGCTTTTGAAGAATAATGGACGACTGCCGAGACCAGATGGATGCCCTGATGAGGTAAATTACTGTGTTAAAATATTACTATAGTGTGAAGGGTGCTTGGTGAGGGTGAGTACCTGTAAATGCAAAACTTGTATTTTGTTCTGCTTGGACCGCTGAAGTATTTATTCAAGTGTTCTGCTGTTATTCTATCAGTTTCATGATGAGTATAATCTTTTTTTTTCCCCCTGATTCTTTAGCTTGTACTGCCTCAGGAGCCCAGACTAGTCTTGCTGAATATATGAAGTGGGACTATTATGACTGACTGCTGTACTTGGGCACTCACACTTCCATTTCAAAAAGATACATGTACTAAGGCAACAAGATTAGTATAGAGAACTTGTTCTGTGTAAGCCCCATGTAGAGATTTTCATTTAAAGCTGTGGACTTTGGATTCTTTTGAAATCTGTAATACTTAGCAAAAATATCTTAATATCCACCTAAGGTTTTTCACATTTAATTCCAGGATTTAAAGAGCTTCTTATCTGGATTATTGCCTTTGTGTTACTGTTCCCTTCTCAAGTGTGGAAGGCTCATGTTTATCATGTGTATTATTCACTGTCAAGCATTTTCAACTTGCAGACTGTAGGCACAGTTAAGTATATGAATCAGATTTTCTATGTTCGGGGTCTTCAGATTTGTATTCATGTTCTTTGTAGATACTAAAAGCATAGCTGTAAAGCTGTCCTCAGAGCAGACAAATTAATTCAGTGTTCTTTTGGTTTTACTTATATACCAGATGCTTTAAAGAATACTTTCATACCACTTCTAAGTCTTGTAGTATTCTGTTCTTCAGAGCAGGATGCACAAAGCCAGGTTCAGTCAGACTGACCTGGTTGGGCTGTATAGGTGAATCAGTAATGAAAAAAAGGAAGTAAAATAGTTGTGGGTTGTTGTTTACGTATGTAACTTCCAGCTCAGATTAATTGCTGCATCCCTTTAAAGTCAAGCACACTTGGCAATAAGTCAAGAAATAATCCATTCAAAAATGGTGCAAGTGAGGCAGGAAGCCACGGGGGAAGAAAAAATGTAGAGACAACGGAAAGAGAAGTCTTTGAAGAACCTTTCTTGCATTTTATATTCCAGTACAGCAACTGTTGAATTGCAAAGGTTTGGCTTTTTGTAGATAACCTGAATGTCATATGTGTAAGATAATAAATAATCTGTTTTACTGAAACTGTATTTTAACTAACCCAAAGGTTTCAGCATCTGACATTTCTCCAGATATCAAAGCAAGGTGGAAATGTCTCTGTGTCAGAAACTGTACTCATCTCCCTTTGATTGTGGAAGACCAGTCATCACAGATAAAAAATCTTCCTGTAGCTTACAGCATCTTATCTTGCAGCTTAAAAGCTGCTTGAGACTTGGTTATAAAGCAGCCTGATCCATGCAGGTGTTTCAAATTTGCTGAAAGATAAGGAAGAGTTTCTAATTTTTTTCCTGGTGTCTGTACAGATTGTTCTTAAGCAACATGTGAAAAACTGTTGAAAGTATGATAAATTGGTAATAACAATCTGGACTGAATCAATGAGAAGAGTACAGGTGAAGAGCTTGGCAAGTTGTATGAGACCAGGTATCAGGTATATCTCTGGGCAAAAAGAAAACTGTTGCCATGTAACTATTGTAGGGGAAATATCTTTCAGAGTTGGTTCAGGTTTTTTTTGTTTGTTTATTTCTGATTACATATGAAGAATAATTAAGAATTTAATATACAAATGCAGAGAAATATATGTTAACTTTTCAGGGTAAACCTTATTTGGAATTACTGTCTCTGTAAATCTGGTTTCTGGTCATACTGGTGTTTGTCATGTTCAAGCATTTTTGAACTTTTCAAAAAAAAAAAAAAGAGCAAGAAAAAAGAACTTAGCAAAATAACATAAGTCTCACAGAAGTTCCAAAAAACAGCTGATTGAATTTTCATGCTAACTTTTTAAAAAATTGTCTTTTATAATACGAGCTTTTGCAGAGCCACCTATCCTAAGTTCTTGCTGTCACTGGGATCAAGCAGATAAACTGATGGGTATAGCGAGAGTTCAGGCACACTCTTGTGCAGCTGTTTTTTGGAAGCATAAAGTTAAGCTGGATGTTCTCTAGTCCAGTTTAAAGTAAATACGTATGTTATTTGTTTACCTACTACCAATTACTTTTTCCTTCTCCAGATTTATGCTATCATGAAAGAATGCTGGAACAACAATGTCGCCCAGCGCCCCACCTTTCGGGATCTTGCTCAGCGAGTGGATCATATAAGGGAAAACATGGGTGGATGAGAAAACTGTCCCTCCTTCAGAGGATGAGTTGGAATGCAGAACAAAATGTATTTGGTCAGCTGTGTATATTTGACATATGTACATGTGCACACATGTTATCCTTGCTGGAAGTAAGATCTGTGTGGCAAATACTCTATCTCAACTGCATACTGAGGAATCCTGCTAGGGCTTTTTTATCAGGATATATTTGTTACTATGAGAAGATGCTGAAATTCTCAATAGGGAAAGAAATTATTTTTCTAAATTAAATAATGGGTGGTCATTCAGCAACACCATTATTTGCCTTACCTGGCAGTACAAAAAAGAGGCGACTTAAAATGTGATGAAACTAAGATAAAAAACCAGTGTACTTCTGTGTTGAAGTGGAGATGCCCAGAAAAGACTTCTAGAAATACTTTTACACTGAGTATATAGTGACTTGGCACCCTTTTTGTGTGTTGCACAAAGACTTTTGTCTGTTAATATAGTTTCATGATTTTTTCATTGTTGATGCAGAACTGGCTTCTCTGTGTAACAAAACAGAAGTGGTTTGCTCTGCCTGTCTGAATCAGTTATCAGCCAGCAGTATATCCAAAGAGATGTAGCTGTGTGATGTACTGTAAGTATTTTGAAGGAAAGGGAGCAAATTGTGCTTTATTGGGAGAGACAGAAAATTTACTAATCCATGCAAAAAATTTAATTTAAAAATGAAAAAGCAAAGATGTTATCCTTTTTTTCTTACTCCTTCCTTGATGAGTATTAGATTGCCTTTATAGAATTGAAGATACAGTGATAATACATAGAAGTGAATTAGAAGGCAGTGTCTTCAGTTTAAATAAGGAAAAGCTTTTAAATGCTGCTTTTTTTTTCTTTCCATCTTTTTAGTTTTCATGCAGTCGTAAGTGTATCTATGAATTGAAACTTTCAAAGCAGATTAAAAATCTAGAAAATGCCCTCACTTTCAAATTCCTCACTTTGCTGTTAAGATGATCATCTTAATATCTTCCTTCCAGCACAGAAAAAGAATACTTACAACTCAGTACCTGATATGGCCAGTCACAACCACATCACGCCTGTTCTGTATTGAAGTGGCCCAAGTATTTCTTTCTGTGGTAATACCCAACATGAGACTATTTGGAAGGAGGAGTTACAAGTGCAATTGCTACGTGCTCAGTGGAGGGCAAGGACATGATTCCAGTTACTGAGAACTGGAAGGAGATCAGAGCTACCTGAATGCTGTATAATTCAGCTTTTGAAATAAGTAACAAAAATTTTTGGACAAGAGAATGCTTCGGTTTTGCCTTGAGGCATAAAACTTGGGGATAATCTCATATCTCAAAGCAGTATAATTGCAGGGTTTGTTTATTTTTAGTTCAAATAATCTTGTTTGTTTGTTTGTTTGTTTTTTACTTAAGCATTATTGTTTGCAAAGTAAAATGCTTGTTCTTCTTGGACTTCTGCTGAGAGAAGTTCAGTTAAGGGGATATACAGCTTGGCAAACTGACCTGACATCCAGATTTATATTTAAAATGAAGTGTTCATTTTTAAAATTTGTGGCAGTGAGTTAGTGAAACAGAGGTTACTTCCACTGTGGAGCCTCCTTAATATTTAACTGGTTAACTACATCCATCTTACCAGAAGTTGAAGAACATCAACATTTAAAAAAACTAAAAAGAAAAAAAAAATCCTTACTTAGTGTAACATAGTGCCAGTATAGCAGTATTTTGTACCACTATGATGTTTCTCTCCCACAATCACTCCTACAAAATTACTATTTTATAGTACAAGAGAGTGCTAAATAGGGAGAGCAGCATCAGCCTTCTCTCTGCCCGTTGCATTTAAAACTATTTCTGTTAGTGTTCTTGCCACCAAGCATTTGCATAATGATTTTTCAAACTAATTTCACAGTCAGTTTTTAAGCTGCAAAGAACTTGGAAGTGCTTTGTTCAACTTAACATGTTTTCTGATTTTCTATATATTGCTTTGAGAATTTGAAATTTTGTGCAAAAAATGTCTTTGCATTTGTAGTCTCAGTTATGTGTACGTGTGTTTTTTGTAACAAAGGAGATAAAGCTTTAAAGCATCAAGACAGCATTTTAGCTGGATAACATATGCAGGAATTGTGTAAAATTTGCGGTGTATGACACTCAGTAGCTCACTGGTTTCAAATATGTAGTAGACTAAACAAAATTTATGTAAAAATCTCAGGGAAGTTTGTATAATGCAATGAAGAAATCTTCCAGTCTGCTCATTTTTCAAGTGAATTAAAGGTCTTTTTCTTGTTCTACTACAGTATGACTAATTACATAGTCTGATTGCATAAATGTAGTGGTGAATTCAAGGATGATTTTTAAGTGTCTTGTGAAGTTGTTTTTTTTTGTTTGTTTGTTTTTTACTTTAATACTATATCATTTTTAGAGAAAGCCGTATCTTTACACTGCAGTGTAATTGTGTGCTGTTGGTCAGAGACAGTCTTTTAACAACCAGAGGCCTGTGCAGAGGGCTTGAGCATTTGGGATGAATGTTCTTAGCTGGGAGAATAGGACCAAGTAGGGCTTAGGACTCGGGGGATGTAGTCATCTGCAGTGTCAATATGTAAGTCCCAGAGCAGACCTGGTGGCTTTCTCAAAATGCTGTTGAGGATGAAAATGTAGTGATTTTGCTGAATTTGCTATTGCCAATTGTGTAACCTTGAAAAAAAAACCAAAACAACACCACCACCCAAAAAACACTGTATTTTGAAAGCTCTCAGATCTACAGTAGCATTGATAATGTCATATTTTTACATGGCTTTTGTATTAATAGACTAAGTACTTTGTTTTAGAAACTGTCCTCAGTTGGCATTGCATTTGTAATACTTTAGTGTAATCATTATGCTACCCAAAATGCTGTTTGATTTTGTTGGTAGAAAAAGTGCTGGTTTATGTATACATGACTGCTACTACAGTGTAGAATTAAAATATTAACTACTGCTTTGCACTTACATTTGAAGTGAACGAATTTTTTAATAAGTGCACAGTGTATCTTATAGAATCTCTGCAATCAAGTATTGTGTTGTGTAGTATTGGTTTGTTGTCTATCAGTATAAATATGTTAAGTTTCAAAGTTAGTTTTTAAATATATTTCACACAGTGTTCCACAAACTTGCAACAGTCATGTAGGAGAAATGAATTTTCAAGAAAAGAAACCCATGTTCTTATCAAGTCCTAGTACTGGTTAAAAGCTTCCATAGTTGAGATAATTGTTGTTAAATGTGCTGATGAATAGAACTGTGAAAATATATGTAAGAATTATATTTTTCCCCCAAAATTAAATTGTTAATTGTTGCATTTAGTTGAGGTGTTGACAAACTGCCTTGAAATGTATGGGAAAAGTTGTTACTGTATTAATTATGAAGAAATGCAATTCTTGTGTAAAGAAAGCAAGCTTTTCAGGAATGTAGGATCACAAACACCTAGAGGTTAGAGTTCTGAGAGCAAAAGTAGAGGTGTAGAAGAACAAGACTAAAGGATGAAGGAAGATGTTCAGCATGGGAAAAGCCTTCTGAAATGTGAAATGCACAATGAATTATGAAAAACTGATGTCTACTGAAAATGCCATACCGTGACAAAAATGTGCTAATATATTTCTAAACTGTGTATTGTCTGCCTTAAGTCTGAACTATTCACTGACACCTAACCTGGCTGAAAGAATTTCAATAATTACTATACCAAAATAAACTACTAAATGTTGTGCCATGCCAGACAACAATTCTGAAAAGGTGTTTGACTAAGAAGTTTTGCTCTGAATTTTTCTTTTTGAATAAGAGGTTTACAGTACTTTATATTAAAGTAGAAAAAGTCCCTTGGTGGTAGGGAGCAGGGAGAAAAAGATACCTGCTACTTATGATGGAAATGTAAACATTTGAACACATGGTTTAGTGAAGAAAACATGAAAGAGGTATTTTTAGAAAACTGTGTATCCATACCTGAAACTTAACTGTGTGTTTCTTTTGCATTTGGATAGTGAAAATAAAATAATCAAATACGATGAAGGACACATGCCTTCCAGCATTTTCTTTTGTACACTAAAATTTGTTACTGATGTTTAAATTGCTGCTGAAGGCAGCTGTTTCATTTGATGAGGTAGAATACAGCACATAAAACTTTCTAATCTTCCTAGAAAAGCCATATGAAGCATTTATCCTTTGGAAGAAACTTAGATGTACCAAAGCAAAGGTGTATATTAGGTGTTAACTAAACAATAAGACAGAGCTTTTAATCTCTTTTTTAATGAAGGTTTTTACTAAGCAAATTAATTTGGGATGAAGAAGCACTTCCTTTCGTTCTCAGTATTTAAAAAGATCCAAGTCTCTAAGACAGAGGTGCCTTACATCACCTTACATTTCTTAAATTTGTTAGAAATTCTAATGTCTTGATTTTCATTACTTTGTCATCTTTCCATATGACTTTGCTTTACAGGAAAATTACTACCACTTTCAATGAAAATTACCACCATTTACCTTGATCAGAGTTGAATGCTTTCACCAAATACACAGCTGGTCCCTCGGTGTTACCCACCGAGTACACCTGTGTCCTTGTGCAAAACCAGTCCCACAGATGAGCTTGCCTTTGCTTGAGGCAGGACTAATCCGGTCAGTTTTCCCTAACACATTCCCCATATGGACCACAGGGACTTTATTCCCATCCACAGCATATGGAGGTTTTATTTGGGCAAGGCACCCACTCAATTCCGTGCTCTCTGGCCCGGATGTCTATGAGGCAGTTTTTGAAACGGGTCCCATTGTGAGTTCACTTCTCTCAGGGCTGCAGTGTCCCAACAGGACTTGCTTTTCAAGGCCCAAGATGGTGTTCCAGGTGTTGGCATGAGGCACAGGGTACCTCTCCAGCCATCCAGTGGTTGTGCTGCTATTTGTAAGCATGTGGTGCTTGCCTTGGCAGGTTTGGGTGAGTGTGATGTAATGGATCTGCCAGACCCCCCCGTATTTTTCTTTTGACCATCATCCACCACACCACAGGGGTTTACCCACTTGATCTGCTGGGCTGCAGCACACATTTCATGTCACACCGGCGCGGTCCTCTCGCGTGCCTGACCCTGGGATCGGCTCAGCTGGGAGCATGACAATTAATGAAAGGACAGGTGCAATGGATTTGCCCAGAAAATAAAGAACTGTTAATAACGCACAGAAAAAACAAACACAGAGAAGCCGTGCACAGTACGAGGGGCAGGATTCAAAGACTTAACAACAGGGCTGAACAGAACCTGATGTAATTTTATCTGAGGGGGCAGGGTCCAACCAGGGTAGAGAACAAAAAGATGACTAAATAAGGAAACTGAAGTAAGCCAGTCAGAGGGTAGGGTTCAGGACATGGCCTTATGTGGAATGGCTTACTTTGCATACATATGCCCATCATTCCATGCTCATGCTCACCCTAAGTGCACAAGATGTTCCCCACAGTCTAAGGTTACTGCCTTCTGAGTGAGTCAGTGGGGCCATTGCACAGCCTTACCCAGCCACATCTATTCCAGCAATTTCACAGTGTCCCAGTTAGAGGAAAATGGAATGGACTTTTTCGTGCTGTGTGGGTGTGATAACATGGTTTATTGCATACCACACACATATCAATGGGGATATGGTTTCAACAGGAGGAGCCAAGGATCAGAAAGAAAGGCAGGTGTGCTATTTTGGCTCTCCCTAGGTCTTTCTTGAAAGAATATATTTTCCTCCTATTTGACAGTGATTACCTTCCAAGGCTGAGAATTTACGTCCTCTTCCCAATCTCCTTGTCATTGCCCAAATTCTGCGACAGGGAATTCTGCAAGCCAGTTGCTTGGCTTTGCTACCATGTGGTTTCATGCCATGTGCCACAATATCCCAGCATTGGAGCAGACAGATCAACAGGGCCTCTCCTGCCTGGTGGTTGAAATATTTTCCTATGTCTTGCAGCTCACTGTGGGGATTGGGTAATTATCTCTGGCCCTGCCTCTTCCTCTTATGCAGATGGTCCTGCTTCCTCTTCAAAAGGAAGCTGCTGTGCTTCCCCTCACAAAGCAAACTGATTTGGTTTTGGATTTCTTCTTCTGTACAAGGGTAGCTGCTACCAGCAGGGGTTGTTCTCCTGATTCAGCTGCAGTTTGAGTGGCCACAGTGCCTCCTGGTTTGCTTTCCTCCTCCTCTCCTGAGGGTGCTGTCTAGTAATGAGCAGTGCCCACTAAATAGTAGCCAGGGTCCAACACACTAGATGTCCCCCAAACACCAGTTTATTCAACTTGCTTCAATTTGCAGTTGTCTGTATTTTAAGATCTTCAAATTGAATGATTGAGCAAAGAGGAAGATGTCAAACATGTTCTGCTTACATAACAAATGACAGAACAGAATATTTAAAATTTTAAGTCAGTCTTGGGTCTTGAACTAGAGAAGGAGATAAGTCTGATTATACATACATCTCAAATAATTTGTTTCATTGTAATAAGGGACAATAAAAAGAATGTAATTATGTCAGATGACTTCAATGAAGGTACCTGCCACCTTGTAAAAGACTCCCAGAAGAAATGGAAATGTGAGGAGAAACAAAAGCTAGATTAAGCATGGCAGGAGAAAAAAGGATACTATTGCAGAGTTGTATCAGAACTGCCATAAATCAGACTACCTAAACATGGATAGAAAAGAAATCCTGTTTAAATTCAGAGTATGTGATCAGTACAAATATTTTAAGAATATACAATCAATTTTATCTGGGTGGTATATGGTTGAATGATTGTGGAAAGAAAATTATCATTTTGTTTCATCCCCTATGTAATACAGCTGCAATCATATTACTGACTTCTTAAAAAGAAAGTGTCCTACAAATGTAATAGTATTAGTGATTTTGACACTGTAATCTTGTCTACTTTTACTGAACCTAGCCAACTCATTTTGACTTTGGTCTTTATATTATATATAACAATTTTTACATAACTTTTAGAAAACTTCATTAAGAAATTGAATACTAATAAATCAATTATTTAAAATAGTTAAATTTATCTGAGTATCTAGCTTAAGGGTATTGCAATTCATTTAAAATTGCAGTAATTTCTCCCCAACAAGAACTCTGGTTAGCAATAATAAGTCTGTTATTGAATTTAACTAACAAGAACAATGAAACAACAAAAGGATAAACAATTATAACAAGAGCAGTTGAAAAAAGCAGCTATTAATTGTGGATGTTGGATGTGTTTCCTGAGCTACAGCTGGCAAGCTCTAATCAGATCAATGGACTTTTCTAACTGTGTTATTAAAACTCTCAGTCAGGTCACTTTTAGGACTGGCTTCTTTCTCCTCAAAAATACTGATCTATAAACTAAAAAGGTAAATCACCCTTAATATCTAGTCTGCATACAGCAGCTTTTCATGAGAAGTATGGCACTTGCAAATAAGCTTATGCAGATTCTTACCTCTGAAAGTACCTCTGAAAAGATCCCAAGTAACATTTAAGGTTGAACTTAAGCTTGACTTCAGTCTTCAAAAATAAAAGGACCTGCCTTAAGAGTATGAATCCTTCTATTCACTTAGCCAAAGACATTGCTGTTTAAAAGAATGTTTTCATAGCAAAAGATTCTGATTGTTCCTTAACATAGGAAGTAATTTCCCTAATTTTTGAAGACCAGTCTGAAGTGTTCCAATGTAGTTCCAGTCCCGTCCTTCTCAATAGCATTTGTAAATTCCCCTGCAACTGTTTGCCAGTTCTTTCTGCAACTTCACTATCTCCGTCAATGCAAGCAATTAATGAAAACATCAAATAATACTATACCAAAGGGAAGATGCTGTGAATTCAGTTTGGCCTGTCTCTCCTCCTTGACAGCCCACCTTTGTTAAATAGCAGAAACACGATACTAAGAGGATCTCTCAGAACTAATCTTTTTTAGTAGTTAAGTTTGCTCTGTCTTACCCTGGTTTAATTCTGAAGACTATAAGGTTTGATGCCAAGATATATAACATCTAACCACAAGATTTATTTTTTTAATCCATGTTGGTGGCTCTTCATCATCTTTTAAGTACTCATATTGTTCACTTGATTGTTTGCTGCATTTCCTCTTGCCCCTTGAATTAGAGTTAGATTAAATTACTGATCTGTAGTTTTCTGTCCAATCTTGCACAGTTTATATGTTTTTCCTTACCGCTGGAAATCTCTTATCTCTTTGAATTCCCACAGATAACTATTAACAATTTTGGAGTCTAAGCCTGGGTGAGGCAAAGACCTAGCTTAACAAGCCCTGGCTCTTATAAAAGGGCAGAAAGGTGATCTGGAGAATATTTCAAATTTTAAATAGTGTTTCAAAACCCAAAAATGCATGAAAGCCAACACAGGGAACAGGACACCATAGCTAAAATTAAGATATCTATCTAGCCTCTATTAGTCACTAGCAGCCAATAACTTCACTCTATAGATACCACCATCAGGATGGACCCAGCTGGAGTTCTGCCCGGACTGCAGCTGGACTGTGCAACAGATGACTCTCCTCATGAGTAGGGACACTTCTTGGGATTTCAGATTCCTTACCTGGCACTGACAGATCCTGCCAGGCCCAAGGCAGATCATTAATCCACAACAGATCCTCGGTAAGTGACTAATAGTGTGGTGAATTACAATTAGTGAAATACTGCTAATCCTTGTAGCTACTCAATATTATTATAAGCGTTGTGTGCATAATTCCTTTAGACATAAACCATTGTCCAGGTCTGAGCCTAAGATTGGACCTAGCCCCACCTTGGCTCCACAAAGAGTTTAGAAAGTAAGAGGGTCCTCTCTGAACTCTCATAACTCAACAATGGGGTCTTCTCTGCTCTTGGCATCTCCTGTCTCTATGTGAAGCACTCTAAATTCTAAATCGATTCTCTTTCGTTTCCTCCATGCAATAATTGATAAGGTGAACCTTGCCATGAAACTTACTGAACCTTGTCAAACCACTCTTCATTAAATTCCTTCAAATTTATTGAACCCTGTCAAGTGATCATTTTACCTTAATAAAACATATTGCTGCTTCTTTGTTTTGAGATGTATTCCACTCATCCACAATATCAGGCTAGTCTCTGTTCTCAGCCCTAGATCACTGGTGCAGTTTTGCTAATTAATTACACTTTTTTGGGAAATTTTAGTAAACACTGGGGCATGGAGAGAGTAGCTAGAAA
>VZSE01005850.1:270168-299078 GCA_013398275.1 Promerops cafer | reverse complement strand
GGGAAGGGAAGGGAAGGGAAGGGAAGGGAAGGGAAGGGAAGGGAAGGGACCCTTTGCACACTGTAATATGTACGCAAATACTTTTTTACTCTAAAACACAGACTTAATTTTTGTCTGTGCCATCTGCCTGTGCCATGGCCTGCCTGCTAAAGTTGTTACAGACTATGACAAGGCCTGTTAGAGAAACCAAATGAAACTAAAAATTTCACCTTTTCTCTGGGTTGACTCATACCTCTGAGAAAAGCCTGTTTATATCAGATAAAGACTGATTTTTCTATTTATAATCCCATCTCAGCCTGAAACAGTTCCACTCAAACACTATTTCCACTTACACTATTTATAGTTTTAACAATGGCTTACATCTAACTCAGCAAGTTAAACTCCAAATTTTGCCATTCAAGGCTTAAACTCACAAATTTAAGGTTTTAACTACATCTTTGTTTCACTTAAGCCATTTACTGGCTATAACCATTCACCTTTTCCAATATTCCTTTTCAAAAGCTCGGGAGACAGTTTTCTAGCAAGATGACTGCATACAGGATAATTTCCAGTTTATTCTCATATGGAATTTTCATATTATGGCTTTTCGTAGGGATTCTATGTACCTCTTATTCCTCACCTTACTAATAAGTAATCTTAACTCCAAAAGTTCTTGAAACTGCTCAAAAATAAGGAATACTTCCCCTCATACTCCTCCTGTAATCTTCAAGGAAATCCTAATCTAAACTAGGAGTCTCCAAACCCAAAACTATCTGTGAAGAGAAGTTGCTGGAAGCCAAGCTATAGACCTGTAGATAATCTATTGCAAAAACAAACCCACCCAAAACTATAGCAGAATGTCACACAGTTGCTTTTTCCACTCAGAGTGACTTAGAGTCACTACAACTAAGACATTTAAGAAGACGACTAATTTCTTCATAAATATTGTTACAAGGACAGAAAAGGTGGTTGTGTTATGTGGAAGATAACAGCATTCATAGTGAATGTCCTTTCTGCCCAATATCTATAAAACTCATGTCTTAAAGAAAATAGAGATTGATGGATGCCTAATTGCTGCAATAACAATAGTATCTTAAGAAAAGGAGTAAAAAAATTATGCAATAATTGCAGGGAGCAGCAGTCCAATCAAGGAATATTTATCAAAAGATAATTTGAAGATCAAAGCCAAAGGCATCAACCCACAGCCTAAGCCCTGAAGCATACTCTGAGTCACCTACTGCTACAAAGATAAGTTACCATGAGCATCATGGAGGTCAGGAAAACCAAAACCCTCACCTCATGAACCATATAGTTAGAAATACAACTTTTTACAGCTGAGAAAAACATGCAGGAAGGCAAAAGGATTAGAAACTACAAGGATTAAATCAGCTATTCATAAATACAATAGTGATTAGCAACTTAGAAGTACATCTGAATTAGTGTAGACCAGCATACCATAAGAACACACAGAAAGATATCTGAGTGTCTGTACAGCAAATTACTTGATGCACATCCAGCACTCTCACTCAGCAGCAGTAGGGAAAAAATGGGGAAGTAAACTAAACAATGAATGACTGAAGTGTTAATACTCTTACTATTTAAGCGTAGACATAAATATATTAAAAAAAAATCAGGCTGCAAGTGTTGTGTTGCAGTAAAGTTTCTATAAAGATAACACTGCATAAAAACAATTATGTAATTACAAGGAAATGGGAAATGTGTGGTCAAAATAATCAGCAAGCTGAGCCAGTGTCAAGTGGGATTTCAATTGACAAGATATTCTTTCTGTACAGCTTTGTACCATGAATCCCATTTAAATATTGTTGGATGTTACAAGGAAGCTGGAGTGAGACTCTTTATTAGAAACTTAGTAGCAGTAGAAGTAAGGGGTTCAAACTGAAAGAGGAAGAATTTCGGTTAGATATTGAAGAAGAAATTGTTCTCTGTGAGGTGAGACACTGGAACAGACTGTCCAGAGAAGCTGTGGATGCCCCATCCCTGGCAGTGTTAAAGGCCAACGTTGGATGGGGCTCTGAACAACTTCATCCAGTGGAAGGTGTCCCTGCCTATGTCAGGGGAGATGGAACTAGGTGATCTTTAAGGTCCCTTCCAACACAAGCCATTCTGTGATTCTATATTCATTCTTTTGACAGAGGAAGAATAATTTGGCAACACTTAGTATAATTACATTTTAATGAAATATTGAAGTTCTTCTTAAAGTGTTACAAAGGTATAATACATTTGTATTATAAGTGTAAAGGCTCAACATTAAAATGAAAAGACTTAGTAAAAAATATAGATTAGAAGTTACTGCAGCAAAACAAACTCATTGCAATTACACTTATGTTTTGTTTGTTTTGTTGTTTTTAGGTTTTTTTAAAGAAAACCAGCAATATTGACTGGCACATATAGACAAGATAAAATACAGCAAGGATTTTCTTCCTCCATGAAGTAATCAATCAAGTAGTACTGCAACAAACACTGATTTCATGCATAAGTGTAGAGAGGATTTTAAACTCTGCATATAGTACTAATTTCAGCTTTTGTACAGCCCCATTTGCAACACATTCCTGCCAAACCCAGAGACTCCCGTTTTCTTCTGGGATACCTGGCCCAAAGGTAGCTGCTTGATTCCATGGGGTTTCCATTTCCTGTTCCCCCCCTGTCCTTCTGAACAGCTTCCTCTACCTGGCGAACAAGTTTTTTAAAGTCACCTGCCACAGGTACATATTCATTGTAGTAATTTAAACTATACAAGTCCTTTAATGTCTCCCATCCAAGAAATGGGTTATTTCTCTGCAGCTGCTCCGCTTCAGGATCCAAAACCGATTGCAGGTTGAAGCTTCCCAGTAGTTTGTTACTTGCTGTTTGTGCAGAATCTGTTTTAAAGAGAAGACTTATCTTAAATTCAGACTGTAGGAGCATCAAATGGATTACACAGCACTAAGAAATAGCAGCAAAACCCGTTCAGTTAGTAATAAGTGAAACTCTATTATGTAGGAGAACTGTCAGTACTTCAGAGTCTCCACACCATGACTTACTTGTAGCTTACTTTTAGCAGAATCTATGTTTTAAAGTCAATACCTCCTGATGGACATGCAGAGTACACAGAAATTGTAACTGAAGTAAAGGCATCCTGTCACAGATTCAGTGTTATTGATAGAGGAGCCTCAATTTTTCCACAGAAACAGAATTTTGTTGTAAAGACATCCAGAAACACCACAGAGCTATGGCATGCATCTGATGAATTAGACTAGACCCCTCCTCTCCTGTGAACAATCACACAAAGTAGCATCATGTGAAGAACAAATGTAGGAAGGACTAAATAAGCGGAGTGCATGTAAACTGATTCTTAGATTGCATTTTTCTATAGCTATTTTTAACTCATTTCTTTAAATTCTCAAGGCATATCACGGGCTTGCAGAATTTACTTATGACATGCTTCATCTCACTGACTAAAGTGTTCTCAAAAATCCAGCCCTACATCCTTTCACCTTACACTGTTTCTCTTGACTTTACTTCTGCAAGGCAAGTGGCATTGCTTATTTCAGCTAATGTGAAGGAAAGCAGCTTCTTCAATTCTTAATTTTAAAAGAATCCAAAAGAATTCTTTGTCTTGTGATTTTAATGCTGTTGATATAGTTAATTTTTTGTTTCAGAAAGCTGAAAGAACATGAGAACATCCAGCAAATGTTGTATTTACTTAAATATGGCTAATTAGTATATAGAACCTAATTTTCAGATAGAACACCTGCCTGAGTATGTGCAAAAATAAAAGTAGCTGTAACTACTTTATTAATTAGACAGTGACTGCTATTTAATTGTCTTTTGGGGTGGAGAAGTCTTCTAGTTAGACATCACGCAGCATAGTAGAGGGTCCTTAGTGACTGTTGTTCTCAGAAACTGCTGTTAATAAAAAGAAAAGCAAAATTTGCTGGGAAAGAACATAATCCCCACAGAGGCTGTATGTAAGTAATTTGTTATAATTACAAAGGTTACTTTTATCTTTTACTCAACCTGTTGGGAGGAAAAAAAAGGCAAAAAAATTCCCAGAAAACCTAGAATACTGGCTTAATTAACTGCCTGAAGTCTTAGGTTATTACACTGAAGTGTGTTTAATCAGAAAAAAATAATCTCTTCCATCGCACATTTTAGCCATAATGCCATATTTTGTCCTTTTAAAAAACGCTATTTTTCAGTATTCAAAATATCAACATAAATTAGAGTAATCACTTGAAATTACTGTTATATGACCGCAGTTTGAGAACACAGCCCAAAAGACACATACTAACAATTTCTTAATATATCGGGCTTGGGACACAGGACAGTAAAACTATGAGGAATATTTTACCCACTAACTGTTTCACCATAAAGCAGTTTTTTGCTGTGTCAATTGTAGCCTGAAGCACCAGAGTCCATCCTCCAGCGTGCCAGCTCTTTGATGCAGAGCAGCACAAGAGAGTGGTAACATCGCGCGCGATTCCTCATCCGTGGCGGTCCCGCACATCCCGGGAGCTCTGACGGGCAGCGCGGCGTCAGGGCTCCCGTCCGGCAGGGAAGCCCCGGCAGGAACCCCACTTCGTTCCGCCGCCCGCGGAACTACGGAGCCTTGGGAAGGGAGAGAAGCCGTAGCGACAGGCATTCCCCGCCGCTCCCCAGGGCGCATCAGACCTCCCTACATGGCCAAGACAGGGGAGAAGTGTGATTTTGTGGGGTTTTATAGTAGAAGCTCCTCTGCAGCAGACAGCCCTGCGCAGCCGTGCGGTGTCTCCGAACTGACCAAAAACTTTGCGGATTATCCCGGCAAATAATGCCCCAGCGCCTGCCGTCTCTTTCCCTCTGAATCTCACGGCGTCCTTCCAAAAGTCTCGGAAATGCCAACTAGGATCTAGAGGGAAAGCGAGAGAGGGACGGGGACCTTCCCTCCGCGGCTCAGGGCGGGAGGAGCGAGAGGCGCCGCGGGGCGCTCGCTCTTCCCCGTTCCCTCCCGTTCTCTCCATCCCTCCTCGCAGTCNGCTCGGCAGCGAGCGAAGCGCCCTGACAGCCGCCTGCCCCTGGGCCCCGCTCCTGGGACACTCACCGGCCGCGGGCGCCGGCTCCACCGCCAGCAGGGAGAGCCGCTTCCAGCGGGACCCGCCGCAGGTGAAGATGACGGCGCGGATGAACTCGCGGCCGCACAGCTTCACCCCGTACCCGTCCCCCTCGCCCGCGGACAGCGCGGCGCCGGGATGCCCCGGCGGTGCCGCACACAGCAGTGCCACGGCGGCGCACAGCAGTCGCAGCTTGGCCATCCCCATCGCGCCGTCCCCGTCCCGCGGGCGCGTTCCCAGCAGACCCGACGGCCGCCACAACGCCCCCGACCGCGGCGTCNAACGCCCCCGACCGCGGCGTCCAGCCCAGCCCCGCCGCTGCCCGCCGCCCGCCTTTTATGCGCTGCGGTAGGCGCTGAGTCACCGCCCCGGCCCCGGCCCCTGCCTCGAGCCCCCTCCCCTTCCCCAGTGCCGCGGCTGTCGCCTCCCGCCGGGAGGTCCCTGTGCCTGAAACAGCCGTCGAGGAGCCCTCGGGCAGCACCTTCTCCCCTTTCCGCCCTTGCTAGCTGTCGGGCTCTTCACGTCGCCGTGCACCTCACCTTCGGCCTCCCTCCTCGGGCTCTCGGGATCCCGGCCCCCACCTGCTTTTCCTTCGCCGCTGCTTTTCCTTCGCCGGCTCTGGGCCTCAGCTGATCCCGTTGGTGGCCAGATAGCAGTGGCAATGCCCTTTCGTATTGCTTAGAAAACGTGAAAAACTTCATGTCGACTGTTTTTTTCTTGCAAGTCTAGAATCTCCATAACTACCTCTGTGTCCTAAAAATGTTGGCTGACATAAAAAGACAGAAACAAGTGAAATAAAAGAAATGTATTTTCAAGGAAGCACTTATGCTGTGGATACTTGAAGGGGGACTTCAAAGCCTGGATTCCTCTCAGGGTTTGTTCTACTGGAGGCCTGAGTTCAGTGTCAGCCATAGGCATCCAAGTGTCAGTGATGCCCTGGCTCCAATGTGGGCATCCTGGAGATTTGGAGCTCCACATCTGTGTGTCTCCTGAATAGGGCCCAGCAGGCTTTTGCTGGCAAGGGTAGTGGTCTTTGGACTCCATGCAGAACTATGCACTCTGTGAAATGAAACTCTACTTCTGGATTTCTTTGTTAGCTTGTGGTTGTTTTTTGGGGTTTTTTTCCAGCACAATAGGACAAGAAGGGGTTGCTGTCACCTTTTATAGAAAGTCATACTATGAAGAACCAGAAAAGTTCATCTCTCTTAAAATACTTTGAAGCTGTTGTCTATAGATCCTTTTGCATGAAGGCTATGCTTTCAACCCCTTGAGTATTGTTGGCATATTAAAAAAAAACCTCAAAACATCTACAGACTAGTGTACAAAGGTGTATGATTCACTTGTGCTGGCAGAGAAGTTACAGACTCCAGTCTCCTCTTCAAGGAGGACTTGGGTGTTTTGCACTGAGCTGGATCTAGAACAAGGCTGTGGAGGGCTAAAATAGTGAGCAAAGTTGTTGTGGTTTAACCCCAGCTAGCCACCAAGCCCCACACAGCCACTCGCTCATTCCCCCCTTACTATGACTGGGGAGAGACTTAGAAAAGTGAGAAAAGTCATGGCAGTTTAATAGGGAATGCAAAACCTGCACACAGAAGCAAAGAAAAACAGGATCTGATTCAGTGCTTCCTGTGGGCAGGCAGATGTTCAGCCATCTTGGGAAGACAAATGTCATCTCTCCAAATGTACCCTCCTTTCTCCTTCTTCCTTTTCCCCCCCACTTCATATACCAGCATGATATCCCTTTGGTCATTTTGTCCCAGCTGTATCTCCTCAAAAGCAGCCCCAGTCCCCTGACCAGTGTGGCAGTACAAAAAGCAGAAAAGGCCTTGGCTCTTATCTGTTCAGCAGTAACAAAAACATCTCTCTATTGTCAACCCTGTGTTCAGCACAAATCCAAAACAGACCAATACCAGCCACGGAAGAAAATTAAAATCTACCCCAGCCAAATTAAAAATTAAAATCTACCCCAGCCAAAACCCGGGCAGTTTTCTTTTTGGTCCAGTCTTAAGTGTTTAAACAGTAGTACCTCTTCAACGGTAGGCACTATCATCCAGAATGTTGCCAGGATGCCATCCACAGAAGTGGAGGCTGCTGATCTGCAATTNCCCGCCGCAGGTGAAGATGACGGCGCGGATGAACTCGCGGCCGCACAGCTTCACCCCGTACCCGTCCCCCTCGCCCGCGGACAGCGCGGCGCCGGGATGCCCCGGCGGTGCCGCACACAGCAGTGCCACGGCGGCGCACAGCAGTCGCAGCTTGGCCATCCCCATCGCGCCGTCCCCGTCCCGCGGGCGCGTTCCCANTTTTTTCTTGCAAGTCTAGAATCTCCATAACTACCTCTGTGTCCTAAAAATGTTGGCTGACATAAAAAGACAGAAACAAGTGAAATAAAAGAAATGTATTTTCAAGGAAGCACTTATGCTGTGGATACTTGAAGGGGGACTTCAAAGCCTGGATTCCTCTCAGGGTTTGTTCTACTGGAGGCCTGAGTTCAGTGTCAGCCATAGGCATCCAAGTGTCAGTGATGCCCTGGCTCCAATGTGGGCATCCTGGAGATTTGGAGCTCCACATCTGTGTGTCTCCTGAATAGGGCCCAGCAGGCTTTTGCTGGCAAGGGTAGTGGTCTTTGGACTCCATGCAGAACTATGCACTCTGTGAAATGAAACTCTACTTCTGGATTTCTTTGTTAGCTTGTGGTTGTTTTTTGGGGTTTTTTTCCAGCACAATAGGACAAGAAGGGGTTGCTGTCACCTTTTATAGAAAGTCATACTATGAAGAACCAGAAAAGTTCATCTCTCTTAAAATACTTTGAAGCTGTTGTCTATAGATCCTTTTGCATGAAGGCTATGCTTTCAACCCCTTGAGTATTGTTGGCATATTAAAAAAAAACCTCAAAACATCTACAGACTAGTGTACAAAGGTGTATGATTCACTTGTGCTGGCAGAGAAGTTACAGACTCCAGTCTCCTCTTCAAGGAGGACTTGGGTGTTTTGCACTGAGCTGGATCTAGAACAAGGCTGTGGAGGGCTAAAATAGTGAGCAAAGTTGTTGTGGTTTAACCCCAGCTAGCCACCAAGCCCCACACAGCCACTCGCTCATTCCCCCCTTACTATGACTGGGGAGAGACTTAGAAAAGTGAGAAAAGTCATGGCAGTTTAATAGGGAATGCAAAACCTGCACACAGAAGCAAAGAAAAACAGGATCTGATTCAGTGCTTCCTGTGGGCAGGCAGATGTTCAGCCATCTTGGGAAGACAAATGTCATCTCTCCAAATGTACCCTCCTTTCTCCTTCTTCCTTTTCCCCCCCACTTCATATACCAGCATGATATCCCTTTGGTCATTTTGTCCCAGCTGTATCTCCTCAAAAGCAGCCCCAGTCCCCTGACCAGTGTGGCAGTACAAAAAGCAGAAAAGGCCTTGGCTCTTATCTGTTCAGCAGTAACAAAAACATCTCTCTATTGTCAACCCTGTGTTCAGCACAAATCCAAAACAGACCAATACCAGCCACGGAAGAAAATTAAAATCTACCCCAGCCAAATTAAAAATTAAAATCTACCCCAGCCAAAACCCGGGCAGTTTTCTTTTTGGTCCAGTCTTAAGTGTTTAAACAGTAGTACCTCTTCAACGGTAGGCACTATCATCCAGAATGTTGCCAGGATGCCATCCACAGAAGTGGAGGCTGCTGATCTGCAATTTCTGAAGAACAAAACTTTGATCTGTTCCTCCCTCGTTTGAAGTCTTACCTACTATACTGCTACAGATACAAGTTGTGCAGGGGTAGTTACAACTTGCATTTTGAGAGCACCACCTTGATTTTGTTGGTCTTGTGGACTTTTTCTGAAAATACCATCACATCAGGTGGACTTCTGCATGGACTGTAAGTAGTCTTCTAGACAACAGATTTGTTTTCAGCAACTGGAAAGCTGTAGTAATGTGAAAAAGCACTACCAGGATAAGGCAAGAAGGAAAGTACCTCCTGAGTTGGGCAGTGACTAGAAAAACTACTATTCAAAATGCAAAAGAAGATTAATAATATAAATCTAACGAATCTGAAGTAACTATATAACTTCTTACTGTTTGTTTTATAAAGAAGGGAAAACAACAGCAGAGCAAAGAAACTAATTTCCATTCATGATTTATAGGATGTTTCAAGGCAAGTACATCCAGTGTATTGTCTCAAAGCAAGTATTTTGTATCTTTTAATTTCTAAAAAAAAGGTAAAGATAATTGTACTGTTTCTTTCCTTGCACTAAATTATTAATCTGTTGAGCAATAGCAAAGTTTATAGAAAGTAAAGGAGGTTTCATGAAAACTGGGGCTAAATTAAAAAGATATCCTGTAACAATATCTCAGTAGCCTTGAATACCTTGAATTAAAGCCTTATTCCCATGACTCCCAAATGTCAGACAAAGAAAATCAGCAGTAAGACAAAAACTTACTGATTTCATTAGGCATTTTCCAGAGACTTAATTTCAAATTCATGCAGTGCACTGTTGCAAGGACAACTTAGTTTTTGAAAGCTGTTCAAACAAGAATTTAAAGTATTTCTAAAGTTTGCTTAGTACCATATAGGATTCTGCAAGAAATGGGAAATACCACTGCATCAATGTTATTGTGACCAAGCACAAGCATTACCCAGTTACCTTCATTAGAGGATTGTGCAGTTTAGAGAACAGTTCAATCTTAAGAAAGCTCATAATTAAAAAGTTAAGAAATCCATGCATTTTTGCATAATGAAGTCCAATGCTGATTAAGAAAATAAATAATAATGCAGAAAAAATCTTGTTTGTGTACATCCACATAAGTGCTTTCACTCTTCTTCTAAAAGCAGTGACATGCAGTAATAAAATAACTCCAAAGCATTTAGGAAGGGGCTGTGATTTTCAGCTTTCCTTATTGTAAAGAAGGGGCCCAAACTGGGCTCTCCAAAGTGACTTTACTTGTTTCTCCTCAATACTCATATACACTACCACAACCAGATAAACAAGAGTGAGGTGCAGGCACTTGTGGCTTGCAGGTGACATGCACTTCCTTGGGTTCTGTAAATGAGACATATCTGTAATTAGAACACAAACAGCTTAATTTTGACATCCTGATCATGACTTCTCCCTTTTCCAGAACAATCCTGCTCCAAACGGTACTGATTCAGGATATATGGCTATCAGACATTACAACCAGAAAAACCCGAAAGAATTAAGGTAGTAAGGGTAGTGCCTTCAGGCCAGAACAAGCACCCCCTGGAGTTGCTCTTCTTTTTTCCCCAGTGATTCATGGAAACAAAGACAGTTGTTGTGATATATTAAAGTAAGTCTAACAGCTGAGGCTGGTTGAGCACAAATGACAGAAAGGAGCAGGATGTTTTAGGTGCTTTATTTATTTCTATAACAAATATGATGATTATGGGCAGCTTGTGCTGTAAACATGTATTTACCCAAAGTAAACCTTGTCACTGATAAGCTCCTGTTTTCTTTGCTTGTCCTCTGAATGAAGTTATACCATTCAATTATTCTGTATGTCACTATGTCACAGATATGACTGCGCACAGCACATGCAAGCATTTTGATTAATACACTGGCAGTAGAATAACTAACTCTGCAACAAAGAACGAGCATCTTCAAAACAAAAGCATGCATTTTTCAAAAAAGAAAGTAAAGGAAACAGTAAAAAATAAGGACAATAAAGGTGAATAACCCTTAACTCCTTGATGATTTTTGGCACATTCTATGTAGCCCGTTTAAATCTATTTCTGGGTTGGACTGTCTTGCTTAGAGCCTTTTCCTTAAGAAATTTGGTCAATTTCACTGATACTGTGTAATACTGAATTAAACTTACCCCATTTCTGTCACATTTTAGTATGGAGTCTTGCAATAGATTAATGTTATTGATCTAAGTTCAAACTTAGGGGGAAAAAAAAATCAAATTTAGTTTGGATGGAGCAATACATAGAGACCCTATTATCCCCTAAAACTGCTACCTGGACCATGATTTTGCTCCCTTTAACACTGGCTTTTGATCAAACACCATAGCCAGGAATCTGTCACAAGCACACAGATATTGATTCCTAATTCACAGTGGATACGATTAGGGTATTTCCTAATTTTCTAAGATTTATAAGTAAAACTGTTCTATGGTCTGTTAAAACCATTCTCTTGTGAAAATGTCTTTCATAGTATTAAAATGTGGGCTAAAAGGCACAGATGGAGACATAGAAATACCCCAAAAGGTTCAATTGTTTTTCTTTTTTGGCAAAAAGAATATCAATAGATGACAGATATCAAAACATACAGGACTTCTATAAAATTAAAGAAAGGTAGACTTCAGAACTTGGAGGAAACATAGCAAACACTCTGTTATTAAAAGAACAAGAAAGTGGAGTACTTGTGTTCATTTTATTACACTGACTAAAACACATTACATTTGAAATCAGTTGCAGACTGTATGCATTGTTAACATGCAGGGGACAGAACCAATTATAGAAGTGACTGAATGCAGAAGTGAATGTCTGACTTTCAGAAGTCAAACTGTGGAAAATGTGCTATTAATTTCTCCTATATTGAGAAGCTTTTGTTACATTATATATTTGCCTGTCTTATTGTAACAATATTCTAGGTTTAGTTAAGTAGTCTTCAAAATCATATTTGGGGCATTATCTCCAGCTGGAATTTAATTTTTAAGTCAACAAATTGTCAGTATAGTCTTCAGCTTCATTTTTGGATGCTTTTTGAGCATTTGCTTTTCATTCCACAATTAGATCAATCATCCAAAACACAAAATAATCTGTTTCTAAACAATATTTCCAATACAGAAAGATTCATTTTTTTCCAAGTGTGAGATCAGAACATTAAAGTATACTAAAACTATATTCTCGGTATATACCATGCTAGAGTAAAGGCATGCAAAAAATCCCTCAGTTTTTCAGTACTTGTAAGGCCACTTGGATCTACTCATTAAAAAGCATACATTAATAGTTTTGCTTGCTGTTAGCCTAAGTTAATATTCCTCTTAGTAGTGAAACTCTGATTTCAATTATCAAGAAACAAATTATACTGAGTTTCATAATGTTGAACAAGCATGAAAAAGATTCAGGAAATAGCTACATAATTTGTTTCCTCTTTTTCAGAAACTATCTCTGCTCATACTTTAACACAGTTTTCCCTAAAACACACAGTTAGCAAGTTATGTGTTTACTTCTGAACCTACTTCTGATAAAAGCTGTTTATTCCAGAATTTGAAGCAGAGATGGTGAGTTCACTGCCTAAAGAACAGCAAATAAAAAGTGTCTTATTTTTCAAAGAAATTGACTGCCTGCTCCTGACTTCAAATTGAGCTGTGTATCCTGAAATGTATTTGAAAATGGTATACATTTATTTATATAATTTATATATTTATACAAATTTATAACTACCGATTACCATATCTTTATTGATTATACTGAGTTTGGTCAGTACCAGACATTTTTACTACAGGTGAAAGTTATTTTCAGACTCTAAATAGACAATGCAAATTCAATATTTTATTATAAACAAGGAAAATATACTACAGAATAATGAATATTTTTAAGATTTACATATAATATGAAAACAATTGCTTTAGAAAGTATTAATTTTTAAAAATTCATTAAATTTTTATTTTATAAGAGCTCATAATCTTATCGAATTTTTAATGATTTATTTCTGTTGAAATTCAGTATTATAATCACATTTCAGATATGTAGCTTTAATACCATCTTCCTATTTTTCCATGAAGAAGTTGCTCTGAGATATTCTGATTTTCTCCAAATCTTTTAATGTGAGAGGTCCTTTTGGCAATTCTAGCAAAGTGCTCTGTGTGTCAATTATGTTCTCTGCTTCACCTTAAAAAAAAGAAAAAAGAAAAAAAGAAGTCAATTTCCTCAGCCTTACAGCTTGAAAGCAAAGGAAGGGAAAAGAAACTTAAAAAACTGATTTAGCCATTCTTGTTTGGACCACATTAGCAAAATAGCAAGTCATAGCTATGTATTTTACAAATAAGCTGATGTCAGTATACCAGCAAAGTTGTCTCTAAGGAATTTTGGTGGGGTAATTAGGAACCTGAGAAGAAAGTGGATCAGGCATACATATGAAGGTGTACATAAGCTTTAACAAATAAACTTGTACACACAGATGTACCATATTTGGGCACAATTTTTCTTCATGCCTGAGGACTACACTGAGAGGTGTCAGAATGGGGGCAGCGCAGGATTTGAAGAAGCATTGGTCAAAAAGCACTGCTCACAAAAGGATTTGCTAAGACAGTTACCTAAACATGAAGCATAGCAGGGAAAAGTTGCAGAGTGCAGAATGCTCTGGGTAAGGATGGAATGAAAACATCTAGGACAGAGAATCCAAAAAACAAAGATAGAGACTGAACATCATACACAAGTTGTGGTGGTCTGATTGTGATATAAGAAGAGATGAAGATTAGGCAAAGAATGCATTTGTTTTGGCTGATGCCATTTGGCACAATGCCAACAATCTTGTTTATCTATGCCTTAAGTCCCAGCTTTATGAGCCTTACAGCAGTGGTTTGAAATTGTATTTATATGTGATCAGCCTGACTGAATATTGCAATGCAGCCAAGATTACAGTTAATCTATAAAACAGGTCTGAATGCTGACATCTCCCAACTGTAATTTTTGTAGTACTACAGTGCCTGGGACCATGAGTAATATCCAACACTGGTTACCCCTCCCACAATGTCAGTCAGTTGCATATAGTATCTGATTATGAAATAGCAAGAGATCTTGGGCACAGAGATGTAGATAGACAAATCCCTATGTCTGTCCCTCACATGTACTAGAGGACATTGCCCCACTCACTGCTCGGGACACAAGGACTCAGATACCTAACTGTGGAAAAGGTAGCCAGGGTTCCATTGCTTACTGGAGAAGTTTTGTGCAATTAGAGGCTGGCCATAAAATCCATCCCCTCCTCTAATAATTTGTGTGAAAAACACCAGCAGTGTGTGCCTGGACTAGGCAAGAACCTCTGTGTCCTCAGAGGTTTAGAAAAGATAGTTTGATGGTTGTTCTGTAACCCTGACATACCCAAAAGATTAGGTCCAGATACACGGCCCTGGAAACTTAGGGCTTTCCAACAGTACAAGGAGAACTCTAACAGGTATTTTCCCCTATGTCTTCAGTCTTGCATTTTAATTAGCTCAAGCTATAAGGCAGGAAAAAATACCCTTCCAATATTTCAGTGTGGAAGAATACTAAAATAATGAGATAATTTTTGGTCAAATAGGCTAGAGACAGAAGAAAAAGTTAGGTGTAAGCAAGATCAGAGACAAAATGCCTAATGAAAGAGAAACAATGAAACCTTTCAGGAGTATAAAACTATTCCAAAGGGTGAAAGGCAGCAGATGCAGACCTGTGTGATCAAGGTGGTTCAGATACAAGGTTCACCGTGCAGCACAGAAATAATTGCACATTATCTTAGGAGAGGGAATTGGCTATGAGGTTGATGATGAGTATACCCTGGAAGAAAGAGACCAGTTAAAGAAAGAACAGTAAGGGGAATGGTGCATACGTTCATTATTACACCAGAGAGATTAAGCATGGCATGCACCAACAGAATAGATAGACAAGAAGAGAAATGGTTGCAAAGGCATGGGAGTGAACACAGGGATCAGTTGAGTTTTGAGAAAAAGCATTGTGGCTGCAGGTCAATTGTGTCATAAAACCTTCTCTTCAACTACGTAATTTTAACCATAAAATAAAAATGAACTCCTGAACCTGATTTCCAGACCAGATTCATCCAGGCTATTCTACTTCCTTTTAATCTAGCACTGATATTGGTAATTAGTTTAATTTCCTTCTCTTACTTTCCTTTATCCGATCCAGTAAGTAGGATCTGTAGACCCAAATCTCTCTTTTTTACAAAGCTAAACAAATGAATCACTTTTTTTTTCTCTTGCAAGGCAGCTTGTCATTCCCTAATAGCTTTAGCTCTTCAGTAAAATTACAGATTCCCTTTACAGAAGTGATCTTAATTACATGTAAATTTCCACAGGAGCTATTATTTTCCTGCACCTTCCCATCGTTAGTCTATTTGTACTAAAGTTGTGAAATATGCATCCCTGGAGATATTCAAAAGCCTTTTGGGCATTTTCCTGGGCAATTGGCTATAGATGATCCTGTCTGAGCAGGGGGCTTGGACCAGACAACCTTCAGAGATCCCTTCCAAACTCAACCACGCCGTGATACTAGGAAACCTCACTTGATGTTTCTAGACTTTTTCAACTCTCAATTTCATCACACTATTGGATTATACTCATTCTGTGATCATCAGCATTCAAGTTTTCCCTTTTTCTACCATTTCTGTCTGGTGAGCTCTGGTGCTAGAAATCCCTATTAGTCCCTAGTTTCTTGCTGACATTATCAAATTGAATCTGATTTTGTTGTCTCATTTCTTCAGACCATCAGTTCTTCTTGCACTACAGTTTATTTCTTCTCTGTTGGTGAACTTAATCAAGTTTGTCACCCAAAGACTTGATTAGGATAACCTACTCATAATTTCAACTATAAAACAAATGAAGATCCAGACCAAATCTTGAGGAATATTGTTAATAATCCTGCTGAAGCTTAATCTTCCTTTTCAAACACAAAATTTGACATAATTTCTTTACTCCCATGCTTACCTGTCTACTAATTTCCATGTCTTTCATGCTAACTTAATCTTTAGGTAATACCACATCAAATGCTTTCAACAAGTTTATAATGGATCTACTACATTTCTTTTGGAAAAAAAAAAAAATCTGGAAAAGATGGAGTTAGTTTGGCATATTCCATTTTCTTTTCTATTTGGTTCCACAGTTTGTTTCCTGCAAAACATTTTCACAAGCCTTGCATACTACTGAAGTTCTCCTAATGGATCTGAAGCGATGAAGATGACTTTTCCTGTTTGGAATGCAATAGGATACCACACTGCCCCTCTTCAACCTACACAGGACCACATGGTACACAGTAAACACATTACATACAAATCCTAAATTCCAAGTGCTAATTCTGCTCTATGTGTACTAATCTCCTATTCAACACTTCGATTTCCAACAACCACCCTTTCTTCTCTATGCTTAGCTGACTCTTCATATTAAAATCCAAAGAAGATTTTTAATGCTGTTGAGGAAATGTTCACAGGTATACATTCCTGCACCACCTAAATGTATTTGCACCTGCATGCAGCAGGAACTATAGCAGATTTTGTCTAATTAACCTACCACTATTTTCAATGACAAGCCATGGCCTGATGCTGTCTTCACTTACAGTCAACACTTACAGAGCAAGTGTTCTTCACTAAAAATCAGAGTTAACATAAATGCATCTCCATAAACTTTAAGACAATGCATATCATTTAATCACATAGACAAGAGACAACTTTGAGGCAAGACACTGCTTTCTGGGACTCACCTTTCTTCAGTCTTAGCAGGACACTGCAATAAAATCATCACCTGATGACTTTGTTTGGTCATGAAGGTGTAAGGCCATGATTCATGTCTGTATTCCTTTATCTTATAATCCCCAACCCTTTCCCCCAGAAACAGCATTGGAGTGGAATACAGAAAGAAATCACTAGATCTATCATTTCTCCCAAATATGCAATTCTTACATTACCTGTATTTATAACCTTAGCATTCAAATATTTTGAAACAAGAGGAGAAAATGACAGTCTTAACTGAAAAGAAATGCTGTAAAAGTACAGTGAGTACCCTTGACTAGCGAAATACCTGGTTGTAACAGAAGGAAAAAAAGAGACATAATATTTCTGTCAAAACGCCCCCCAAGTATCTATTACAAGTTCTCTCCCAGCAATTTAAAAAACATAACAGGTTATCTGAAGCTTGGTTCTATGTGATAATGGGACAGACTTACATACCTTTAATCCTTTGCAACAGTGTCCCATAGCCCATATCATAATAAAAGGAAAATGTAAAGCTTAAGGGAAGTATTGGCAGTAAAAATGCTGGGTTCTTCCTTATTGCTCTGTGCAAGAAAAAAGAAAAAATTATTTAGGGTATTCAGCACATCAGCACTGTTACTTAAGACTGGCCTTGACTGTCCAGGACTTGTGTATTTTTCTAAAATCTCTAATCAAAGAGCAAGTATTAATTTCCTCAGAAGTATTTGTCTTCTGGTTGCCTTCTTTCTCAACCCAAGAGTATTTAAAAAATGCAATAGTGATTTTTGAATATATCTAACAAATATGGGATGATCTAACTCATTTAGCATGCATGTGCAGTCACATATACCCAGACACTTGCAACATGTAACACTGTAGATTCTGTGTTCATTTCCAAATGCATCTGAGTTTACAGAGAACCTATAATGCATAAGGAGTATTTAATCTTCACAATGTACACAAAACCACAAATATTTCCTACATCCCCTCTAAATATGTTACAGCCCAAGAAAAACATATTATCAACCAAAAGTACTGTAGGGCAAGTTCTTCCCTATGCAATATAGCTTTATTAGCCAGGCTTCTTTTTCCCTCGGGTCAGTTGATTCAAATTTAAGTGAGTTGACCTCAGAATATGTCCACTTAATCACTGCATTAAAAAAATCCAGGAGGAGGATATGCTACTCACTAACAGTTCATTAAATCTCAGTACAGACAAGAAAATAGCATGGCTTTTAAATACTCTCTCCTCTTCCCACACAATTTTTATTTTACACTGGACTTTTGGTATTTTGGTGCACTGGACTTTTTATTGTCATTTTATTGTCAGCTCATGTCTCTGCTTTTAAATAAATCTGCAGTACAGACATAACCAAAACACATTCCAAGCAGACAAAATTCAGAGTCCATTTGTCATTTGATCAATCTCTGAGCAATTACTGGATAAAAATAACTACTTGTAATGCAAAAGCAAGATCCAGCAAAATAGAAATATATAATGTAATATATTTATATTTTCTGTTAGGGAATAAACTTCATACCCAGTCGTCAAAGCTACAGCAGCAAGTCCAAAAAATGACCCAAATATTTGAGAAATTCTCGTGTCCAAGCAATCTGCATGGCTGTTTGTCTCTCATCAGGTTCTGCAGTACTAGTTGCCTTTCCAGCTAAAGAAGGGAGACAGGTTAAACAAAATTAAGTCATCCATTATTTTAAAGATTGACTCAATCTCTCAGTGGTCTATAAATCTAAAACACTAACTAAGTAGGCAATCTTTCATGGTTTTTGACTGAGAATGGCCTTCTTCAGTAATAGTTTCTACCAAGAAAGCATTTAGGTCAATTAGCAAATGCTTTTATGCAGAATCTTTCTAATTGTGCTTCTTAAGGTCCAGACAACAAAAAATTGCAGTGTTAGGTTTTGAGAGGTACCCAAGTCTCAGCAGGACTTTCTAGATTAAGATTCTCTGACATTCGCATTTCCATGGTGATCCATAGAGTACCTGCTTTCCCAATTCATTCTGCTTAATTCTAATTTAGCTGTAGTAATTTTAGAGTCAATATTGACACCTCTTTGCCCTTTGAGTATTTCCTCTTCCTTGTGATGTGTCATAAAGCTAATAACTCTTCTGCAACACCACAGTTACAAATACAGAAGAACACTGTGAAGACAACAGATCTTTTATAGATACTGGATATATATCAAAAGTCCATAAAGAAATACTTCTGTAACTCAAATTAAAGCAGTATTGCAAAAAGTACAATCTAGCCAATATATTCACATGTCCAAGTAGAACTTTCTATGGTACAGAAGAATAAAAAAAGCAGACTATTAGATTTAATTCTTTTTTTCACTACATGCCCCATCTCTACCTATTGGTACATTTTCATTAAGTAAGGTAAATTCAGTATTTCTCAAAAGTTCCTCTCAACTATACAGAACACAAAAAAGAATTTCCTTTTTAGAGTGATGAAAAAATAAGAATTGTGCCAAAAATAAGCAGTCTGAAACCAGAGTAGAGAAGTTAGTTACAGAACAAGAAGTCTTCTTCACAGCAATGTTTATAACTCATCTTGGGGAGAAAAAACTGAGTACCTGGGTTTGTATGTCTAGGGTAGCTAACCAAGTTGGATGAAAAGTTCAACAAGGTACAGGAAACAGAATACCAGCTGCCTAAAAGAGTGTATTCTAGGGAAGAAAGAACAAAGAGTGAATTCAGAAAGTTCTTTTCTAATGAATCTCTAAAAGTGATAAAATATGTTATTTTCTCCTGCTTTCTAATTCAAGAATAATTTAAAGGATTTGTAATTACTTAAGGTTTCCACCCATTTATTCATCTCCATTACTATTGATTTAGCCTGAACAGAACAATTTCTGTTGTTACTAATTATTTCTTCAGACTATGTTGATCTTGCTATCTTATTTACAAGTTCATTCAGTACCTAGATAGGTAGAAATAATTTTGACACAGCATAATGAAAAAAGGACAGATCTAATTAGATATAATTGTACACAGTAGGAAAAACAACATTCACTATAGTCTCACAGTACTATTTCATCTGTTTCTCTTTCCTCAAGACTTACATTGTAATTGTTGTTCTCACAAAAAATATCAACAGCCTTTACCTTTCTGATAGCCATAATTTTCAGATTGCTTTTTTTTTTCAGAAGAAGTAATTATATAATGGCAGACAAACCACTTAATAAAATATCAAAATAATTAGATTTTATTTTGTCACCTACAAGACAGCTGGAAATTCTAGAATAAACAAGTACACTGCCCATTAATTAGACCCATTTTGGTCCCAAATATCCTAAGCCTGGTAAATTGCTGAGGGCTGACGTGATAAGATAAAATAATGACATGTAATATCTATTTAATGACTTTATTTTCATATTCAGTGTGATTATAGGTGTAGTTTCCACATATGTGAAAAGTATTAAGGGATCCTTTGTTTGCCTGACAGCACAGACAAGGGCCTGTGCTTCCAAGAGGCACAGTATTACCCTAAATGAGCTTCAATTTGAAGAAGCACATGGAAAGGAAGTGGGACAAGGATATGCTGATGAAATATAGGTCCTGCTAAAAGGGAAAAGGAAGAAAAACAGACAGTTTAACTTGCACAGTGTTTAGACAGAAGTAAGCATGGCATAAAAAGAAGGCTGTAAGTTCAAACTTGCAAAAGTAAACTAAAGGATGCTAACATGATTTCTTTAAAAACAAATACACACACACACAGAAAAAATCCCCGAAAAAAACCCCAACAAAAACCCCTCACACTTGTTATACTTTGACAGCTCTTTAAAACCCAAGTGCTGAAAGAAAAAGATAAGTCACAAACAATAAAGTCAAACAAACACCATGCTGCAGGAGACTGTCATATCAAATTCCAGAAGGGTACTTTCATGTATATCTACAAGTAGTTCATATAAATAACCTACTATAGTTGAAAACAACTTGTTTTCTATATTACAGACAGCAGCCAGATAACATTATCAAACATTTTTCATATTCTTTTCTAACTCAATCTTTTTTTTTCACTTGAGAGAAACAACCCTTTCTCCATCCAAAAAGAAGTGGTGGAATGAAATGCATAGAAAAATGCCCATAATTCCTTTCCTTTGAGCAAACTTCTTCCATGTAGATGTAAAATTTTAACCATATGGAACACAGTACTGTATTTAAATTAATTTCTAAAAAAAAAAAAAAAAAAGCNAAATAAATTCTAAAAAAAAAAAAAAAAAAGGGGCATTGGAGGGAAGTTTTAGAATTAGGAATCTTAGAGATGAACATTCTCTTTGTACATGGGTAAATGTGACAGCCAAGAAACAATGGTTTCAGAGGAATACTAATCCACAGAAGGCAGTAAAAAGCAGGTCTAGTGACATTTGGCTAAAAGAATAATTTAGTTCTTGCTATTACTGAAATGTCATGATATTACAATCAATAGTTTATTTTGTCCATAAACTTACAATGTAGCACCAAGAAAGCCCTGAGACGGGTTTGGGAATCCTAAGTAAGCTACAGTACTGATGCAGAGATTTATAAACCAGTTTTTATTTAGTCATAATTTATAGAGAGAAAACTTAGTAACAATACATGAACATGTGCTCCAAAATCCCTTTCAACCTATGTGTTTTTATGCCAAACCCATGATTACCTCTCTCAAATGCCAGAAGTTCCCTTTGTTCTGTACTCCTTTATTCAAAAAAAATCTTCATTCATGCTTTCCATTTCCAAGATCGGTTTTGTTACTTGTCATTGTTTCATCTTGCAAAAAAAAAAAAAAAAAAAAAGACAAAAAAGACTATAGTGCTGTAGCTTTTAGGATTACAACAGGAATCTGAGTGATGAAGACGAATGGATTTCAAACTCTCCTGAAGGAAAAGGAAAAACTGAGCAACAACTATGGCCAAAATTGTCCTACTAAATAGTGTTTCATCACTCGACTGGAATAACTGTAGAAGAACCAGTTTGGAGTGCACCTGAGCTCTTTTCAGGGAGCTCTGTAGCCACTGTAGCACAGCAGAGAACACCTCTCTGGCATATTCTGACGAAGCAGACAAGAGGCAGGGCACCTGCTTACCCTGTGCCATCAAAAACTGCTTTAGCATGTCCAAACCTGACATCTGATCAGTTAAATAGGTTTAAAAGCAATGCTTGACTGTAAAAGAGTATACACCTTTAAATAAATTTTGGATGGTCTAAGTGTCAAAGTGAAACACCTACATGGGCACTCAGACAACTCCTGTGAACTAGTCTTTTAAAAATTCAAACAATTCATGAGCAATATCCTTATGCTTATCCATTTAACATGCCAATCTTAAATGAATATCTGGAGCTTGAGTAGTTCTGAGTGACCAAGATATCCTGGTGTGCTGGCTTTACACTGGCAAACAACTATTGGTAGATCTTAAGGCAAAATCAGTGCCTTAAGCAACTGCCTTAAGTTGACCTTAAGGCAGTCAGGATTTGAAAACGTACATATATAGAAAAAGACTCAGGAGTCTACCACAAAAAATGACTCAAAATTAGATGACAGAAAACCAAACCATGTTTGACTGCAGTTCAAATCAATATCCCATTTTCAGCTGTTAATTTCCTAGTAATTGTGTCTTATTTTCCTCCGCATGTGTTCTATTGAAGATGTCAGTCACACTGGGATAGTGAAAGACTTTTGATCTATTAACATGCAGATTTTATGGAAAATGCCAAGTCCTACTCTCTTAGGACTTACTTTACAATAATTTTTAAAATTACTTCTTTTCTCATTATGGCAGAACAGAAGTAAGAATTAAGAACAGTAGATATTCATTTTTACTGCAAAACATTTTATAGAATTTCATAGGTAATAAGACAAAAGAAGGTATATCATTCAGACTTAGCAGAGATGGGCTAGTTTATTTAGAAAAGTCTTACTGATGGGAGAAGCTGATTATTGAGAAAACAAGCCACAGGTGCACATCACACATATCAGGTGAACATTCACCATCCAAATGCCATGTCTTAGGGAATAAATTCTACTTCATTTTAAGTACACAAATGGCCCATCTATATAGCCATAAAAACTTCAGTAGGAATGGTTTACGTGACTATACTTGCACTAAAAATTACAGATAAAGGAGGAGGAGAGATACGTACTTTTCCTAGCCAGGTTGCTGTGCATAGCACAAGAGCTGAAGCTGTGATGTGGATGCATGGGTGCACATCCAAGCATGCACTTCAATTACTTGTATCCTATAACAATCAGACCATGATTTTATAGACACAGTTAATATCATAATTTAAAAAGTGACAATAGCAACTTCTATATAGGCAAAAAAATCTTGATTACATAATTTTAGAAATTAGGTATAGTATTCCAAAAAAAATGGGTACTAGCAGCAAGTGACATTTTAAATTTTATGACACTCTCAAGAGTACCCAATTAGAAATAACTTTCCCATTTTTTCTTTATATACAGCTAGTAGTTTCTCAACACTGTGTGAGCAACTGTAAGGGCTGATTGGGATTTTGAAGTCTGCCACATAGAAACTGTTATAGTAAAAGGAAATCAATGTTACAAAATGAATCATGACAGATGAAGAGAAGTGAGGCACAGAGGGAAAAGGTCAGTTACTGTGAAACTGATAATGCTAATAAACTAGTCTGTGGTAACCATCCTTATCATTTCTACTGATTATTCTTCAGACTGCCACAATGATGTCAAACCACATAAAAGAGCATTTATGCCATCATTTCATTGATTAAAATCCAGTAGGAGAAAATTCTCATCTGAAATCATTTAATTGACTTTGACAACTTGCAAAAAAAACCCTCTCTGGATTACAAGTCACATCTTCACTAGACTAGAAATTTCTCATAATTTAGACTCTTAGCCTGTTTTCTATCTTCCATGTTCAGATGCTGTAGATGGAATGGATGCTACTTTGATTTCGTACCCCAAAATGGGTGGTGTACAAGTACTCAAAAGAAATGAAAAGCAGAGCCAATGTGAAATACTCTCTTCTTCACTGTCCGCATGTATTAAACATAATTTCACTGGTGTGTTTTCTGTGAGTCTGTGTGTCTGTGTGGAGGAAGACACAGTAATCACCCCTCAATAAAGAGTCAATTTTCAGCCCAATATGCTTAATGGCTCTCCTGGGAGATATGGAGATATGGAGCACGTATTTCATGTCACCATCATTAAGACATAATTATACTAACATCCTGGTAAACAGATATTCGGACAGGAAAGGAATTAACTACCTTATAAGAAATAATCAGATAAGCACCATCTCTGCTTAAGTTCTGAAACCCAGTATCTAAATCTAAGAAAACTGAAACTGGAAGAAACTTCTGGAATACCCCTACACTCATGTTAAAAGAGCTCTCCAATTTTGTTACAGGTTAATACATCTGTTATAGGCCATGGCTACTCTGCCTATAATAGGTTATTTTCACTTACAGTTCTTCAATGTTCAGACACTCTGAAATTGTTCTTTTAAAAAGTACTAACTTCTAACTTCTGAGCACTCAGACCGTCAATGAAAAATAAGGCTTAAGTTTAAAAAAGAAGTGACAATCACACATAATCTTCAAATCCCTTCCAAAACATGTATGAAAGTTAGTGTGCAGATAGTACAGCTACGTGTGGCATTTCATCAGCAGATGAAAGATTAAAAGCTCATGTGACTTATTCTCAGTGTCCTTCTTTCTAATCAATGGGTAAAACCAAAAGCTGCTGCAAATGGTTGTTTGGCAAAAATAGATGAAAAATAGAATAGTGATACCTATTTCTACACCTCCATTGTAAGCCACCAGAATGCAATACAGAGAAGACAACTTAAAATAATTACTCATTGTCTGCTTGGTTCTATGACCAGCATGCCCACAGACATCTCAGGAAATGGGCTTCTAGATCAAACAGTTAAATAAATCAGACCTACATGTTTTATCCTGCTGCTTCAAAGCTTGTTTGCAGATATTTTTCACATCAAGTACCCAGAGCAATTAAAATTATTAGCACTGCAAGAAACCGCACTCTTTAAAAAGAAAACTTAATTTTTAAAGCTTCTCCATGAAAGGACAGATTACAAATTATTTACAAGTGAAGAGTTATCAGAAAAAGAAAAGAGTCTCACAATATTAGCTACAAAATATTTTGAGTTGGAAGGGACCCACCAGGATCAAGTACCAACCCTTAGGGGAATGATCACAGATCAAACCCATGACCTTGGTGGTGTTAACACCAAATCCTTTATATTCCTTTTGTTGTCAGTAAGGTACTGAAATTCACTTTGTATAAAGAAAAAATAATATCAAAAGCCCTTAAATCCATGTGAGATTTTGTGCTGCACAAAGGACAGACTCAATCTAATGGGCAAACCATGAAGGTAAAATTTCTTGGCAGTAGCCTAGCATTCTTATTTTTCTTCTGTGTGGCTTTTAGGCAACAAACATGCAGCAGAGTGCAGAAGGGCGTCCAGCACTGCATTTAATAATCTTATCTACAAGAGTAAGTGAAGTTTTAAGGTACTGTTACCAGTGTTCAGAATTCTCAGAAGTTTTATACAAGCTTTACAGAGACAAACCAAAGTAATTGAGTAGCCAGTTATGTAAAAACCAGGTATTAATTCTGCAGGAATAGTAAAATTGATCAAGGCATATTAAAAAAAGAGTTAATGTTACAATATCAAGTAATTTCAGTATCTGACTAATAATTGAATAAGAGCTTTTTTCCCCTCCAAACTTAATATTCAGGGAATAGTATTTCACAGAAAGCAAGTAGAAGACCAATTTTTACTTCAGTGGACTTAACAAAAGACTAAAATGATAGGTTTGCTCTACTAAGAGGAAAGGAGTTATGGAAAATTTGTTGTGTCACAGGAAGCAGCTTAAGGCATTTTTTCTTTGAAGTCAGTTAAATTCCTCCAACAAATTGAGACTAAACATAAAAAGGTAAGCTGGACGTGCACCTCCAAGCAAGACAAAATTTGCAAGCTGCATTCACAATGATATGTACTAGTCACAGATATTCCCCCAAAAAATACTGGTATAATTGATTCAACTGAATAAATTTAATTAATATTTGTCTCACTACTAGTGCAGCAACCAGCCTGTTTTGAATCTTTTGCTGGTAGTCATTGCATATTAGAAATAGCTATTAAAATCTGCTCTTTGTTAACCACTTCATTTATTTCTTTCCAGTGATCAGGCAGAGTATACAATCTGTCAGCTAATACCAACCAAACTGGCTTCTTTCCTGCAAGACAGATGGTTCTAATCTTCCTCAGTACAGATATCATTTATCTTGTTCTGTGCCATTTGATGCGCAGAAACTAATAAGGATATAGAATCGTTACCAGAGAGCATTTATTTCCCAGAATTAAGCCCAGATCACCTAAGGGGCAAAACAATTTATGTAATGCTTCAAGACAAATGCATTAGTGATGTCGTAAGCGCTACTAGTATCTTGTCAATAGAAAACAAATCTAGCTATTTCCCACCCCAAAGGGAAACAGATGGTAGTAATCTGGAAAGGCAAAGCTTGCTTACATTTTACTTCATGAGAAGGAAATGGAACAATTGCTTTCATTTTAACAGAACTGAAAAAAAAGTTCATTTGACTAAATTTCACTGAAAACTTTGGGGAGGAAAAGGTTAGGGATTTACAAGACCCTGAAGAAAATGACTCAGTGTCTGAGACATTAAGAGAAATTAAATTTTTCAGGTATCATCACAGAGGTGGTTGATCTTTTACTAACACAGATAAGGTGACAAATCTGTAGATGGAAAAATGTCATCACACAATGTTTTATTAGGCACAGGAAGGACTGCAGAAACCTGTGTCAGTACTTTCCTTTTTTTTATCAATGAAAGTGAAGAAGCATGAAAAAAGTTTTCTTGTTCAGAAACTCATTGGCATTTTAACATTGGCCATTTTTGCTGCCAAGAGTCAAAACATAGCACACATATGCATTTCAAGCACCACTTCATTTTAAGATCAACTGATAAATAACAGATAGTATTTTGACTGAGTAATGGGTTAATTGAATTTATTAAGGTAAAAAAAAACAAACAACAAAAGAACCCCAAAATTTTGTTTGTAAATATAATCATCTTTAAATAAAAGACATGTCATCTCCTCCCTGCCCTTACTCATACTTTCTCCTGCTCTCTTTTCCATTCCTACTTTTAGCTCGTTACTCAAAAAGAGTCCCAAGATAAAGGACCAGGATATGTGCAATATGTAAGTCCCTACCAAGAACAAACAATAGGCTTATGAGGTGCAGGGCTAGGAATTGGACATGATGATCCTGATGGCTCCCTTTACTCAGCATATTCTATGATTCTATGAATTCCTTGTATCTGTTTAAGATAGAGTACTAGGACTGAGCCTACCAGGTATCAAAAAGACATTAATGTTTTTGTTTTCCAAAAGTTTCAGTTTTTCCTTATCCAATTTCCATTAACATTTTGCATTTGTCTTTAAGAATGTGTCCCAGTGTCTATTTTCTAATAAAACTCCTGCTGACCTATCTTAATAGCATGTGTACATTCTTAATATATTTTTAATTCTAAGGAATTTAAAGCTAACTGAAGAGAGGAGGTCAGAGGAGTCCCATGACCTCTCTGATAAATAAATCAGGTTTTCCTCATCTCTCCCTCAATATCTTTAGTAAAGGAAGTCCAGCAAAGTGCTATGTGTAGAATCCATGATTCAGTTCAAATATCACAAAACCAATAACTTAAGGAAGGTTTACATTTGTACAAAAACATTATCTTCTTAAATATGCAGGTACAAATACTGCTTGTACTTTATCTCTGCTAAATGTGTAATCTCATTTTTCACTTAAAGATGTGTTTAGAATGCTTCAGCTGTTTCTTTTACTATAATCCTGTCACATATTACCATAGCAACTTCATTAGAAGTTTCTTAAGAAGTAAGAACTTCTAAAACCACTAGAGGGTTACCTAGATTATCAAACAGATTCCAATAAGAAACAAACTTAAAATTCCTGCTGGAAGGTTCAAATTTATTTCTTACTGGGCAAATACATATGTTATTACTTCTTTGTACATTTCCAAAAAGACATTGAGGTGAAAAGCAAACACCAATAATAAACAGCTGTATAACTGAAGCTACAACATCTTGTTTTGAGATATACATGAGTGTCTGGATATAATCTGAAATGTTTTAGTCCTCTTTCATCTCTTATAACAGGTCTATATTTTTTTACTGTTTTTATGTCTTTATTTCAGGAAAAAATGGATATAATGTAGTCAAAAGAAATGGTCAATTAATAAGCATGCTACGGGGTACTTCTATACTTTCATTTCAGATTTAAGGACAAATTGTTGAACATGAAGAGAAAACTGCCTTGTTACTTTCATTTATTGCCATTCAAAGCAAAACTCTTAAGGCAATACAATCCTAGCAGGAAGGTAATGTAATCATGCTATAGTCTGCCCCTAACCAAGAGCTGACAGTGTAGAGGAAAGAAAACATATGATATTAAATTGCATTTATATATGCTTTCAGTGAATTTTTGATATTTTTCTCCAAAACCAGACACTTTTGTCACACACCTTTTGTAACATAAAATTACATTCTAATGATACTAATATTTACACATCCGTATATATGATGTAATAATATCCCAAAGCATTTTCTTACAAAACTGAGAGCTTCAGTGCCATTTGTGGATATAGCAAACACTCAAGAGCAGTTTCACTTCAAGCTGATTCATGAATGCATGTGACATGACTTGTGCATACAGTGTGAAATGCATGCATGTTTCTTCACAGGCAAGGGCTGAAGAACCGATGAAAGCACAGAACACTTGAAAGCCATTTTCAGAAGCAGAAATCTTATGATTTATAATTTGAATGAACTAAATAAGATGTTTTTTCTGCAAGAGATAAATATGTTTGGCATTTCTGTGTTGTGTCAAAAGAAAATTTCACTTACAAAAGAAAATGCTGTATAATTTGTATCTGTGAAAAGGCAGACTATGCCTTACTGCACTAGAGGATGATTTTCCCTAGCAATGTTTTATACTATCTGCCCACTTACTCCACAATTTCAACTAACTGAGGAAGAAATGCTTATAGTTTTTATTTCCTTTATTAATTTGCATCACTGCCAAAACTTCAAAAGAAGCAGTTAAAACAAAGCAGGGGGAAAAAGAAGACCATGAAAGAGAAGGGAAAAAAAAAAAGAAAAGAAAGGAGTATAAAAGTGTCCACTGAGATACAGAACTATAGAGGATTTTCCATACCACCATCTGGTCCTCATTAGAATAGGACAATGTAGTTTTTTCATGACTCAGAATAAACCTAGATGATGTTAGGGACCCCAAAAGAAAGAAAATATTTTAAAAGCCAAGGAAAGATTGCCATGGATTTTCAGGGAAAAAAAAAAAAAATATATATA
>VZSE01005850.1:77646-269933 GCA_013398275.1 Promerops cafer | reverse complement strand
CTTTTCCACCAAGAAGACTATCTTTTTGTCTGGTAAGAAATCCTCCTGCTGGGAAGGAAAAAGACCCCAAAAGTCTACCAAAAAACCCCTCCAAATCACTCTGAACTGCAACCCCCAAAACTACAATAAAACAATGACATGCCCTAAGAACTAACTAGTCTCATTTCTTTACAGCACTTTTCAGTGATTCTTGGCTCCTCCTGTACAAATTATTCTTAGAAGTTCAAGCATTCTTCTCAAGAATTTCAACCCTCCAGTCTGACCCCGAAAGACCAGCAGATCCAGCCTGCTGTAATCTCAAAGCAATACTTTTTAAAAGTGTTTAACTTAAATAATGGTTATAAATTCTTACTGAAATTTCTGATTTCACCTGCCTTTTGTATGTGCTAATGCTGGATACATTAATGCTACATACAGTGTAGGGGAAATGTATCTGCTAATACAGCAATATATATTACAAAACTTCCAAAATATACAGGAGATCAAATAATTCTTTTTCAGGGAGATTATTCCCACAAACAATATTTCTGCTTTGTTTTTGCAATCTGACGGGCAGGGCACACAGAGGCTTAAATTCCTGGTTTCCTTCTCCATCCCTTGTGATGTTATTTCTGTATCATTATCACTTAACATACATCTAAAATCTGTCTGACAGCTGTCAGCTAAAAGTTAGACCAAGTCACATCTTGTTTCAGCAGATTGCTGCTGTGCATGTGCACTTAGTACAAGTGCAGACATCAAGGAGTAACTACTCATAATTTTCAGTCTGGGAAGAAAGAGAGGTAAGAAAATCCTCTCTCACAGGATCCACAAAATATAGTGAGCCACAGCCTGCTTCTGTGGGTGTTAGAGCATCATAAAATAACTTGGGTTCAACCTCAGCAGTCCTGCTCAGAACAGGCTCATCTATGTGATCAGACCAGGAGACCAGGCTGCTGAGTGCTTTTATCCTACCATGTCTTGAAAACCTCCAAGGATGGAAACATCACTGAGCCTCTGCTCCACTGCTGGATTGGCCTTGCAGGGGAAAAGGTTTCTCCTTACACTCTGTCCGAACTGCTCCCCAAATCCTGTTTCAATGTATACCCCTTACCTCTTGCACTTTCGGGCTGTACTTTCTTGTGAACTCACGGTTGGTGGGGGGCTGCCCTCGGATCCTGCACCCCAGAAGGCATCCCAATTCAAGCTAAGTAAGCACAGCTCACTTGGCCTCCTTGCAAGAAGTGCTCCAGCCCTTGGCCATCTTGATGGTCTGCTGCAAAAGCTGCCCTTTCTCACCTACATTATTCTTGCACTGGGGAAGAAGGGGGACAAAAAGTGGATGCAGTATTTAAATGCATTTAACAAAGCACTGAACAGAAGACAACAGAAGATTTTGTCAACCTACTGGCTTCACTATAGCTTATAAAGCCCTCATTTGTCCTTTTGACTCTCCCTTCTGTCAGGGTACGCTGCTGACTTATGCCCTGGTTGCTGTCTTCCAGTGCCCCCTGCATCTCTACAGAATTGCTCCCATTTTTCAGCTCCCAGTCTTGTGGCCAAGGACACTTAGCAGACACTTAAATCATGTCAGCTTTCCTGAACTCCTTTATCCTTCAAAGCTCTTTTGGCACATTGCCTACCAGTTTCCCAAGCAAGATGAAATCCTCTCTCCCAATGTCCAGGGCCTGCAACTCATCTTGCTACAATCAAGTCTGCCTCTAATATTACATTTCTCCCTTATTTGTAAATAACAAATTCAGCTGTGCATGATGGCCCTTGGATGACCCATCCAGTACATACACACCTGTATCAAGTAGTTATTCCTCACATTTTGCAGAAATGTACTCAATTGTTTATGTCTTCCTATTCGTGGCACTTTCAGCAGATTTTAGGGAGACTACAGTCTCATCAGAATCAGTTAGTAATCCAGAGACTTTCTTCAGCTGTTAAAAGAACAACTTGTTGTTTCTTCATGTATTTTGTCACTCTGATTGGCAACCTGCAGCATGATCCCTTCACAGTGTCATGTTTTGTGGACTCTCCTTTGACCTTAACTCAAAAGCTACACCTTCTCATCATGGGTATCACTACTTCTTGTCTTTCCTTCCTGTCTTTCCTGGGGAGCTAGTACCTGTCTGTTACAGATTTCAAGTTTCATGAGCTGTCCTGCCACATCTCAGTTATTCCCATGATGTTGCAATACTGTGACCAGAGACAACTCTTATTCTTCCTGCTTGTTTCTCAGGCTGTGTACATCTGTGCTTGAGCATGTACAGGCTTCCTTTCTCCAGAACCATCAACACTGCAGAAAATCTCAGCACACTGTCTCATAACAGCTTCTGCAAGACTAGATACATTCTAGACTTCTTCATTTAACATCTGCTACAACAGCAAAACGTTCCTATTGTGCTGCTGTAGTAAAAAAACTTTTTTTTTTAGGATGGCAGAATGTGATTAATTTTTTGATTTGGAGAAAACACAGAGGTTTTTCATTTTCACTTTTTTTTTTTCAAAACCAGAGTAAAGTGCCCTGCAATAGCTTAGAGAATTCTTTGTGCTCTATTTACTTCATTTCACTAGGCAGGCCTCTATGCAAAACAATTTTCTCTTCCATTCTCTGACTCTGAATCAGTGCTTCTCTCCTCACTGCTTTTTTGTAAAGTTTTCCCAGAAATGCATCTAGGTGAGAACTTCAATGGCTTGACATCAAGAGATGCACTTAAACCCTAGGTCTGATTGTTATACATAAAGATATTAAAACAAATCAGTCTTTCCATCCATGATTTTCCATCATCTTGTAATGAAGAAAAGAGTGATACAACAAAATTACAAAGTAGTCTTCAATTCAGATCGCATTATTAATGATGCGACTAATATGAGAAAGAGTAAAAAAGGTCAGTCAATAAAGGATGCAGTGTATCACAAATTATATGTCAAGTTCCAAAGAGAAAATTATTCCTATTAAGTAATAGCACACTTATACACTGAGATATAACTGAAAACAGTTATGGAGGATTTAAAATGCTACTAGAACTTAATTTTTTTTAGTTATATGGACTAGAAACCACTGCTTACTATGCAGTATTATTCCTATATACATCAAGATATCTTCATGTAATTCAACTCTTATAATAGCACTGGAAAAATAACCAAAAACTCTGTTATTAAAACAAAATCTCAGCTTCCTCCTCTGTAGGGTTACCTTTCAAGTAGTACAAAAAGGAAAGCAACTTTTTAAAGCCACAAGAAGCATTACCTCTATAAAAATAACAGCAGGACATAAAATCTAACTGGTAGAGTGGGGTGGGGTGTCAGAGGAGGGAATGGCATAATACTGACTTGGTGGGGTTCTGTTGAAAACTAAAGAAAGCATTTTTGATTCCTCTACATGCATTAGGAAATCTGGCTAAAACTTGGCGGGAGAGCTTAGGCTTTTCTGTGTCTGCACCCTAAATTAAAAGCCTTTTAAATTGTGCTTAGAATGTCTTTTACACATCACTGCAAAAATACTACTCTGAGATGCAAAGTTTGTAAGCTCTGCTTTATGCAATCCTAGAAGCAAATTAATTAGCAGTAAATGAAAATTTTCATCTGTACTGTGCTGTGACCTACCATGGTTTAGCTTATCACTCTAAATGACACTACACAGAGTATACTAGATTATTTTAGTATTTTTAATATTATCTGAAGACAATGTGCTTGTACTAACCAAACTTAAGCCTGTCTCATCACAATAAAGTCTTTAGGAAGCATCACAGTATGTGAAGTCAGACAATTGCTTATTAAAAAAGCAACCTGACAGGGTTCTTGAAACCTAGTTCTAGACAGTAAGGTCACTGTCTAGAAATATTAATAAGAAATATTTAAAGTGTTCTAATCCATACTGAGGAAAGCATAATTAGCCACAAAGATTTCTGCATTCCCACTTGTCACTTTCAGATATGTATCTTTTTCCAGGCTGCCTTGTACATCTTAAAATGGCTTTCTTAATAAATAGTTATTGCAATAGCTTTCTTAAGGTATACATTTGGGATGTTTAAAAAAAAAGGGCTAGGAATAAAAGCCTTACTAGAACAGAAAGTACAGAACATAGCACTTCAACTAAAGAAATACATGAAATTCCCACATTTAATTGTGTTAACAGGACACACAGAGCTCATAAAAATAAAAAAATCTGCTATAACTGCTCTGTGGCCTGGAGCAGACACCTCCTCTAACCCATTCAGCCTCACTAAAAGCACTTTGCAAGGCCATATAGTAGTCTTGAGCTGTAGATCTGATATATTAAAGTGTTTGAAAATAATTTTGCAAACTACACTTTAAGGAGCAGGCTCATGATAAAAACGAAGCCTCAACAAACTTCTACCACAAACAGTCTCCACTTGACACAGACTGGTATTTCATTCTGGAGCCACACAAAGACAATATAAACAACTGGCAAGTCCTTCAACATCAAGGCAAACAGCTGAGTTTTTATTATCCTTCCAAAAAGCATTAAGATACAATTTACAAGGCCACAATCCCTTCTTTTCAGAGTTATCCCAAGAAAGGTATAAAGAAAAAGCCCATGCACAACATCTTTTAATACTGTCTTATTCTGAAGTAGTCAAGCTGGTTTGGCTGTCCAGCACATATCAGAATAACTCTAAAACTGACTGAGCTTTACCATGCACCAAGGTTTGTGATTTGGAGGGGTCTTTACCAACTTGTATCATGTTACTGCCTTCATATTTTTGCAACAGTCTCTTTCCAGCCTACAACCTTCCACATGAAATAAGTCAATCACTAAACAGCTATTTTCTGTCTGTTCAGAGGAGAGCATACACCTATTTGGGATTTTTTGCTTTAAAAAAAAGTGTTCTGTCACAGAAATTAATAGCACAAAAATCTTGTTCCAACACTTTACAGTAATGTTATGACACTTGTTCATCTGCAAGGAGCAGGAGAAGCTTTACAGGTTCTGTCTCACTAGTACCTACTGTGTTTCATTCCAGGTCTACCCAAAGACTAACTAGTTCATTTCTGTGCACTGTCACACCATCATTGCTAGTAGGGAAGGCATTGTAGGTGAAACAATTTTGATGACTTCTTGACCCACATCAATTGGCTTGGAGTGAAAATTTTACCCTATTCCTTTAACATCTTAATCATGAGACACTTTAAGAACATTCAGAAGCTATGAAAAGCTCCAAGAAGTTTTGATGTCACATGTTGTTTTGGCATTGATTTACATTTAAAACAAATCAGTATTTCCGAATATCTTATAGTAAGTACATAATATTGATTCAAGTGTAAGCTTCTATTTTATTAATAAATATGATGCTTTTCAGAGAAAGATGAGTGAACTGATAGCATCCAAGTCCCAGTGCTTCACCATAAGAATATATAAATGCTTAAAATTAAGCTATTTCATTCCGGTCCTAGCATGACCTAACTTCTCCAAGTATTTCTAGCTACAATTTTTGTCAAAAGCAAATAAATCAGGTTATATAATTTTCTACAAATAGCCTGAAAGTCTAGCAGTAAACTCCACATCACAGGTTTTAGTTCCATATGGAAAAGACAAATGGCAGTCTTCCCTCTTCCCTACACTCTACCCAAGCTTGAAGAAGGGCTACATTCTTCCATCCCCTAATGACACAAAATTCAGTTGTCTCTCTGCCCCATCTGAATCTTTTACACCCAATTCAACCGTACACTTCATGTGTTTTCAAAAGATGGGGGTTTTCTAACATGGCAGGCGTGTCTGCAAACACAGTAGGAATCAGATATGATCAGGTGTTTGTAGTGCTAGAAAGAAATGTACTATTCTGACCATAACTATTATCAAAAAGAAGAAATACAATGCAGGGCAACTATTGTCAAAAAGAAGAAATACAGTGAAGGGGAAGTTCCTGAAGAACAACTTGCAAAAATTTTATATGTAATTTTGAAAGGGTATTTTTGTAACTGCCCTCAAAGTTCGTTTTTTACAAATGCCTGAGCATTTGAGCTAGAACTAGCCAACTGGCATTTGAAGTCTGCAGCTACCTACAAATGTTAGCTTGAATTCAACTCTTTCCTCAACTCTATTTGCCCAACAGAGAAGCAGTTCATGAAGCAAGCTTCCACTTTAATTTCACTATCAATCTGTCAAACTGAAAACCTTCCTGTTATTTGGATTTCCAAAAACCTTGTGGGTGGGAGGAGCACCTCTGTGCAGGAGGATAAAAAAAAAAAAAAAGGATTTGTACACAAAATTTGTGATTGCATCTAAGAAATATGTAACACAGCACAGACAAAAAATGATGTCTACAAGCCATGTAAAATGTTGCTTTTCTTTGAACAGTTAGGAGTTATCTGCCGCTTTATTATATCAGAAGAAGCTATCCTTCTTCTTAGACACATTTCCAAGATCACCTTCAGAGTTTGGTTTACTTGTAAACCTACAAAACCTACTATATGCGCACCACTTTGTAAACTAGAATATGCCATCTACTGGCAACTTAGTAAATTGGAAGTTCATGCATCACTACTTTAAACATTCTAAAAATTTAACCTGTGTTCAATTGAAAAGCAAAACTAAAGGAAAAAACTCCAGCTAAATCCTTCCGATTGCATTCCAGCACTTAGCATATAAATATTACGAGTAAGTTACAAGATATTTAACAACAAATCAGAAAGGTAGTGCTATACTGTAGGTCTGTTCAGCACAACTTTCTGAACCCTAATCAAACTGTTTTTTCCTTTTTCTCTGCTGTTATTTTCTTATTTTATGAGAGGGAATAAAACATCCCCATGCCCTAGTCTGAGGTTTCTAGAATAATTAATAGCTGCAGCTACCTGATTGAAGTTAAAGAAAGAACAGTTTAAAAGGTTTTTTTATAGTGGAAGAGTTAAAACATATTTAACTCATGTATTTTAAGAGTAAAAGATCCATGTTTTAGCAACTCCATTATAACTGATTAGCTTTAACGTATACATGCTTCTTAACACTGCAGTGTTACTGTGCAGTAACACAGCTCAACTTCAGCATAAATGTACTTTTCAAAGTAGGTTTCCAAAATTCTTTTTAGGGTCTGGCTGCTTTAATGATAGTTTCCACTTCTACAGTTTGTTAAGACAGACGGTTGAGGAAGTCCTTTGACACAGAGAACAGGTGCTTTACACACCTGAACCTGCTGCACTAGGTGACCACACAGGAACTGGCGGAGCACGTAAACGGAGCACCTTTAGCCCTGGGGGAGGAGAGTAAAGCTCCGCAGGGGAAGCTGCCAGTCCAGCCGTGAGCAGTCAGCAAGCCCGGGAGAGCTTCCCCCGCACCGCCGCTGGCCTCTCTGTTACCTGGAGCCGCATCAACTCCTGCTGCCCTTTCAGGCTGTCGTTCATAGCCTTCGAGAAGACGAATCCCATCGCGCCCTGCAGCGCAAAAGACACGAGACGAGGGATGCCGGCGAGCCGGAGGAACTGGGCGAGGATGAGGAGAGCCGCCCCTGGGAGGAGCCTGTCCTGGAGCCTGGAGGAGCCGCCTCCTCTTCCCCCGCTTCGGCTATAGAGACTATCTCAAGAAACTTGAAGAAACCCATCCTATATGAATAGACACACAGGCCCTGGTAGGCTCACCACTCGGGTGAGCACTAGGCAATGCATGTAAATCAACAAGGAAAAGCATTTAAAATGCCTTTGTCGCTTAACGCTTCTTATCTTGCTCTGCCTTTCATCATGTGTCAGAATGTTTTCATGGCATCGTCATCCATAATCACAAGCTGGCTTTGAAATCCAAAGAAACTAAATTTTCGTACTTGAAAATATTGACTCAGAAATTATGCTCTGACATTTGGCCTTTAAAACAATGATACAAATAAGTGCTGGAATTACAGAATCACAAAATATTCTGAGTTGGAAGAGACCCACAAGGATCATGAAGTCCAACTCTTAAGTGAATGGCCCATATGGGGATTAAATCTAAAACCTTGATAATATTAGCACCATTCTCTAATATCCAGAATTCTTTTGGCACTAAATATTATCAGATTCAGTTTTCCAGCTTGAGTCTGTAAGGATACACAGCACTTCAAATGCCACCTCATAGTGCAATTTGACATCTTGTCTTTCCACAAGAATTAATGCTTTTCCACAAACAGTCTACTCATCCAGTCTGCTGACATCCTGACCTGCAAATGTTGGTGTTGCCAATACTTATTTTCTAAATTCAGATATTTTTCAAATAGGTTTGTTTAAAAAAATACTGAGAGGACAGCTGTCTTCGCATTTTTCCTTCCCTTTTTTTTTTAATTACTGGTAGAGCAAAAATGAGAGAAAATAAGGAAAAAAATAATGATTTTTCTGTTGTGGAAACTTGCTTAGCATTTTTACTTGAAGTAAAGAACTTCCAAGAACTTGAACTATTGTAGTGTTATTTTGAAAATGTCTGTGACTTTTTGAAGTATTTAACAAGTATTTAATTTCCCCCCTGGATCTCTGATGCGGCAGAGATCGAGAGAGATTTCTTGGCGTACTCCAGCTCCACACAAGATGGCACTACTGCACTGGCAGCCACTGAGACTCCATCAGAGAGAATTGTGATTGATGGGCGTCTCACTGATAAATTTGTGAGAATATAATGTCCTTTCAAAGCAGGTTACCAAAGATACCATCTATCTTCACCCAGTGAGCCCCTTGCAACCAAGCAAACCATTTTGGTCTGTCCAAATATTTTCTTGAGGAGAAAAGTGTTTCAGAGTGCTATAAACCTCTATACTGCGGCTCTGGCAGACCTGTGTTACAGAGATCTTTCTGTGGAGGGGTTAGCACAAGGGGGCAGAAGATTTCAGTAACACAGGAAGAGATAAGGGAGAGGTGGAGGGACAGAACTGTGACTTATTGCCAGGGAAACGGTACAGGTTTCTGAAGAAAGGATCTAGGATTGAAGAACTAGCATAGAGAATGGAGGCTAGTTCCCATAGGGCATAAGAAGCCACTGTGATTCATGCCAGTGGAAGAGAGACTGGTTTGAGCTACATCAGACTGCAAACATCTGCAGCAGGGGCTGCAGCTCTTGCCTCTCTTTGTTGGTACCACTTGCAGCTCCAGACATGAGCTGAATTATGTGATTTCACCAATATTGTCAATATTCATGGCACCACACTGGGTGACGTAGCTTATCCTGTTCCAATTTCCAGTCTGTCAGGTCATGGTAGGGAGACCACAGAAAAAAATCAGACAGAATCATATTTTGCATGGTGCTGTTAGATTGTCAGCTGTTAGAATGTCAGCATTCAGCAGTCCAGGAAGCTACACGTATTGCTGACATTACAAAAGACCCATGCACAGTCATAAAGACATTTCATAGTAATGCAAATCTGGCAGCCATTAGACAGGCAGTCATGTCTCCTTTGTTCATGTCATATTTTTAAAAATAGTATTTAAATTATAAGATGTATTTTTTCCACAAACAGCTGGTCCAAAAATAATTGAACCTTGGAAATGTTGACTGTGATACCTAACAAAAAAAATTGAGTCAACTAAAAATGGAAATAGTTATAATTTGTGTCAATGCAGATATTTATTGAATAATTTATTTGTGATTTTTACACGATGACTAAGAAAGACTAACACAGAATTAGAACCAGAAAAAAATTTTGAAAGGAAGCAAGTGTTCTTCCTCTTATCTTTATATGTAGTGCATTTGGATGCATCAGTTTGAATATTACCGTAATGATTTTTATGTTAAACAATTCATTATTCTCTTCAATTATATAATCCAGATGGAGAAGGAAACATATCATGGTAGAGATAGCCTGTAGAATTAGTGTCTGGAAAGTAGGTTATATCTGTATCAGTCTGCCTGATTGATTTCATTGAACTTGAAAGATTATCTACAAAATTAAATTCCAAAACCTACCAATCAAAATAGTTAGTTTGAAAGAAATACAGATCACTGTCCTGAATTTGTAGTATTTAGCAAGCCAATTTCCTTGTTTGACCATAGTTTATTGACCTAAGTATGCTAGAAGCGTACTGACTGTAAACATAAATGACTGTAAGACATTTTAATTCCATAATAACTAATTATTTAACTTGTGACAGTAATTTTTTTTTTTTTTTTTTTTTTTTTTTTAGATTTTAGGAATGAATGTTCAGCAAAACAATCCAGATTTCTAATATTTTACATTAATGAAGAAAGATGATTGCAACTTTGGAGATTTTTACCTATTTTTTTGTTTTACTATATGACTTCTGAAAAGGGGAATTGCACAAAGGAAAATTTGGCAGCTACACAGAGCTAAGATAAACCTGAAGTTTTGACACAGCATTTTTTTGTTTACTGTAGGGGAAGTTCCTAACTTATCTGGTCTTCTCAGTCAACTTAAACCACTTATCATAAACTAGAAGCTTCCACTTCATTCTGGGAATGTTTTTGTAGTAATTTTTTGTTCTTACTGGAAAGAAACTTCACAGCTTAGTTTACGATTATTTTGTCAGTTTTGTGACTGTTTTGTAAATCATGTACATCGCATAGCTGTGTAAGTAAATTTGCCATTTACAAATTTCACATTTATTGCTAAAATATTTGAAGCTAATTAAAATACGAGCTTCCTCTAAGTCCTTTGTTTGGGCTCCTACCTGCCTTGAGACCTCTGTGCTCCTCTGTACTTGTGGAGATGTGTCTCTGTTGGGCTGATATCCCCTGGGAAGGGCCTGGAAGCAGCAGGGACAGCAGTCATTGTGTCTGGAGGTGTGTGTGAGCGGTGTGCAGAGGAGTTTTTATTGCACAACCTAATATCTACATCCTTCTTTCTGAAAGACTCATGTTATATGGTTTTGGAAGATTTGAACACAATTAAACCGATTGTTGTTAAACACCTCCACATCAATGTGCTGTATCAACAGAAGTCCTGATGGCTTCCATGTAGGGACTCCTGTGGTTTCTCAGCCACCTGATGGCTTATGGCCCATAAAACCATTAACTTCATACTGCAGGTGGCAGTACCTGATGCTTAGGGCATAGAGAGCACAGGGGTTTAGGTGTCCTTCCCCTCCTTCAGTACACATCTCTGAGACGCTAGCACGTCAGAATTTTGTATCCACCCTGTAAATACACTCCTTAGTAAACTGCTCTCACAATGGCTCCGTGGTTCTTTGGTAATGTCTGGAGTAATAATCTTATTTCAGGGTTGCTTTCTTGCAGAAAAGTTATGGCTGAGATCTTGTTAGGGTTATGTTTCATAACATAAGAAATATTATTGCAGCAAAGAAACTATACACAACATTGTATTTCCAGATTGTAGTATCACGTTATTAAATTGGAGGTTTGTCTCCCAGAAGGCTCTTTAAGTGGCACGGAACAGAGCTATTTAAATAAATTGCTTCTTTGTCTCTGGAGAAGCACGACAGCTCCTGGAGTTCATGGATATCCTGGGTACTGTGTAATCATTTCCAGTCACTTGACACCAGTCCTTTGACTCATCTCCGCATGAGATTTGTCAGTCATATAAGCCATCTGTTTAGAAAGATGAGTGATCTCACCATGCTAACAAAGAAAGGATAAGAAAAAAAGCAAGGACTGATCCCGCTTTTGGTTTTGTTTCCTAGAGCTCTCGTCTCTCAGGAACAGACAAGTTGCCCAGAGAACTCCCTGTTTCCGCCATGGCTGAAGCGCTGGGAAACGTGAGGCTTAAGAGCACGGCGCTGGGGGTTTTCGGGACGGGTTTCCGCTAAGGGTCGCGGNCGGGGCCGGGGCCGGGGCCGGGGCCGGGGCCGGGGCCGGGGCGTAACACGCCCAGTCCGACCGAGGCCGGGCCGAGTTGGGGCGGGAGACGCTCCGCACAGCCTCGGCGGCCGCGGAGAAAGCCGGCAAGGAGCGAGGAGCCCCCAGATAGGGAGGAGCCGGACGGCAGCTCTGCGGGGCGGGGGGCTGCTGGCAGCCGGAGCCCATCCCGGTGCTGCACCGGTCTCATCCCGCCCTGAGGCGACCACGGCGCCGGCGGCCGCTCGAGGCTGCCCGGGTGCCTTCTCCCTGAAGGCACTTGCTGTCATTGGGAATGCACGGTGACAGGCACGACTGAGATAGGTGTCTGTGAAGTTTGTTGCAAAGCAGGTGAAGAAAACCCAAAACTCAAACCCCACCACCACACTATAGAACTGTGCAGTAAATTGTGTTTCTGTGCATGTAGATGTGTATGTGTATATATATGTATATATATATGTAGGAGTATGTGTGCGTAAACAACAAAATTGAACAATAAGAACAAAAAGAAACTCAACAAAACTCCACCTGTCCTGGTCTTTTATTTGCTGCTAAACATTCACATGGGAAATGCAACCCTGTGACCTCGAGGCAAGCGATGAAAAAGCAGAAACTAATTTCTTGACATTGAAAGCTCACATATCAAAAGCTTCGCTGATCTCACAGTATTTTATAAATGCATTTCAGATTCTTTCTGTTGCACCTTTTTTTTTTTTCTTTAGTGAGACAATATCACTTAGACTATTTTTAAGAGCAGCAAAAAAACCAGTGGAAATTAACATTTATGTCTCACGTACTGCTGATATCCACCCCCTCAATCTCCTAAGGTAGTTTCAGGTTGTTACAACCTAAATGTTACATTCAGATATTTTATATACCACAGTTTCCACATTCATCTCACACATCAAGTAAAAACATTAACCTTAATCAGTTTTGTACATTACATGGTTTTTCTTCCATGACAGATACCGTGATGAGCCTGTCAAGTGGAAAGAAGAAAACACTGCAAAATTTTTAGAGTGCTCATTTCACAGTATTTTAACTCCTCTGAGAATTTCAACCCTTTTCTGAGGTATGTGAAGACAACTTAAGAGAATGAATTTACACTGAAACATACGTTTAGAGTTGTATTTTGCGGTGTTGACCCGGTTCTCACACTACAGTCTACAAGTTAATGTGAGTACATCCTTTTGCTTCTAACACTTGAGTGGGGAGGAGGTTCTGTATTCTTAAATTATTTCTAGAATCAAGAAAATGAAAAAGACAGTGCGCTCTATTTTTTGCTAACATAGCGCATAGGATTAGGAACTCTTTTTTCACTACATAGTAGCAAGGCAAGGGGCCTTCATTGGGTCCAAATCTTGGGAAGAGAATATCTGTCTTTACAAGAGGAGGGTAGGAAATGCTTTTCCTGTTATTCCTATGACCTTTACAGACATGCGAAAGTTGTGTAGAAAGTTCTAGTTGTTATTAGCAGCCTTTTGGCATTGCTCAAGATGAGTAATCTAGGGACTCTGAGTTTGTGTAGATGGATGACCACTTGCAATTGGTGTTCCAAGGACTGGCGCTTTGATTAGATTACATGTTTCTTAAAATGCCCATGGCATTTATGTTCTAATTTTTGGAACATCTATGTCTTTGGTTACCATGAATTATTGTTAGTACAGAATATTTCCCTGGGGGAACTTTCCAGTAACGGGGAAGTTTACTAAAGAAGTAGATGCAGTTACATCAATATTTAAGTTCATGTGAAGTCTTTAGACAAATAGTTCTGTTTTTTTTGTCTTTTTCATTTGATTGTGGCAGGAACATGCAGCAGCAGTACTGAGGAGCAATTTGCACAGTGAATATATTGTGCTTTTAAAAAACTATTTGCCATAGATGTTGGAAGCTGGCAGGAGGACAGAAGGGGCATTGTGGTAGGTTCTGTAAGAAAAACAGCAAGCAGATAGCTTTAGTAAAGGACTTTGACATCAAGGTCTTAAACTGATCCAGAGGATTCTTCTGCTCAGGGTGAAACAGGAGAAGGTTCTATAATAGTTATTGCAGTGGTTTTCTTTTTGCATGCACACCTGGATTTGACCTGGACCTACATTTTTTCCCCTCTGAAAGTGAAAAACTGAATACAGCAGCAAAGTTTCTCAGTTGAGGAAATTTGTAAGTAATAGTCATACTTTTGTGTATTGTAAAGCTTGTTTTCCTCTACAGTGGGAGAAAGCATGCTAATAAATTTCAGCAATTGCAGGACATAAACATGGATCTTGAGACTATAAAAGCTAACTTGTTGTCATCTGTCTTCCAGCAGTTAATCAGAACATCTCTCCTGGAGATCATGCCAACATTCAGTTTTCCTGTCAAAAAGGTGGATAGGGGTTGCAGGCAGGAGTATGGGTATCTTTCAGTATCTTGACTGTAGTGCACATACTGTTAATTCCAAGCAGTGTACTAGTTAAGGCAGTCTGCTTTGTTATGAGCAGTCTACAGCCTCTACTTAAAAAAAAAATAAAAAAATAGAAAGTATTTTGAGTCTGAGTGTGCTGCAGCTCTGGTCATTCTGACATGGGGAGTGCACAACAATACCCAGTAAGTCTCAGTGGCAGACTTGTCTCCAGAATAAGGGTGATTATGGCACATCTGTGAGATTGGTATACCTCTATCTTGTTTGAGAAGCTTTACTTTGGAGCTTATTTGGTGGTCTGGAGTGCTTGTTACTCAAGCAGGGGAATCGTGATGGAGGCATTCTGATGCATACACATTCAGAGAAGCTCTTGGGGACCCACAGGATTGGGCTGCAATTTTCTAGTGCTTTCAAGGACATCACTTGTGGCTAAGGAATAAGTCTGGTACCTAACCACTTTATGAAGCCAAGGATTTATCAATTAATCAGGTCTTGCACCCTGAGGATCTTCTTTGTATTTTTCCTGCACCTGTTTTCAGACCATGCGTACACTGTTGACAATGTAGTAGACTGCCTTCCTTTCTCAGTTCCATATGCACTGCTTGCTGCAAATCAGCTGTTGGGATCAGGCAGAAACAATCTGAGGAAAAGAAGTAGCTTGAATTAAATTGTTATAAGGAGTCTAGCTCCCTTAAGCAACAGCACTGTAAAGACACTTGTCTTACGAATTCAGTACAATATTGTTTTTTTCACTATCATCTTAAAGCTGACAATCAGAGAAAGAAGGACAAAACGTCTTATAAAAATGGTGAAGAATGGCAGTCAAGATAGAATTTCATCAGTTAGGAAGTGTCATGGGTATTACAGTTGTCTAATTTCTCATACAGGTTCTGCAACTACCACTAGAAAACAGCTAAAGGCAATCCTTCCTTATTTTTGTGAATATTTGGGGGGCCAAAATTAGGACTTTATTTAAAAAAAATATATACCACTTTCTGTATTCATGAAAAATATTTGTTATGGTGTGTGAATTTTTCTTAACCGTAATTTGAAAAATGATGGCACTACTGGCTATTACTATTGTTCTGACTTAAAATATAGACTTTCCAGAAGCAGTGGGTGTGTGAAGATGAAATGTGTGAGTTGATATTATTAAGCATTATAAAATGTTAAAATGTTGTGTAGGACTATAAAACCTATGTCAGTAAAGAGGGGAAAAACTTCTGACAGGAAAGTGAAATGACTTTTGTATTCAGAGGTAAAGCAGCAGAAATTCAGGGCGATAGTTTCTGCTTGTAGATTGACTGGTTTGTCACTGTTTTACAAAGGCACTATTGTGTGAATAGTTGATTCATGGTTGTTATTCTGTAAATATGTATCACAAGATGAACTAGTGTATGAATTGTTTTCACAATATATGTAACTTTGTGAGCCTTCTGATATGTACTGTGGGACCAGGGTAAAAAAGCAGGGTGTATTCACAGTATGTTAAAGCAAAACAAACAGGTGGGGAAGAACCAAGTTCTATTTCCTGCACTGACTGAGTATAGAAAATTCTTTCCTTCTCCTATTAGGAGAAACATTCCCTGCTACAGTTAGGGAACAATTGGGTATTTGCAAGTACTCATTTACTAATCAACAGATAATGATATAGCATCTATTTAGCCATAGCCAGGAACAGATATTTAAAGCAAATAAAGTAAGATGTTTTTCCTTGACCCACTCATGCAGGAGGATTTCTGCCGGATTATCTACTGGGTGCAGTTTTTGTCTTGTTTTTAAATAGGGTGGAATTCAATGTCTTCTGTCCAGTTCTTTGTGTGGATTGACTACAAAGTGTATTTGACAGTGCAAGTCAGAAAATGAGTATGTATTTATATTTGTCTATTATTTTATCATTTTAGGTTCAGAAACTTACATCATGGGAAGGCATTTGTTTTTGTATGTATTTTTATTCTGCTGGCATTTCCTAAATGGTAAGAAGCCAAGTCGTAAAAAACAGAACTGTTTTAGTATGATTTCTTTCCATGTATAAGCACAGAAATGTTAATTTCCCCAGTTTTCCTTCAGCTGCTAGCATTTGAGGTTTTTTCCTTAATGTTTTAAGTGAAAAGATCTAAGCATGGCTTTACATTAAACTAGATGCAAAAATTTGATATGGGGCCAGGTTAAAATCCCTGTCAGTGTTCCAGCAGAGGCACCATTTCAAACAAGGTACCATTGGTATTACACCAAAGGTTTTCTAGGCTCTATCAAACCTGGGAATTGTTGTGTATTTTTTAACATTGTGGGTAAAAACAATTGGCATTTATATAAACAGAACATTCCCATTGGAGGCACTAACACTGGCCTGTTACCACAGCAGTGTTCCCAAAGCAACAGCTGTGGGGCTGTGCATATACAGTTCAGTGTTTTTAGTACAGCATCATATTGTGTGTGTGCACAAAGCAGGTGTCTGCAGGTGTAAGTGCCCACTGTTTGTGCATACAGCAGAGGCCTTGTGTTTTGTCACACACTTGGACGAGTACATACTAAAGTGTTTAACTTTTCAGAACAGAGCAGTTACTTTAGTCCTTAAAATTTCCTATGGATATGGTAAGACATGACTTCAAAGATTAGGCATATTATTAAAAAACTAAGTTTTCTTCCAAATTTTGTTTTTCAGCTTTATTCACTGTTGAAGCTCCTCAGTCACTCTGCACTGTGGAACGTGGGAACAACGTGACCATGGAATGCACATTTCCAGTGAATGGGAAATTAGAGTTTAGAGATTTAAGTGTCAGCTGGGAAAAGAAAGATGAGTCAAAGCTGGTTTATGTACTCCACAGAGGAGAGGAAGACTTAAAAAATCAGCACAGTGACTTTAGGGGAAGAATAAAATTGTTGAAAGAGAATCTGAACTTGGGACAGTCTCTCCTTCAGATCACTGATGTGAAGCTCAGAGATGCAGGGGTTTACCGCTGTGTTATTGTCTATGGGGGAGCTGACTACAAGACAATCCATCTGAAAGTTAAGGGTGCGTGTACTGCTACCAGAGGTTCAATACTGTGATACTCTTAGATTTCAGAGGAGACCCTGAAGTAAGACCTTTCTGGATTAGTAGTTAAAGAAAACTCATCAGAGATGGGAGCTGTCTGATGGTGCTTGAGCAGCTGTGTAACTTGGCACTTCTGTTTAGGTTGAATCTGTGTTCTGTCTTTTAAGTCCCCGATGATATGTAAGGAATGGGGTTGAAAAATCATGTAGACAGTACAAAGACCATAAAGCCTAGTGAGCTTTCTAAACCACATCAAAATTGTAATAAATCCTGTACCTCCAGTTACAGACACAGTAGTGTTACTTACTTTTCCTGTCAAAATCCAAGCTGAAACTTGACTCTGGGGGCTGGGGGAAAAGAAAAGGTGTCTTTAGTTTAATACAGGCTGTTCTTCTAATGGTAATGATTTTTTTTTTCCCAATTATTTAGCTCCTTACAGAGTTATAAACCAAGGAGTGGTGAGCATAGGACACAATGAATGGAAGTTGACGTGTGAGTCAGAAGGATACCCAGAAGCTGAAGTGATATGGCAAAACAGAAACTATGAAGATTTGACTAATAAGACAAACACAAGATTTGAAACTGCAAGTGACCAGTTGTACCGTGTGACAAGTACCCTTACAATCAAAAGTGGAATTGATGAGATTTTTTACTGTATATTCTGGAATAAAGAGCTGCAAGAAAATACATCTGCCATTTTACACATAGCAGGTAACACTTCTAAATTTCATTTATGATAATACACTTCAAGGTGCTAATGTAATTTTGTCCCAATCAAATCAGCCCTGATTTGTTTCTCTTTCCCAATTTTGAAGAGGCTAGAAAGAAATACCTGTGTCATTAAGTTTTGTTATTAATGTATACTTTCACCATACTAATATGTTCATCATGCATGTATGGTCAGAATTTAGAGACAGGAATTTTGTGTGACCTGCAGGTATGTGGAAATTGAGTCTAAATGTTAAAAAAGTTCCATTATTTGGAAGACATGCAGCTCAGAACCTGGAAATTAAATCCTCACATTTTCCAAGAATATGCTATTTTGTTGATGATTACTGTCACATAAACTTGAACAATATGGTCTTTTCCTGCCACTACAGCCTTTGCTTTGAGCATATTTAAATTTAACTAATTGTACACAGATTTTTTTTCCTCATAAAGAGTGAATTGAAGGAAAACTCATAAATGGACTAATTAGATTAGACTAATTAGACTAATTCCTAATTAGACCTTTTAACTGGGCAGCTCCTCTGCTGCTTTTGCTATTGATTATTCTTTTCTGCATTGTAGCCCAATATGTTTTCAACCAGACTGGAGACCTGATCCAACTCAAAAATAGTATTTCTCTTTGTCAGACTGTTACTTAGTCAGGTCATTTCCCTGGTCCAGTTCACCACCTAGTTTTAAAAACACCTGTGCAGGCACACTTTTTGGGCCTGACAAGGGCTTGAAACAGGCAGGTTAGAGTGAGAAAGCCAAGTAATTCTTTCAATGGGCAAGTTGGATTTTAACAAGAAAAATATCTGGGATTCAATGAGACCACTTACCCTTTGCATTTAGAGCTTTACTAGATGAAAGGAACTCTCTGTCCTCTTTCTCAATTAGCTTTTTCCTGTAATCCTGATGGGAAACGAAGCCAGATGTAACACTTTGACAAGCAGAATTCTGATGTGATCAAAGGCACTATCACATGGAATGCAGAGAACAAAGACAAATATTAGTATGTTCTATCCTTCCCCCTCCCTCTTCATTTGAAAAAAGTGTTGTGCCCCATTAGCACCTGACCTCAGACACAATCTGTAATGTTGTTTTCATGTCTGAAGTGCTCATAGCAAAAATAATACAGTGAAAATGAAGGGCAAGGAGAGGATCTTATGCAATTATGTAATGTCTTATGCCCCCCCTGTTTTTCTTGAAGATGCAACTGATGGCATTCTCCAGACTGAGAGCAGACGCTTTGTTGGAGCAACTCTCATTGCTACCGCTTTTGTTGGATCAGGGCTTCTATTTCTGCTCTGCATAAGAAAAGGTATGCAAATAATTTATTTCAGAGTATCTCAGTTATTATCAATCTGCTCTTTTAATTCATCCTTGTTGAGTGGAATGAGACAATTTTTTACCGTATCATTTATGTCTCTTTCTTTGCTGGACTTAAGTAGATACTAGCAAGTTGACAGTGAAACAGGTTATCAGCCCCTCATAAACCACTTACCCATGCATGGCTGTTAATCTTTCTTATAGATAAGGATGTATAGCAGTAAGATTAGTGTCTAACATATTCCAACATCAAAGCACTTTTTTTTTTACCTACTGGAAATTGGAGATTCCTGTTCTGTGACTGGGCACCAGAATTCTGGTAGCAGACAGGATACAGGAAGTCTTCTAGTAGTTCTTTTTCCTCATTCCGTGAAAAATTTCACTGAACTGTGAGCTCCTGTTTTTTAAGAGAATATTCTCACTCAGCCTTCATACCATTTCATTGATTTCCTCACCAAGTTTTGAGCTTTCTTAGTTCACTTCACAAATTAATATTGGTCATTTTCAGCATCACAGTATGTTGAAAAGCTAAAGCATTGGCAATAATTTGTTTTCACTTGCTAGCTAACAAAATAAAAACTTGAAGAAATAATTTGTAGGTTTTCTGAGTATGAAAAGACTATAACTAGCACCCAAAATAAAGAAAAAAAATTTAAACTTGTTACTTAAACTGAAAGAAGTATTCATAAGCTTAACAGGCTTGCAGGTGATTCTAACAAGCTGCAAAAAGACTGTAGATAATCCTGCAAGTAATCCTAAGAAAACATGAATGGAATAGGAGCAGAACATGAAAGTGGAAGAAGGGACAGCAAAATCCTTGCCTGCTCCTAAGGGTCCCACTGGGGATTTCAGTGAAGGTCAGAAGTTTCCTAGGTTGCCTGACTAGTATTTATTCTTTGTCTTCATCTTATAATGTATATCACATTAGGTTTCATATCTATCTATCTATATATACACACATACACATGAGTGTGTGTGTGTGTGATAAACTACAAGTTGATTCAAAAGCTAAATTACTGACAATAGGTTTTTGTCTTAAACCCTAAGCTGTCCTGGGTTACTGGACAAGTGATTGTTTCAGAACAGAATCTTCCCAGAATGTGGGCATTTTTCCCCTCAAAAAGCACTGAGAAGATCATCCCCTTTCTGCTCCCACTTTTCTGATACATTCAAATTCTGGGTGAAAAGATGCAATGGGAAATCATTTGGACAAGTATTTTCCAATGATCTCAGTGTATGGTATCAAAGGAGTTCTGGCTTAGAAACAAGAAAAGGAAGTTGGAAAGAAAACCAGCAGACTGGGAGCACTGAAGAATTTATTATAAAGTTTTGGAAGAAATTTAGTGTTTTGAGAACAAATGATTACACTATGCTAAGTGTGCCTCTCCCACCAATGTGTTTAAGCTCCTCATTAGATCTAAAACAAGTATTTTGGATGGTTTTCAATTTTTTTTTCTCTTTTGTTTACTTTCAGCTAGAGCAAATAAGGGCAACAGAACACCTGTGGCGAGTTCATCAATAGCAAGTATGTACATATGACATAAATCTAGAAGAGTGTGATTCTTGTGGAAATAATTGCTTGAGAATAAACTTTGTAATGCTGATGACCAAATGGAGATTTGAATTAAATTTTGATTTTGCTTTCTACATATGATTTACATAACAACTATAAGTTACAATTGAAGAGTGGCTTTTCATGCCTGTCTCATCCTTTTGAAAGGAAAATGTGAAAGAAAAGCATACTTGTTCCAGGAACTGATGCACTCCTGATATGCACGAGATAAGGACAGAGCAGTATGCTGTGTTTTGGAAAGTCTGCAATAGGATGGGACAGGCTCCCTGGAACATAATACCTCAGAATGGCATAATATCCTGATGTGCAGACTTTGTGCTGCAATTCGAACCACGTTGGCACATTCCGCTATTTTCTCCAGTATCATAGTATGCATTTGGGGGTCTTTGTCATAACATTCATGACAGAGAGTTTCACCCCACATACAGAAACACAGGGAAACTTTAGTTTCTGTGTTGTGATATTGATGCTACTTACTATGAGCAAAGCTCAGTGGAAGGCCAGTGCCATCATGACAGGCGGTATTGAAGGAGATGAAGAAAAGAGAGAAGAGACTTAATATTTACAGCAGGAGAGAAGAGATTAAAATCCTTTTGCTGCCTTCAGGATGGTTACTGGTTGATTTATTTTTAATTTGTTGTACGGTTTTTTGGAGACCATCACAAATTAAATTGCTGTGTGAAATTAGTTCATGCTGGCCATTGGCATGTTTTCTAAGAAAAACTCTCTTGAGAATACTTACCCAAATGGACAAGGCATTTGGTATTAATCTCATCCCTTGCTCTGCATTCAAGTCAGTCTAGATCCTGAGCGGCCTGAGGTGGCAGTTTCTAACATAGATTTGTCACTACAGAAAATGTTTAAGCTATGCTTACTGCTGCATGTATGTATGTCCTTTGCTTACAGAGCTGTCAGAAGATAAGGATACACATGACTGCAGAGATGTTGAAGACGGAGAGCTGAAATGTAAGTGTAAATGATGAAGGAAAAATTAGTAGCAAATTGCACACAGCATAAACTATCCCTGGTCACTGGAGCATTGATTCAAGGCTGGCTTATTTACCCTCTTGTTTCAACAGACAGAGACTTCAAGAGGTAATACAGCCACCCATTCTGTCTCTTACAAACTCATCATCATAACTCATTGGGTACTGTTTGTTACATCAAATAATAAATCTGTTTTTTTAAAATAGAAAGTAAAGATACACAAAGGAAAATGTGATGTGGAGATATAGAATAACCCAAATCAGTCGTTTTTTCCAGCTTGCACTTTTGCTATAGAAAGAGTTGGTCATGCATACCTGTAAGGGTGGTGGTGGCAATGAGGGAGGAGGCAGGAACCTGTCACAGCCACTTGAGCAGGTCTGAAGCTGTGCAATTCTGTTTCAACGAAGCAAGAAAATTTATGATCAAATATCTCAAATCTATGAAACATCCTGTGGTGTGGAACAGGAGGATGAAATTATTGAGGATTTTCTCTCACTTTCTTGCTGACTTCTAAAGCATTTGCATTCATTGCATCCCAAATCCCTCCCTGCTACACTTTACTACAGTAAACTTACAGGTAAGCCTGCTGGTCCTGCAGGTATAGATCTCCAAGCCAAAGAGTTAGGGCCAGGGGATATGCCACTGGGAATACTGACAGATGGAGCACTAAACATATTTGAAAGAATTTTAAAAGGTTTCCAAAGAAAGGGGGACCTAAGCAACAGCAATCTCACTGTATATGCTAAAGAGAACTTCCCACCAGTATGTTTGAACTACCACTTTATTTCCTTCCATGATCATCTTTTCCTGATTGATATTTTAATTAATTTCATTTTAGATCATTAATTTTGACAATGAAGGAAAACTTTTGGTACCTCCAAACTCTAGCAAAGGGGCCCAAAGCTATGAAGTGTTCTGTGCCTTCATCATTTTGTAATTTGATAATTTTTTCCTATAATTCTTCCTGTTACAGATATGCAAATTGTGAAGACCTAGAGAGAGCAGGGGAAGACTTTTTTCACTTGTTGTGAAGATTTGACAGCTCAAATGTTCTGTGTTCTATCTGTTAAAGGGGATATTAATTTATTGTGTGATGGCAATCTTCTATATTGTTGTAAAACAGGAAAAAAAATGTAATGAAGTTAAAAAATAATTATAACATAAAAAATTATTGAATGCAAGCTTCTGTATATATGACTAGATATTGAGATATTTATTTAAATACCAAAGTTTCTACTTTCTCAAGTTTAGGCAAATGTGTCTTTCAAAGACACATTTAGTTGAAAATATGTTTCAGGTAAAGCACTTCAGGTTTACAACCATCATAATTTCTTAGCTAGTTCTTGATAGGTATTCTTTTGAACCTTTTTTCCTTCCTTTTTCACCTGAGCTCTCAATTTCCTGCATATAACTAGTTTTCCATCTTTTAAAGAATCTTTTCAATACTTTGATCCTCTTTTCAATACTTTGATGGTGCAACAAAACAAGATGCCATACATACAGGGCATTTTCAATCCTTAAAATACCAGATGCTCACTGCTAAGCCTGAAAAAGATGATTTAAAACTCTTGGCAACTATGGCTGGAAATTAAATAACACTGAGCTTTGTGATATCTTTCTTTGAAAAGCATTTTGGGCATTTAATTTCCTCATGATACAGCTGGCACTACTTGGTTATTGCACATTGCTCTTCTGATTTATATATCTGGGGATAATACAATTCTTTGGACATTTAGGAAGAACAGCCTTTGTTTTAGATGGCCATTCTTTTTTATTGGGAATGGAAAAAGAAAATCTACTTACTTCTAGGACATGAAATACATGCACATGTGATTACACAGAAATGCTGAAGACACCTGTTCCTGAATCCCATTTCACAAGTTATTGTTATGTTACATTTTGCTAAATGCATAGTTTTTTGGGGGGATCATACACAGACGAAAAAAATTTATTACAATGGTATTCACAATTGTATTTTTTTAATAAAACACGTTTTGTTTTTCTTGTGTTTTTTCCTGCTTGCCTTAACCTGTCAGCAAATAGTGTAAGCTCTATTTGCATATTTCTGAGAAAAAGCAGTATCCAAGATTTAGCTGTAGGAGAGAGTCTACAGCCATGACCTCCCTCTTATGGGTCCCACAAAGAACAGATGGCAGAGAACTGGAATCTCATTGGACTCAGGTTTTATTTTTCATTTGAAAATAAATAATTTATTGTGCAGTCCCAAGAATGTGGACACAGTCCTCATTCATGAATGCCAGGGCTTCACTGCTGGCAGTATTTAAACTAGTTAATGTAAGGTTGTGTTTTAATAATCTCAGAAAGCTGTCCTATGTAGTAGAATAGAGAAATGTGTTTCAGAATCATAATGGGGTTCGTCACCGCAGTTAAGTAAAATAGTTACTACAGAGTCATTTCAGTAATTCATTGCAGACCTTTGTGTTCTGATTCTGATTCTTCCCATTTAACTCTTCAAGGTTACTGTGTGAACTTGAAAATCTCCTCTTCCTTCCCAATGTGCTTTTTGAATCTGGGTGTCACTGAAGGTGATAGCCAAATTTTAATTATCTACACAGGGGTTTTTGAAATACCAGGGCCATTTGTAGACAACGTACTGTGTCAGCACAAAAATGTAGAATCATATCACCACATAAATAATTTCCTTTCCAGACAAGATGACCTCTTCACTTTCTACTTCCTGTTTGAGACTGGACAAGATGTGTGCATATTACAGTAAAAGTGAAGAAGTCTCCTCTTGCTAGTTCTTATAAGCCTTTGCAAGGCAGTGCTGTTAACAGTGCTTGCTTAGTGTTATGGAACTGAAGTTAATGTCTTTATCAAACTCTACTGGATGGCAGGGACTGTTACATTTCTTTTTTCCCAGTAGGAGAAAGGGCAAGTTACTGTTGAAAATGCTGTATATCAGATGAGTAAGACAATGAAATGGGGGACAAAAATATAAGTTCTGTAGCTGAACCCTAACTTCTAAAATGACAGTGCTTGAATCCCTGAGTGGTTGATGGGAAGCATAGAATTTTGCTACTTCCTTAGAAAAGCAGGACATGTGGTGACTAACAGGTAAAGTGAAAAGACCTGCCCTCACTAAATAAGCTCTATTTTATACTTCTCTGAAATACAAAGCTGAACTTATCTAATCTTATTTTAGAAATTAAGCTTTTAGTATAATCTAAGCTTTGTGGCTTCACTTTTATTAATACAGGGAGACAGGCCCATATGTTTATACTTCAATGCCAAAAGTGGTTTCAGGTCAAGTATTTTCTGCTCATTACAAATGGACAATACACACCAAAGTGAAAATAGAACACATTTAGTTCATGAGAACTAGGTAAGTGGAAATCCTTCCTATCCTAACACAAAAAACATAATTAAGCACTATACATGTAATAACATTTTTTCCTTCAGTTAAAAACATTTGCATGCTGCTTCAGTGTTTTTGGATATCTGGAAGAAAAAATACAGCAGCAAGCAGGAGCAGACTTAGCTTCAGTAAGCTGCATTTTACTTCCTATAAGCCAAGCACTATTAGATTTCCAAAAGTGCTCAGAAAACCCTGGTTCATGTGCACAATCAAAATTAGCTTCTTGGTATTTCAGTTCAGGACTCATTTATTTGTCAAATGTAACTATGATCCAGTGTGGTGGCCTGCTTTGTGATGTGGCATTTAATTTTGTAGAATATGAAAACTGTTGATAATAACAATTCCATTAAAGATCTAATAATATGAAAAATAGAATCATTGCTATTCATGGAGCAGAACTGCAGGACTTTTGAATGTGTTCCTTTTCCCTGTTGGCTAAAAAACTACCAATGGTGCATCATTCAAGCATGGGCTAGCCAGGAAAACAACAGAGATAGTAACACTGGAATTTCTGCTTTTGCAGACATTAACAGTAGGACTTCTGTTTTTTCAGCATCTTGTACCAGATTCCCTGTCTCTCTCTCTCCATATTTCTCTGGTCCCACAAATATATGATTTTTCCAGGGAAGTCAGATACTACTGGGTTCCTGCGATGCCCAAGGCAAGTCATGGATTCTTGGGCAGTATCACTGAACTATCTCCTTGATCCAAAATGGGAACATGTGAAGAAGACATATTGTAGGCAGGACTGGCTCAGAATGAGTAATAGATGGTGATGGTGACTGAAGTAACTTTGGTGTTTCTTTTCTGTCATCCAAATCACTGACTTCTGCCAAAGATGTCATCGGAGCTTTTCTGCGAAAAGGTGAGACTAGCCATGAATTACTTTGTGTGATAGGGCTCCATATGATTAGCTTACTGAGGAAAAATAAAGTAATGAAGTAGTGGTTTTGTTGAACTAGTTTGCTCTTTACTAGGCAGCTGGAGACATAATTTCATAAATCAGTCTGGAACTGTGAGGTAGGCAATCATGATACATCATCCCAAACCAGCTAGGATTCGCAGGATTAAAGCCACCATCATTTTTTGTGTTGAGGTAGAACACAATTATTGCAAGCAGTGGGAATCTAATATGAGACAAAAGAGTATGTATGTCCCACCTATAGCACAAATGCATCTGTATGTCTTTTATGTCTCTCACTCATGATGTCATCATAAATTAAAAGATAGAGTGATGAAAAATGAAAAGACGCATCCATTGATAAAGCTGTTCGATAGAACAAAATACTTCTATATTGGAAAGGGGATCTATCAGTCACCTAATCCAATCTTCCACTCAAAACAGTTACATCTTAAAAACAATTGCCCAGGCTTTGTTCTGTAAAGTTTGGTGCATTTGTAAGGATGAAGATTCACAACCTCACTGGAGTGTTTGATTAGCCTCATAGTGATTTTTTTTTGTAATAACAGCAATTAAGATGAAAATTAAGAGGAAATGGATTCTGCAAATATTAGGTAATTGCTTGATGAATTCTTGTTAAATTAATCTGATGAAAGCTAAGAAAATGTAACTTGATAGTTTCATGAACCTACAACAGTCCTAGTAAATGCAAGTTCAGATGGCAATGCTGTACACTGCTCTAAATGGTTATAAACCCACTGAAAATCATGGGTATAATCAAAAGCAGAATTTGAGCACATAAATTTTACAGAATGCTTTGTATAATTTTATTGGAGGCATGCACATTTTCAGCAATGCAGAGAAGTGAGCTCAGTGTACATTCAGCACAAAACTGAATCTTCTAACAATGTTCTAAGAAATGACCTTCCAACATAGTTTTTTTATGACATAAAATCTGAGTAAGATCAGCCTACAAGCTGTGCTATTGGTGCATGTTATACACTGTCATAAGAGTTGGGTAGTTTCTGCTACTGCGCAAATGGACTAGAGCTTTGAGAATCTTTGCTGTTACATGAATCAGATTGCAATGACCTGCATAAAGATCTGATGTGAGTATAACACTGATAAAATACAAATGGATGTTTCTTGTATTTCTGACTGATGGATTGCAGGTTTTTTCCTAGATTCTTAAGATTTACTTGAGTTTATTTTCAAATTATTACTGGGATACAGACTCTGATTCTGAATGAAAGACTGGATAAGTTCCAGATCCTAAAATACAGGTTCATATAATTTCTAACCCTGATATTTTTAGAAGCTGAAACTCTCTTGCAACTCTATCTTCTATCATAGGCAAAGGCACAGGAGTGGTGCTGGTGAGCCTCTTCAGCTTATGCATGAAGATGCAGCTCTTAGTAAATATTTCATCCTGAATTTCAGGGAAGATTTGAATGGAGAAAAAAAACCTCTGTATATATTTGTCTCTATATATTCCTGTTTACTTTCTTTTAGTTGTTACTAACACACTACCTGCAGACAACAGATTGTTTTGATTGCACAAAGTCTGGAGACTTTTACCTTCTCCATACCAGAAAAAGCACAGGCTATGAAGAAAAGAAGTTCTTGTGCCTCTCTGAGAAGTCTTTCTTTCTATAAAAGCTGGAGATATGAAAGACAGTTTGCAGTGTATCATGCCAGAGCATCATCCTGTATTCAGGAATGCTGCTAAGATCTGAAAGGCTCTGAAACGTTCTCTGATACACACAACTGCTTTATAAATGTAACAAAATTTCATCCCAATTCTATCCTAGTATCTATAGAAAAAAAATTGCAGCCATGTTAGAATGATTGTATTTGTCATGGAACAAAAAACTGACAGTGGAAAACATTCAACAGGTGACAGTTAAGGCAGGGAAAGCGAGAATTCACAGATAGTGTGAGCAAAGGAGGAAGTGAGAAATTATATTTCTTTACCTGAAAGCTGAAGAGAGATGGAGAGCAGATTGAAATGATGCAAATAGGCTGTCACAGGTAAACATCAGGAACAAAGCAATGGTCCCAACAATAAATTGCCTGTGTAGTGAGGTGGGCAACAAGGGACTGCAAAAAGTATGCAAAAGACAGAGGAACAACAGCAGGTGAGATGGTATTTGGATGAGGCAGGTTTGAGAGAATGAGAACAAGACATTATGTCCACAGAATATACTGAGACAGGCCAGAGAAATGACCTTTGAACAAATTTTAATATGCATGGTTAGGTTTTTTTATGAAGTTCCTGAAAGAGAAACAAAGTGCCTTCTTTCTGATGGTGAGATACGAAACAGCTGTAGTTTGTATGAGGATCTAATGCTTGTATTTTATTTATTCAGTTATTTTCTGACCTAGGATTTTTAAACTTTTTTCCTTTATTTTTTTGGTTTGTTTCTCTTTTTTTAACTGAGTCCTTCACTGAAAGTAAAATCAGCTTAGCCATTTCATGAATATGTCAAAAAGTTGTGTCTTTCTGCACACGTGTGTTAGAAAGAAGCAGTTGAAAAAAGCTTGCTTCCATTGCAAAATGCACAGAAGCCAGGGGAGTTTCTGTAACAAAAAAGACAAAACAAACTGTGACTGGGACCATACAATCTTTTGCTGCATACATGGGTGCATGAGAAGATAGTCTCTTTTCTAAGTCAGCATAAAACTCAATTTCACGCAGAGAGAGTCAAATGGAGCAAAGTCAGATGCCTGTTAACATGGCTTGATTGCTTTTGATTAAGATGAGTTTGTCATTTTGGATTGTTTCCAGAAGGCACTGTCCTGTGCTTAGTATGGGTTCTAGCTTTGCAGTACAATAAGAGAGTGTAGAAGGAGAGGGATTAGGAAAAGCATAGTCTGAGCTGAACTCAGCTCAATAATGTTGCAGAGTCTGTCAGCAGCATAGCAAAAACATTGAATGTATGAGTGAATAGATCAATTGCAATATTGATGTTTCAAACCCATAATAAAGTCTACTAGCTCAGGATGTCTCAGGATGCAAGACCACTTGCAAAACCTTGTTTGCTAAAGTGTACGGGACAGTTTGTGCGGAGGTGAACACAGGCCAACTGCCCAGCCTAGTGACATTTCCAGCTTCCCAGCTCCCAGCCGTGGAGTTCAATGTCCCCACTTCCTTCTATGCTGTAAGAACACCTGTGTTACACCTGCTAAAACCAAGCAGGATCACACCGTAAGTGCTGTCAATGGGATACCTTGGTCTGCAGGGAAATACAATTCAAAGAAGGGTCTGTCTACCACAGCCATTAAACTTTAAAAGAACCAAGTACGAATTCCTTAGTCCTTTAATACTTTGATCTTCCAGAATGAAATCTGAGTGATGATTGTGAATTTCTGTGTTGATTTGACTCCTGCTTTAAACCTGGAGGAAAGCCAGTGTACCTGAAAGCTTGTTTAGTTTTTCCAGCTGTTCTGATTATTCTAGTGGAAGTTACTGGTCAACAAAACTCTCCTTGATAAATGCTGCTAAGTTTCATTATCTAGACACCCAATGTGTTTACTGTTCTAAATCATCCATTTGCTGGAATACAAATATTTGAATAGCTGAAACAATGTTTCCAGGAAAGGGGTTTTCCATTATTTATTAGAGCATAAGGTCCCTGAATCAGTGACTGTGCCTCTGGTTGTTTTGTTCAGGGGACAGCACAAGGATTTTGTTCAGGATCCTTTGTTAAATTTGTGTTGAGAATAATCACAGAATTACGGAACCATAGAATGATTTGAGTTGGAAGGAACCTTTAAAGGCAGTCTACTCCAACCCTCCTGCCATGTGCAGGAGCAGTCAGAGAAAGGGTACTAAGCAAAGGTAGTTCCAGAGAATCTTATACTAAGATGCTTCTTTTACTTAAGAAAAGCATTATGACCTTTTATGGATGAAAAGAATAGGATTTAATTTACGTAACTCAGATGTGGGTTTCAATCTTTGTTAGAAAGGAGTAGATTGCAAAATATTCTGTGATCTTCATGTTCTTTTGCTTAAAATACTTCTTGTAAACTTAACATGATGAACATTGTGGGAGCTGTCACTAACGCCAATCAATCCTAACTCTTATGACCAGACTGGTGCCAACCTCAGTTGCCAGCTCACTGTGGTTCACATGAGTGTTTTCTGAAAATAGGATTCAGTAAATAAGAATAAACACAAAACAAAGAGGTCTATACAAAGCACAGCTACTTAAACGAACTACCTCAGCTTTTGCTCAAGAGTTCCACAGTTTAAGCACGTAGCAGATTGATGTTCATGTTTTGCCACTAGTTTCAGTTCTTGAGAGAATTCTCATAACATCCGGGTTTGTCAAGATAAGCACTTTTTCACTTCTGTTTGTAGAATGGAATAAAGTCTATACGTTATGTTGAAAATCGAATAATATTGTTGCATAGAGCATAGAGCTTGTACAGTTTGAAATGGGAATACTGAGTCTAAATTTTCCAAAGGAACAAGAAGTATCCTTCTCACTCCTTACAGAAGGATTTTTGTATTTTTTATGATTTTATGTGAAGTAAGGCAAAAAATTACCCTTTTTTTGAGACAAGTGTTATAAACCCTCTGGATACATGATCTGGAACCAGGACTAAAGTCACAGGCATGATCAACTGAATGAATCAAGAGGAGAAAAACAATACTTAGTATCATTTTGATCTTTGGTGGAACTTCAGCAATTTATTATCATTGCCATCTGGATTTCAGTCAGCATTCACTAAGAAAATTTACCAGAATATGTTACTTGTGGGCCAATGAAGTCAAGTATGGGTTTCAACTTTGTATTTTCAGTAAAGCAAAAAAGCTGTACAAAGAGAAAATATTATATTCCTCATTTTCCCTGATCATTGTCATACTTTTGCTTTCATTGGTCCCATTCAAACTTTTTGTCTTGGGCCCTACATCTTAATTGAAACTATTACAACTCAGAAAAAGCCATGATGATCTTTAGATGTTTGATGTGATGCTTTTTACCACCTCAATTATCCAAGAGACTTAACTCTCATAATCACAGAGCACTGTGTGATAACTTGCTTTTTCTTCGGCAGGTTAGTCTGGGAAATCAATTTACTGACTGCATCTGAATTGCTCTTGAAATGTCATGCTACTTCTTACTGTTCTCAGATGTGTATTTTCAATTCCTCACTTTGCTGCAAGAAGCATTAAGTGCTGATTTTTATGGCACTTAATGCTTCTTGGCACTTAACAGAATTTTTATGGCACTTAACAGAAAAGTTCCTTCTTTTATGCCTGTGAATTTGTAACAGGCATATGATGCATTCATTTTAGAAGTGGCCTTTTGCTTAATAGAAGAACAAAAGACAGTGCTGTCCATAAGTTTAGGATAAGTTAGGAAAGCTGTGTAGAAGGGCTACTGAAGAGCAGGGCATGACATATGTTTTATGAAAAGCAGGGATAGCAGGAGGGTTATTCTGTAGCTCAAAAGAAATCACCTTCCAGATGCTAGTGCAGGCTTTTCTATGGAAGTGTGTCAGAGCCACATGATGAAGTTGCTTGGGTAGATTGCACTGAGGTTGCACAACAACTTGATGTCTGCTAGTGAGATTATGGAAATAAAGAAAGATGCCTTCTAATACAGATCCTTGCTGACAAATCCTTGACCTTTCTAATACAGATCCTTCTTGATTCCCACATGCATTCTGTGACTGCTTTCAGTATCGCAAGGTCAAATGTTCTCACATTTGGGCTCTTTTGTGTATTTATATAACGTATAATGCTTTTCTAAAACTAATCCCTCTGGTCAGGCAAGATTTACTTGATATATAATAATTATGATTATCTGCTGGGGCTTTGATTGTGGATCTCCTTATTTTTACTATCAGTAATATGTGTATTTTTAGAAATCCTATCCCCTACATTAAAAAATAAACACGCTCTGCATTCTCAACGTATTCTAAATTATGAAAAGAGAACAGAATACCTAAAATGTCTCGCATAAGGTTAATCCAGGGACCTAAATATTAATGTGAAATACTGTTCCATTCTTCATTCAGTTCTTCCCCTTATGTCCATCTTCTTCTACGTAAACTGTGTGGAGAAGTGAGCATAGCAGGAGACTGAGGATAGTAAATAGTAAGAGTCTTTACTTCTGCATCTGGAAAATAGAGATACTGATGTTTATTAGCTCCTTTCTCACACAGCCATAGTAATTATGATTCATCACACTAAGTAGTGATGGACTCAGTCAGTCCTCTGATAAAGGTAACTAGCTTTAAATTACATGTAAAAAGTCTGCTTACAGTAGCTTGCATATAAGCTTTTATTTGTGACATCATATGATTAAGGTCTAAATTTCCAGAAAAAGTCCCACAATTTTGGCTGCTAATTTGCTAAAAGTTTGAGCCTCACTTTCCAAGATACTGAAAGCTCAGGGGTAGAAGCAATGAGAGAAATGCAGCACCTGAGAAAATTGGAATGTTTCAAGCTGAACCCACAAAAGAATAGAGAAGTAAAATTAAACGCCTCCTCCAGTAAGTCTAGCTCTGGGGAAGTCTAAAATTGCTCCTTCTCTTCTTTACTTCCTTGTAGCTTATTTCTGGATCTTATTCACTTTTTTTTTTTTTCAGATTATACTGCCATGTTAGCAAGATTTATTCAAAGTAATTCTTCTGCCTTTTGTATTATCTCATTAGTTTTGTTATATATTTTGCCCCTGGTGCTTCTTGTTGTCTGGGGTTTTTTTTCTCTTTTTAGCTATGTTGATCTGTTCACACTATACAATAGTATGAAAAAATATGTGATAGTTTGCTTGCTACTGGAACACAAACACACTCACTCTAAAACTGTACTTTCTGCTTTTGCATAATTCCAGGGCTGTCGGTTTACTATCACTAATACAAGGAGATTTGTACATGTCAGACATTGCCATATGTAAAGTGAAAGAATAGTAGCAGTAAGTCTTCATTCTAATCCTTTCTGAAGCAAACTTAAATTCACCCATCCTGAGATTTCCACTGCCTCACAATGTGTTCCAGGTATTTCCTGGTCTTTAGGTTTAAGGCAATAAGAAACTGCAAAATACCCCATGGAAAGCAAAGTTGAAACAAAAGCAGGGTTTTGTAAACCCTGTAAAAATTCTGTAAACTAGATTAGGTGTTAGTGCAGACAGTTAAAAAATCTGCGTGTGTTTGCTCATGAATCTCTCCTGAATGGGAGAAGTCAATTACAATTGATTATTATTTGTGGGTAGTAAAAAATATAAAAGCATTTCCCTACCAGACTATTTAAAACTGCCTGAAAGCTACAGATCCTGAAAATGTCATGACTGAAGTTGTGGATATGTTTTATTTGTATTTATTGCCACTGTTTCATTGCCATTTGTTCATATTCTTTGTGTGTGCATGAGTTGCTCTGATAAGGATTTTCCTTGTTTCTGCTGGTAGCCTAGTTGTTTGTTTCTGATTTTGCTGTTTAGGAGCTGTGATGGATTTTAAAGGCTAGCATGGCTCTGATCCGCCTCAGCAGAAGGTAGTTGTTGCAAGTTCTAATGCAATCCTTTTTTATTTTTTTTAGTTTTTTTTTATTTCAGAGCTACCTGAGAAAATGTTCCAGATCCTCACAATACTGTTGCTGGAAACACAGCTCTCCATGGTTTCAGGTAACAGAGAAACTGCCTTTCAGTTCCACTAGCAGAACTAATGCAGCTTTTAGTATGTGGGCTTCAGCACCTCCAGCAATACTTGCATGAATGGTGTCCGAATTAATGTCTGGAGCTTCTGCTTTCCATCTTATAGAAGGCACTGGCACTGACTGAGCACAGGACAGGTGTCCATCACTTTCCAGAGTCAGGCTTCTTTAATGTATCATGTATTAGCAGGTGAGGCAGCATCAGTAGCATGGCTGTGAGAAGGAGGATGACAAAAGCAACCAACACCCACTGGGAAGCGTAACAATCTCAGTGTGAGATGGAGTGAAATAAAATCACTTGTGTTCCCCTGTCCATGCCTGTAGCAGAAGCAGCTTGGCTAAAACCCAGAAGGAGCTTGGTGCTTTTTCACGTAATTTTTTCCCTTGTTACAGTTATATTAGAGTGAATAAATAAACATTGCTAAGAGGAACCTTAGCAATGCTAAGGTTTCCCTGTATTTTAGAGACATACAATAAAAAGAATGCATGAACAGTTGCACAGACTTCTCTTTGCAATGTCACTGCCAACAATTCCAAGTCCTCCTGAATTGTCTACCAATATGTGGTACATCCAATATGTAAAGTAGTAACAAGGTATATTGAATGATGTATTATAAATAACTCTGCCATAAGTACACTTTAAAATGGCAAGCTATTCATAACAGTATTAAATTCAGATTGGGTTAGTGGCTAAGATTATTTTGATATATTTTCTGTAATACTGTTGCAAGTATCTGAGAAAATCCATGAGATCAAATGATACTCACATGGTTCCAGGTTTGTGGTGACTGTAATTGCTACATAGCAATTTTGAGCTATACATGTTTATCCAGTGCAACTCTATTTCACAGGAGCTACACTGGTATTTCTTTTTGTAAAGGATAATGAAATTAGATATACAATTTCTACAAATTAATTATTGCTTTTACTACAACCTTAGGACTTGTAAGAGACCATATCATAGTCTGATAAAAATGGTCCCTGTGTAACCACTGGCCTAGCCTTAAGTTACTCATAAAATGCAAAAAAAAAACCCCAAAACCCAATTCGGTCATTTTGTCCTCATCTTTCAGATTCTGTAATCAATACAGAATGATATCATATAGATGATTTGCTATAATTACTACATGGTAAAAATATTTGTGTGAATATGAACAAAAAACACTTAAAACTTTTAGTCAAATCAATAACCTTGTAACTCTGACTATCTGTATATAGTATACTATCTGTATACTATCTGACACAGTTTTGCCCAAATTTAAAGAAAATCAGAACATATTTTGATGAAACAAATGAAACTGTTCTCTTTTCCTCATGTAGCTTTATTTACAGTTGAAGTTCCTCAGCAGCTCTACACTGTGGAGTATGGGAGCAATGTGACCATGGAATGCAGATTCCCTGTGAATGGCTCAGTAAATCTAGGACTCCTGACTGTTGTTTGGGAGCAGAAAAGGCAGGGCTCGTTGAAATCAAAAGAGGTGTACACATTCCACAATGGGAAGGCACTCCGTCCATCCCAACATCCTGATTACATAGGACGAGCATCACTTCTGCACAGTGAACTGAAGCTGGGACGAGCCATCCTTCAGATCACCAATGTGAAGATCACAGATGCAGGATCATACCTTTGTGTCATTGACTACCAGGGTGTGGACTACAAGTACATTGTTTTGGAAGTAAGAGGTGAGTGGTTAAATTAAATGTAAGTGTATACTCATTGAGATGTCTCTACTAAATTCCTACAAGCTTGTAGAAATTGGTTAATCTGAAGGAATTTGTTGGTAGTTGTCTCACCAAGACTTTGTGCTCAGCCTCCAGCTGAACCAAAGGAGTTGTCTTAGTGGTGGCTAGCCTTTGGTTCAATAGCTGAGCTCCTCCAGGAGCAGCCGGTGCCGGAGAGACACAGCATCTGTTCTCTTTCCATCTTTCCTTTCCCCTTCTTTCTACAGCCTCTTCTCCAGTGCCACCACCTCCCTCCTCTCCTTTGATCCCCTGCCTTGTTAGGCCACCCTCTGGTCATTCCCAAAAGTTTCTCAGAGATGCTTTGATATACTTATGGATCTTGCTGCAACTACCCAAGTGGCTGGGGATTCCCCAAGTGACTGCAGCTCCCAGAGCAATTGAAGCCAAATAGGCATTAGTAATAAATGTGTATGTTACTGGACAGCGTGACAGACCAGTTCTTTGAAAGACTTCTGGTGTTTCCCGCTAATTGCATGTCTGTGATGCAAGGCAGCATTCATTTCCCACCCAGATATTTAAATAATAATCTTTATCAAATGCAAAAATGGACACAGACATTCTTAAGACCCACATTAGTTCCTCTGAAAAGTCAATTTTGTTCTAATATGATAAAAATATTACACTGTTTATAAGCTATGGTAAAACAAACATGAATATCAGCCTTTCTGGAAGTGGCATATTCTAAAAATGAAAATAAGAGTCCCATAAGATTCCACTTGTCTCCTCTGTCTTAATAAATTATAAATTTAGTGTCAACTGCTGCCCTGTATAGGAGTGTGTTCTTTTGTTGTAAGCATGGTAAGGATTGAATAATCAATTTTGCATTGTTCTACAAAACATCCTTCATCATTTTAAATAAGTGTCCCATAGACATAGCCAACCTTTTAATGCTTCCTTTAGCATTAAAAGGAAGCAGGGAAAATGAAGTGGGAAAATGACTGTTGTTGCACGCAACAATTTCACTCAACAACTTCTCATGCAGCGTCTTACAAGAGAATAAACACTCAAGTAATGAGAATACCAGGTGAAGACAAGTTTGTTCTTACGTGCCAGTCAGAAGGCTTTCCTCTGGCAGAGGTTTTCTGGCAAAATGAGAACTTCAATCTCAGCGGATCTGCAAATACCACCTATATGATGACTGCAGATGGCCTCTACAATGTCACCAGCATCCTGACATTCAAACCAAATACGAGTGAGAACTACACCTGTGTCTTCTGGAATAAAGAACTGAATGGAGAAACTTCAGCTCACATTTCTACTTTAGGTTTGTATGACCTTGAACTTGTACATGACAGTGTTCATACATACATCATGTGCTATGGTCCATCCCTGGAGTTCAGTTCTAGAAATCGGTGTAATATTGATTCTTGGGAAACTGAACAAGTCAGTATTATTTATGTCTTTGAAGTCTCAGGTAGCTTCCACTCCAACAAACTAGTCTGTATTTTTCTATATATTTTAATTTTAGGGTAGCTTTCATTATTTTCCCACCAATACAGAGGGAAATTTTCAGCTGCATGAGTATCTTCCATTATAGTCTCCTACTTAATTGTTCTATCTAGCTGTCTACCTTGACTTCAGCAAGGCTTTTGACACTGTCGCCCATAACATCCTCATGGGTAAGCTCAGGAAATCTGGGTTAGATGAACAGGATCAAGAATTGGTTAAATGACAGAGTCCAGAAGGTCATGATCAGAGGAATAAAATCCAGATGGAAGCCTGCTGTCAGTGGCATTTCCCAAGGATCAATACTGAGTCCAGGCTTATTCAATTTTTCAACAACCTGGACAAAGGAATCAAAGGTACCCTCCACACGTTTGCTGGTGACACTAAACTGGGTGCAGTGGCTGATCCTCCTCAAGGCTCTGCTGCCATTCCATGGACCTTGATTAGCTGGAGGGTTGAGCAGAGAGAAACCTAATGAGGTTCAACTGAGTGTAAGGTCCCGCACTTGGGGAGGAACTGACTCATGTTCAGTCAAAGCAAAGGCTGGGGTCTGACCTCTGCGAAGTGATTCTGCAGAGAAGGACCTATGAGTCCAGGCAGACAAAAATCTCTCCATGAGCCAGCCAAGAAAGCTAATGGTATCCTGGGACACATTAGGTAGAGCACTGCCAGCAGGTCGAAGCAGATGATCCTGCCCCTTTACTCAGCAGTAGTGAGGCTACATCAGTGCTGTGCCCAGTTCTGGGCTCCTCAGGACACGAGAGAGAAGGAGGCACTGGAGAAGGTTCAGCAACAGCCACAAGGATGATGAGGGGTCTGGAGCATCTCTCTTATGAGGAGACACTGTTTAGTCTGGAGAAGAGAAGACTGAGAGGGGGTCTCATCAATATATATAAAAATTTCAAAGGCAGATGCCAATAGGATGGTGACAGACTCAAATGCCATACAAATGAGAGATTTGACTGGGTTTTTTTGTAAGATTTTTACAGTAATATTTCAGAACAAATTATTCATAAAATGAGTGTAAATCACTATGTTGATAATTTTTTAAAATCCTTTGTTCAGTCAGAGCAAGACTTTGGAGAAACAGAGCCGATAACTCAGTAAACAATGCCTGTTTTGTAAGTTATAAATTACTCTCGTTTCATGTTGACAGCTTTAATGAGTACACAGTATAGTGGACAAAAATTCCTGATCTCTTTAATCATCCCCACATGTGTGACTGTAGCTGTCCTTCTCTCTGCACTAATAATATTTCAGAAGAGAAAATCATTCAAGAATGAGAAACCCAAAAAAGGTATGTTTTACTTCAGACAGTGAAACTTTTCACTATTTCTTTATTTTTTCCTGTGAACATCCTTGAGGAAATTTTAGTAACTCTAGGCACACTTGCGTGACTTTGGTCACATTTTATTTCTAGATGACAAGAGGGTAGAAAATGAGTTCTTGGATAATTTGAGTTGGGTTTTATTTTCCTCATAGGCTGTGTTACCTATGTGAGACAAGGTGTATGGAAAGATATTTTTAAAACTGACCAGTTAGTATTCTGTACAGAGCACAAACAAACTTTGCCTTGGGTAAGGAGGACTGTAAAAGCATAGTTTGAACAGTTTTTTCTTCATAGATACAAAGGCATTGTGGCTACAGTATATTACACAGANGGATCTGCAAATACCACCTATATGATGACTGCAGATGGCCTCTACAATGTCACCAGCATCCTGACATTCAAACCAAATACGAGTGAGAACTACACCTGTGTCTTCTGGAATAAAGAACTGAATGGAGAAACTTCAGCTCACATTTCTACTTTAGGTTTGTATGACCTTGAACTTGTACATGACAGTGTTCATACATACATCATGTGCTATGGTCCATCCCTGGAGTTCAGTTCTAGAAATCGGTGTAATATTGATTCTTGGGAAACTGAACAAGTCAGTATTATTTATGTCTTTGAAGTCTCAGGTAGCTTCCACTCCAACAAACTAGTCTGTATTTTTCTATATATTTTAATTTTAGGGTAGCTTTCATTATTTTCCCACCAATACAGAGGGAAATTTTCAGCTGCATGAGTATCTTCCATTATAGTCTCCTACTTAATTGTTCTATCTAGCTGTCTACCTTGACTTCAGCAAGGCTTTTGACACTGTCGCCCATAACATCCTCATGGGTAAGCTCAGGAAATCTGGGTTAGATGAACAGGATCAAGAATTGGTTAAATGACAGAGTCCAGAAGGTCATGATCAGAGGAATAAAATCCAGATGGAAGCCTGCTGTCAGTGGCATTTCCCAAGGATCAATACTGAGTCCAGGCTTATTCAATTTTTCAACAACCTGGACAAAGGAATCAAAGGTACCCTCCACACGTTTGCTGGTGACACTAAACTGGGTGCAGTGGCTGATCCTCCTCAAGGCTCTGCTGCCATTCCATGGACCTTGATTAGCTGGAGGGTTGAGCAGAGAGAAACCTAATGAGGTTCAACTGAGTGTAAGGTCCCGCACTTGGGGAGGAACTGACTCATGTTCAGTCAAAGCAAAGGCTGGGGTCTGACCTCTGCGAAGTGATTCTGCAGAGAAGGACCTATGAGTCCAGGCAGACAAAAATCTCTCCATGAGCCAGCCAAGAAAGCTAATGGTATCCTGGGACACATTAGGTAGAGCACTGCCAGCAGGTCGAAGCAGATGATCCTGCCCCTTTACTCAGCAGTAGTGAGGCTACATCAGTGCTGTGCCCAGTTCTGGGCTCCTCAGGACACGAGAGAGAAGGAGGCACTGGAGAAGGTTCAGCAACAGCCACAAGGATGATGAGGGGTCTGGAGCATCTCTCTTATGAGGAGACACTGTTTAGTCTGGAGAAGAGAAGACTGAGAGGGGGTCTCATCAATATATATAAAAATTTCAAAGGCAGATGCCAATAGGATGGTGACAGACTCAAATGCCATACAAATGAGAGATTTGACTGGGTTTTTTTGTAAGATTTTTACAGTAATATTTCAGAACAAATTATTCATAAAATGAGTGTAAATCACTATGTTGATAATTTTTTAAAATCCTTTGTTCAGTCAGAGCAAGACTTTGGAGAAACAGAGCCGATAACTCAGTAAACAATGCCTGTTTTGTAAGTTATAAATTACTCTCGTTTCATGTTGACAGCTTTAATGAGTACACAGTATAGTGGACAAAAATTCCTGATCTCTTTAATCATCCCCACATGTGTGACTGTAGCTGTCCTTCTCTCTGCACTAATAATATTTCAGAAGAGAAAATCATTCAAGAATGAGAAACCCAAAAAAGGTATGTTTTACTTCAGACAGTGAAACTTTTCACTATTTCTTTATTTTTTCCTGTGAACATCCTTGAGGAAATTTTAGTAACTCTAGGCACACTTGCGTGACTTTGGTCACATTTTATTTCTAGATGACAAGAGGGTAGAAAATGAGTTCTTGGATAATTTGAGTTGGGTTTTATTTTCCTCATAGGCTGTGTTACCTATGTGAGACAAGGTGTATGGAAAGATATTTTTAAAACTGACCAGTTAGTATTCTGTACAGAGCACAAACAAACTTTGCCTTGGGTAAGGAGGACTGTAAAAGCATAGTTTGAACAGTTTTTTCTTCATAGATACAAAGGCATTGTGGCTACAGTATATTACACAGAATTTTTATTTTTTCAATGCCATTATGGCTCTATAAGTAAAATGGTGCGATACAGGACTATTGCAATATTTCCTTCCTTGTATGCATGTGCAGTAGTACAAAAGTAATAAAGCAGACTATTATTCTTGTATTTTCTTGCACATGAACAGACTCCAGTAAACAAGACAAATGTATTTATAGTCAAGAGAGTCTTAACATTATGACGTCAGAATTTGATTCAAGTTTTGTAAAAGAAAAGAAACTTAGAGAAGTTTATTTTTTTGATATGATTTAATAATAAACTTAACTGTGCTTACAGCTCAGTTTTATCTAAAGGTTTGTTGAATCATATAATATCTTTCAAATCTAGAAATGTTCAAGCTAAATTTGTACATATTTACTTTAACAGACAGGAAAAGAAAACTGAACCCAAATGCAAAGGATGAGAACAGTAAGTCATAGGCAATTTTTTAAATTTACATCGACAGATTTTTCTTTCTTACATCTAAAATCTTAAAAAATATGTAGATTGAAACCTAAATAATGTTACATCAAAATAAAAGGTAATTTTGAGTTTAAATTCTTTTTTTCATGTGTTTTTTAAAAGTACAGTTTCTAAAGTTTTGACTTTCTCTTGAGCAATGTAAAAAATTATAAATACTGTTTCCCTTTCACTGAGGTACCAATAGCTTTCATACATAGCTCAGCACACACCTCTGTATACTAACTGAGGTTCTAGTAGTCTTGGCTGAGAAGGATACTCACAGAAAGCTGGTTGTTTTGGAAAGCATGAAGATTTTTATGGCAATAGTCTGTTATACTTTTGGATCAGGCTACAGGCTTTAGCAACAAATAAAATGATACCTCATTTATCTGGAATATTATATCATCTCCTAGGCTACTTCTTGCCTTATGAGAATCTGACTTGCCTAGACATCCAGGAATTTTTACATTTCAGAGGGAAGATAATACCTAAAAAACTGTCAGGATGCATCTAACTGTTCTGTACTAAAATTGAACTAAAAAAAAAAACAAAACACCATAGAAAACTATAAATCAATGTGACAAGAAAAGTCTTAATACACCTACTTATATAAATCAATTTTGCTACCTATAGATAAAAGTTTGACAGGTTAATGCATTGTGAGGAGAGAGGCTGTGGCCAGTGTTAGGTACAGAGGTACTTGGTTCAGCCATAATTCCTTGGTGTCCAAGCAGACTCTCACATATTGAGGTCAGCCCTGAGGCTGCCAAGGAGCACAAATGGAGTAATACTGTGATGCAGCTAACCAAGTGAACACAAAGACAACTCAGGGCTTTTCCAAGGACAGGATTTTTTTGAGAATTCACTGATGTTTCTCACTGCTAAAAAAAATACATGAAGAAGTCACCAACTTAAAAAATAAATTTTGTAGATGAAAGCTAGATATTGGATGAAGAGGGCTTGAATTCACTGATTTCCAAATCACCTCAGGTTGTCATGTTTGCATCTTAACTGTAGCTGTTTGATCCACTAGATCTGCCATCACTAGAGTTAAAATAACACTTACAGAAAATAAATAACACTTTCACCTTCCAGAAACCTTGCCGCAGTCAAAGTCTCATTCTTATTTTTCATGTGACAGTGTGAAACTTTAGTGGCATCATGCCATGCAGTAATGAACACAAGCTCAAGGCAAGCAGCATTCTGGAGGACAGTGTTGGTGCGTGTCCGGACATCATTCCAGTGCATATTGTCCAAGCATAGCTTGGCTTCCCCTGGCTTTTTGTATTACTTTTGTATTTTTTCACTTTCTAGCGTCTTCTGTGCACTTAGTGAAATGAAGAAATTAAAGGAGACAAGACCACTCTTTGAGGTTTTACTTCTTCATTTTAATGACAAAAATCCCTTGTCTTACTTGCAACATGCAGTAAGTCAGATGACAAACATTTCTATTTCTCAGCATTGGATATTTTTAATAAACCCTGGAAAGAACCTTTTTTCCATGATGAGTAGGTAGTTGAAGCATAAAAGCCACAGATACTTTACCACAGTGCCTTGGAAATGACCCGTACAGTCCTGGTTACAGGAACAAGGATTGTTAATGTTACCGGTTTTAACTAACAGCTCAAGCTGTATCAGAATGGAATATGTAGGACATTTAAACTCATCACTGAAGTCCCAGTTCTGCACACTTTTAATCACATGCACAGATTTACTGACAATCATTACCATGGATGCTCTCTAAACAGATTTCAGTTTTGTTATTTCATTTATATGGCTGAAAGTGAGTGATAGCTTTGTTGTAATAGAAAATTCAGAATTTGGATTACAGATAAAAGAGATAATTCTTTCATTGGAACACAGCAGATGTTCTTGTCAATTATGACAGCTTTAAGGAGCCAATATAACTTCAGCATGATCCAGAAGACTGAGCTTTTACTCTTTACCGCTCAGTTGTTAAAATCAGGCTTTTTATTTTCTTAAATCACTGCAGATTTTTAAACTAATAATATTGCATCTTCTTTCTTTAAGGTGATGATTTTAACTCTCAGACTGAGGCTTTATAGTTGTCAACTGTCACAGCTCCAAGAGACAGTGGGAGTGTGGGTCTGTGAAAATTCTTCACCTTACATGCCATAATTTGCACTTTTTCTATCTGTTTTTGGGGACTTCAAAAGGAAATTACAGCACTTTAGCCTTGGGATAAACAGTGAATTCATGGGGATGTATCTGCACTGCAGCGATGGAAAGCTATGACTCCTCAGATACCGTATCTTCTTGAAGTTACTGAGAACTATGCTGTCACGAAATGTGGTTTACCACTGTGGAGACATCATCTGAGTGCCTTTGATACACTTTACTTTTGGACTTACTGTTGCTCAAAGGATTTTTGTTTAAGAATGCCTTTATTAACTGTTCCAGTCTCAAGAATGGTGCTTGGAGTTAAACATGTTGTGGAATTTGAATAAAAGCCGTAAATGCTGTCTTATGTCAATTATCTTTCAGGGGGAAACATCCTAACACGCCCATATCCCATTTCCAATTTTTCTAACACATTAAACTGCCTATTACCACAGGTACCCACTATCATTGCAACACCTAGAAGATATTTCATATCACAAGAGCAATAAGAGGTTGAAATTAAATCAAAGGACAGACAAAAAAAATCCCAATACCAGCAATAAATCAACATTATGTTGCGTAAGAGAATTTTCATGTCTATATAAAACCTCACAACTAAGTGAGATAAAAAAACAGGAACTGTGATACTATGCTACATGACAGTAAGAAGCTTCAAATTTGAACTGATTATTCAACAGAATTTTCTTTAGGAGGAATTTGGAAGCAAAAAAAAAAAAATGAAAATGAAAATGAAGCTCAGACAGATTTCTGCACTGGTTATTATTAAACAGTAATTTTGCCTTTGTTCAGAGGAAGAAGTGAGTCTTTTCCATTCTGTGCTGCGCTACTTCCTAATACTGGAGTGCTAGATTTGGAAAAACATCCAAAATGAAACAACTTCGCCTCTTAGATAGTCATGAGATAGTGAAGCAAGGGCATTGGGTAAGATCTGTCATATTGTTTTGAAAGACAAGACAGCTTTGGTAAGCTGTGTTTTCTACTAAGATAGATGTAACAAGATTGAAGAAAGGTGTTCACATGGAAGCTACTTCTGTCATGATCTTGCTCTTAGAAGAGTTCCACTGATTAAAGTTTTTTCATAGCACTTACTCTGAATTTGGATGGGAACTGCTTCTGCAGTGTCACTTTGCAGCTATTTCTTCCAGCAAAAAGTGGACCTACAGTACTGCTATGAGACCAGAACATCAGCATTTATCCTCTCTTGTTTCACCAGGACAGGTGATTTTAAAAAGCAGGACTGCCAGTGATTTTACTTGTGGAGGAGAAAAACGAATCTCTCTCTGACATCACCTGTAATTTAATATCTATGTATTGCACCTTTAATTACCCACGTGTAGCCATTGGATTCAGCTGAGACAAATCTGCACTAGACTTACTATGTCCTATGTCCTTGCTGACATGGCAAATCAGGCAGATGTCAGAGAATCAGAGGCAGCTTCTTGAAGCATTGGTTAGCTTAATATGGAATAGCAGCTTGGGAACTGCCCTGGCTTGCACCATTTAGCAATATTTAAGGGTCAGTGCATAACATCAAGCAATATCTCTCTGTTGCAGATTTGTACTCTGCTGGGAACTATGAGCCCTTGCCCTTCTGTCAGCCATGGTGAAACCTAACCCACTGTGTTCCTGGAAAGAGTTAATTTTGAATTTTTCTATTTTTTTTTTTCCTCATGAAAATGAAATGGAAGTAATTAAAACTGAATTTATGTGGATGAACATAAATAGGACACCGCAGTCTTTGCAATTAGATTATGATGATTATCATTGTTCCTTACTGAAATGGAAGTCATCCTGTCATTATTTTATACTGGTGAGTAAATGCTGCCTTGGTGTGGGCAACAAAAAACAAGTGTGGGTAGCATTTCCTGGCCATTTTACAGGCATGGCAAACACTACTGTGCTTTCCCTCTTACTGGATTGTACACTGAAAGGTTTCACCTGGCATCCCTAGGCAATGGCAGCTCAGTTTTCCACAACACTCCTATGCCCTATTCACTTTATTTCATTATGAATGGAACAATAGCACTGTTTACTGCAATAACTGTAAGAATAAGAAATGTATTTTGGCTCACGAGTTTCTATTTTCACCAGCTCTCACTGGAGGCTTATGAAGCTGACTGTCAGATCTGAGTATGTGAAAGTTAGCTTGTCAGCAGCTTGGCCAGTCTATATATGTCTATGAATTAATGCAAGACTTGTCTTTTACTGTAAATCATTGAGCATATGATACATGTGTGATATGATGAGTCTCCCTTCTTTCTGCTTCACCTACTGTTTAGCATGCTGTTACCTCCAAATAGCTGAAGTGAGTTTTCACATACAGATAAACTGCCTGCAAAATGTTTGAAGGGTTTATGTTCTGTTGGTTTGGGGTGTTCTCTATGTGGTTTTGTTGTTGTTGTTTTGTTTGTTTGCTGGGTTTTTGTTTGTTTGGTGTTATTGTTGTCTTTCTGGGTTTTTTTATAGTTTTGAACTTTACAGTGAGTCAAGAGCTGATATTGTTAGATCATAAAACTATTAGGTGTTTTTAGAGTTTGACTTTAAAACATACTTGTACTGTCATCTGGTATTTTTGAGTGGCAGAGAGGATACCTTGATAAGACGATTCTGTTACCCCTTCTGATATGTACCGCCTCTATTCATCTCCATACAATTGTCTCAACTAGGTACCGCTAATGTTTGTTTACTCACAAGCACATTTCCTTAATCGGCTTTTCCAAGTGAGAAATGAAACATCTTCCATGCAAAGTCTGTGTTAGAAACCACTTTATATAAGGAATGATGCAGTAGAAATTTGCATTCCTTACACATGTGTTTTTCAAGCAGTAGGGTGAGATGACTACCTGAGTCTCAGCTGGTGAAGGTGGGGCTTTCACGGGTGAGGTGGGGAATCAGTCTAGTCAGATTTCTAGTCAGGGTTCTAATCACAACATTGCTAGCAAGAGGATTTCTGTGCTACTGGACAACAGTATTTGTGCATGAAATAAACTTTTTTTCAGGTGATACAATGAACATAGTCTTTACAGAAGTAAAATAGGTAATTGTCAGTCTTAACTATGCAAACCTGGCAAAACAGAGGCTAGGTATCAGTGAATAGACGTATAAACTTGAGAAAGTCACTGCAAAAGGAGCTCTTGGTGAGAATAAGGAACAACAGAAGGTCAACAATTTATTTTTTTTTCAAGAGGGACACAGAATGTTTGTGAAAATAATGAAGTTAGATGAAGCACTGTAAGATCAAAGAACTTCCCAGTTCATTAAGAAGCTATAACTGCTGAGCCATGTTTCTGTACACCCCCAAAATATTGCAGTCCTAGTGCACAGGTCTGCCTCAGACTGGTAAGAAAACTGAGAGAGCAAGATAGCTGAAAATTTATTGAGCAGAAGCAACATATTTAGACCTCCATGCAAAGTCTTTGATTTTCTCTGTGTTTGCCATGCATGTAGTTTATGCTCCTAAAGAGTTGTGAAGTAAAATGCAAGCCACAGAGGGTAGACCTTGCTGAGATACTGGGGAAGATGTCAGAGGTTAGAGCCTGCTTCTGGACTAGTTAAATGCTCAAAAACAGGCACAGAATCTAATTCACCAAACCTAAGAGATGAAGAATCTGGTAAATTCCCATCTGTGAAGCTGATTCAAATGAAATTTCACAGAGATAGATGATCATTAGTATACGTTGTGACTCGCCACAATTTCTACTGTCCCGTACATCCTTCTCGTAACATAGGTTTAACAGTTTAACTTCAGAAGAGACTACTCACTCCATTGTGTGAGTCCACTATGTTAGGGTGTATGAAAGACTGTTTGGGTCCTTTATAAAAAGTCTCAAACTTCATTTCTACAAAGTTGTTCAGTTTTCCAAAACGAAAAATGCTTATGACAACTGCTGCAAGAGGACAGAAGGTTAGAGCCCCTGCCCTCCTAGAACCTCCACTGGGAGGAAGTTGCTTGGATTGGGTACTCCCAGGATTTCCACAATGCTGAGTTGAACAATTGTACCCCAGACTGCAGAGACAAGGGTGGAAAAAGTCCAAGGCTGGGAAGCATTTTCTTGGTTTAGCCGAGGCAGACTTGAACAAAACATACTGTGGAAGCCAGTTCAGGGCACAAGCCAACTCTGCTCAATTAGTCACTGCCGATCTATCCAGTCTCTAATACTGCAGACACCATTATTCTGGAAGCTGAACGGTGCACTGGGATAATGTAACACTCCTAGTGCTTCCAGGTGACTGGTTACTGTCTAAAACATTGAGATTTAGTTGTGAATTTTGCCTGACAGGAGAATTGCTCATGGGCAGAAGCTGTAAGTTTCTTGACTCAAATATGGAAAGCTGTTAAGAATGGTAGGAAGTGATTACTAAAATAAACTAGACAGACAGTATCCCAGTGTCATGCAGAAAAGGCCAAGGATTTTCTCCAGTCAAAGGTCATCATCTATGCATCTGCTGTGTGCTCGGTCTTGATATAAGTCATGCATCTTTTGTTGATCTGCATGTTTTGAGCTTCATTCGTTAATTGATATGCCTCAGGTACTATAGCAGAATGCTTTGCCTGGAGTGCAATAAGCCAGCTTGAACAATACCCTATTTGAAAACACCACCATTGATGGATGGATTAGAGGGCACACACTGCTTTCAGTACTGCAGAATGCTGAAACTAGCCTGACTCATCAATTCTGAACTTAAAACATTCTGAGGAAAAACAATGTTTCCTGGCAAACTGGCTATGGCGATAAAAGGTTCCTGTTAAAGGAATTAGTGATATTACTGGTAGCTTATCTAAAGCTGCTTACTTGACACAGCTGGCCTAGAGATATTTGACTGATAGTCACTTTACCCTATAAAAGCCCAGTCCCACTTTATAATGTTAAGATCTTCTAACATATTCCTTCTCAGAGTGCATGTAGATATTCCTCCCTTGAAGAGTCACAGCCCTCAGGGTTAGTCCTCATTGCTAAGCCAGAGATGTGTCCATGGTCATTGGTATAGGTGGGAAACATCAATATCTACTTAATTATGATTATTTTGCTAATGTTAATATAACTGATTCAATATTGCCTCAATAAATAGGGCACTATACTAGTACTTATAGCTATCTATACTGCATAGCAAGTAATTCTGATTAAGATCTTTTAGTCTAATCATTATCATCAATTTGAAGAAATCATTTATTTATATAAATATATTTGGTTTGCCATACTTAATCGTTCAGGACAAAGTCATATAAAGGCTCAAGTACACCTATGTAAACCTTCAGTTGTAAAGGAGTAAGTATAATAAGTAAGTATAATATAAATGTAAAGAAGTAAGTATAATATAAAGTAATAAACAGCTGACCAAGTCTAGGGCTAGGACTGGATCTAGCACACCAAGACTCCACTCTGAGAAGGCATTTAGAAAGCATGTATATCCTTTCTGCACTGAAAGGAAGGGTCTCCTTGATGAACCTTGTGCAAAGATTCCATTCTGCGCATGACAGGTACCCTGTCAGTAACAGCAGCACAACTGCATATATGACTTAGCTGCAGTTCTGGGCTACACTTATAACATGCTCCTTGATATGTTATTTCAAACTATAATCATAACAGATAATTAAACTTCCTGTTTCCAAGCCTGTGTAGTTTTTCTTTTTGTCCTTGCCCTTTGTATAGTACTTGAGTACTCCGTGGATTTTGCCTGCCTGTGCAAGGGAAGATAGGATTGTTGTTAAGTGAATTATCTCACATAGGTTATTGGAGAAACAGTCCACCAGGATGGAAAGGAATTGTTTAGAAGAAATAGTGGCAGGGAGACAAGGGTATAAAGTGGCTGTATGCTAAATACACTGTAGCAATTGGACTTGAGCGTTTTTGAGTAAGGGAGGATCACAAGCAGCTTTTCAGTGAAAGAGGTAAAGCAAAACATCTACAGCTAGAGCTCAGTAAGTTTATGAAAGGGATTTTATGACCCGAGTCTTGCAACACTGGGGTCCTGGACATGGCAGTAAAGAAACCTTCTTCAATTCTGTGCTTTTGTTTTAAAGATCACAGAAACCCTTTTTAACACAACCTGAGGTCTATACCTGTGAGGACACCAGCCTTCTTTCCTGGAGTTGAAACTTTTGAGACACAGTTTCCCACAATTCAGCCTTGCCCATAATTATTTTCCTTCATAACCACCTTTAATAAACAAGAGTAAGAAGTCGTAGCTAGCCACTAGTCTACCCAGGAGAACAAGAATGTGTACACGATTTTATTATATGTTGAAAACTTACTGGACATGAAGAACAGTCCTCATCTTGCACAGTCATGAAGTAAATGTTCTAGTAAAGGGCCTACTGATGGTTTAGAAACCAGAAACTTCACAACAGAAATAAGGAAAGGTAAATTAAGAAATAAGGGTAAGTTAAAGTCTTCTTCATAGCCTTATGTAGCTGTGTGTAGCTAGATGCTCAGGCTTCCTGCACACCAGCCTTTTACTTCACTGCGGTCTGACAGTGGGAGCTGTGGTGCAGAGTACAGGCATGAGTTACTGCCCTGCCCACGGCTCTGCTTCTGTAGGCATTGGCCAGCTGACGGGTGTGTGCATGCTGCCCGCAGGCATGACTGAGCTTTGTGCCATTAAGATATACCCTGTGAAGACAAGCCATGAAAGCAGATGAAAACAATTGTGTGAGCCAGTCTGCAGGGGCAGAAGTGACACAACCTGTTTTAAACCCCTCCTAGTGGCTAAATTTTTGAAGTTGTTAATTTTCCATCCAAAAAGCCATAGCATCCGAAAAGCTATAAGAAGATAGGAGAATCAAACAAGCCAGGGAATCTGGCTCATATTTTCAGTGTAATTATTAGAATTTTTTCACTTCATTGAAATAAAGTTGAACTGTTCTTTTTAATGGTGTTTTAGTAGGATACAATGCCTTCTAAAAATCCACTTTTCTTCAGTAAAAGAGGTTCTTCCTCTAGCTTTAGGTAAGCTAGGACAGCATGATAAGGTTGTGCTTGTTTTATTCCAAAACCTGATACCTATAGATCTCAGTGCTGCAAGCTGCATTTTAATATATTTACAGAAGCACACTGACGTACAGCAGACTAAATTACAGCAAATATCCTTGAAAGTAGGGATGTTCTTACCTGATTTCATAAAGTGGCTGGCCAAAGAGCAGGCCATACACCCCACCATCGCAGTACTATATTTATCTGAACTTTGGGAAACAGTTGCAGGTAAAAGTAGCAGGAAAATAGCTGACTAGGATTCTGAAAAAGACAGAGTAACTACATTGAGAATTCAGATGGCTGCTTTCAGAAGGAACAAGGTGGTCTATTTTGGCCCCATTTTCTATCCTTGGTGTGAGTTTTCCTAAGAAGACTTGAGAAAGTACTTTTCTGTACTGAATCTTGGTATTTGTCATCTGATCTATTTCACACGAAGTAAGAATTTCCTAAGAAAGGGATTTAATTAGCTGACTTCGTGTTTTTTAAGTGAAGTATCAACTCAGTATTTCCATCTGAGAATCTAAAACTGTTTTCCAAATATATTTCACTGATGGAGAAGGTAAGTATGTACCTTAATAAAAGCAGACTGAAGGACATCAAAGAAATAAAAGTCACATCTCAGAAGTTTCATCACAGTCATGTAACTAGTTTTACTATGCTTGAAAGATAAACTGTCAGTGAGCTGCAAGAGCAGGGCTGCCCCATGAGGGGCTATGAGCCAGGAACAGAGGGCAACCTCAGCACCACAGCCTCCCAAGAAGGGCTTAACACTGAGGTTAAGCAGGACGAGGGCTGGTGACACATCTCTGAAAAACCCCTTCTCAGCCAAGGTGATTGAGTCAAGTTCAAGACCAACCCAGGAGATCCAGCTGAGCACAGCCAGCCAGGCCTGGACACAGGACAATCTACAGCAGCATGCACCAATGGCCCAGTCAGGAAAAGCAACAAGTCAGGATGACGGGGGACAGGGCTGGGCACAGACCTACCTACAGCTCAGCTCAGGCAACGCTTGGGTGCATGGGTATGAACTTAAAGGGGGGTTTGTGGGCCCATGGGCAGAGGATGCATTGCTGGGGTCACCACTGAGGCTGGCCAGGGTAGCTAAAGCCCTCTGTTAGACACAGACACCCAATAATGAGGAGTCCATTGCCTTCTATAAGACATCCTGTGTTCAGTATTCCTAGTTTTAATAGCAATCATCTTTGTAGTAGAGTAGGATGTCTCCTATAAGTCCTATTTTTAGAGCAGCCACTTCTGGAGTAATTATGTTCCTTCTGCTTTAGTTTTTAGCTTTATGCACTGCCCAGCATATTGCTACTTTTAAATATTAAAGGGTTTGGAGTTTCTTTTGCAATAGAGAAACACAGATGCTGAACTATATTTATTCATACATCTAAATGTCTGTTAACAAAAGTTAAATCAGTTAACTTCAGTTGGTTTTCACTGTACACAGCAGCACTATTTTTTTCCTTCTGAAATTCAGAACAGTTTGAGATCTCAGCAGAGATTGGGAAAACTATGCAGAAATATAGCTGACATGATCCCTGTACCCACTCAAGATTTTTTTTTCTGAAAGTATTAATCAAGGAAAAAACCTCGTCCCAGCTTCTCTTACAGCTAAGTTCTGCTGAACTGACCACAATGCTGCTGACAGACCTTATCTCAAGTCAGGAGGATTGGATTACATGCTTTAGTGACCTATTCTCTGTTTTTCGAAATAAACTTGGTTATATCTAAGGAAATGTCATCTGACATTTCTTCTGACAGATACATAGTGTGACTTCGCAATTTTGCTGCTTCTCACAAGTCAGCAGACCAAAAGACTGGTACAGCCGATAATGCAATAGCAAGTGCTAGAGACCTTCTTTGCAGCAGTTCTGCCTTTACTGAAAAATCACACTCAGGAAAGGCCTTTAAATTAAAAGATAGTGTTATACAAGGTATCACAGAGTACAGAGCCAAGTGATTTTCAGCTGAATAAATCATCAGCACAGTTACCACAGACAGACCTATTACCAAGCAGAGTAATGGAGAATCATGAAAAATATCTCATAATAAGATCTCACCAGCTAAAGAAAAAAAAACCCGCAAAATGCAAGAACAAAGCAAGAACTATTAAAAAAACCAAAATGAAGATAATAAGTATGATACTTTCCTGCACCATCTCCACCACCCCAACAGGGAATACATTGCTAAAAATCTGAAACAAATTTGACTAAAGCAGCCCTGAGGATGTGAAAAGAAAATAGTTAAATAGCTAAGCAAACTGTGCTAATATGCAGTTATTTAACTGCTGTGCTGGCATACTGTGTGTCTCAAACAGCCACAGGATTGTAATGGGGATCTTTAACCAGGACTTTGATAGTTAAATTAGTAAAGGTTTTTTTGTATGCTACAGTAATGGATTTCAGTCCTATTTGGTGTCTGGTTCTTCTCCTGTCCTGCTGCCCTCCTCTGCATACTTCATATTTCAAATTTCTCTTGAGCAGTATGTGCCAATAGCCACAGGAAAAAAAACAACAAGTACCGACAACACATTTGTTAACGTTTTTACCTATATAACTAACACCAAGTCAGAGTACCGCTGTCTGGCTGATGTTTCAAATAATCCCTTTCTTGCCAGTAAGTCTCTAAAGACTTTATTTTACTAATACAGAGATCTGAATATTTCATACTATTTGACTAAGATGCCAGTTCAAGTCAGAATTTATAAATACAACCAGACAAGCTGTCTGATGCCCAAGCACTGTGCTCTGTATATGGATGTTGGGGGCATGCGAGGGCCGTTTCTGTATGCCATAAGAAATACAGCTCAAGTTGCTTCTCACAGGAAACAGTGAGGGAAAACAACAGTATCACTGAGAAATCTGGTTATCTTTCTTCTTCTTTTTTAAAAAATATTTGCTGTGTTTTTTCTTCTTTTTAAGAATATTTGCTGTGCACTAGCAGCACTGCATGCTCGCTAGTATGTACTTCATAACAAGAGAACTTTGGAATCTAGCTCTGGTCTTCCTACAATTTTAATGACACCTAGCCCTAGTCAGAGGCCAAACAGTGCTATTGACATGAGGGAGGCTTGTGTTTTAACTGTCATTTACCTCTTGAAACACTAGATTGCTAGTATTTCCACTGCATTTGTCAATACTGAAATTATAATGCCCTATTCTTGGTACAAAATCCTGTATTACTGCACCTCCATTATTCTACTGGCAGATGCTGAGCTTTCAGCTCCTTAATTCCGATTTGCATGTAACATTTGGAAATTTCTCTTGAGACCTTTATAACAAAGCACAGGTCTCTGCCTGTAACATGGGGATTTTAGTTTGCTGCCTCAGCAAGAGGAATTTTATTTTGGAATTTACTTCTTAGTGGGAGTAGAAGAAAGGAGGGATGAAATGCCAGTATTTCAAGGGCTACATAAAAGTCTCACAAATCCAAGAATGTCACATGACTCAAGACAAGCACTTCTTTTAAATACAGCTTTCCTCCGGATTTTGCTGAGCAATGGCATACCTGGTTTTCCCATGTTTACATAGAGCTAAATCCTGAGGTGTGCTGAGCTATCGCATGTATCTATGTTCAACAGCAGCTCCAAAATTGAACTGTTGCAGTTTTAATGATAAACTTAATTTTTCTACTGACTTCAGTTATGAATGTCCTGGGCTTGCTTACAAGCCTTGCACGTTGGTAAATTCTTCCAGCTGATAAAGCAAGGTTTTAAGAGCAGTTTTGCCTGTGTGCCTTCTTACCATCTCTCAGATGTCTGTCAGAGGTATTAAACAAAAAGTAAAATTTTGCAAATCCATCCAGTAAAAAGTAAATTGTAATTGGTGAGTCACTGAGGTTCTGGTTTTTTCATGTAAACAGAGATTAATTAGAATTCTATTTTTACAAGGTTTCAGGACAAAATGGATACTCTATCAAAATAAAACATGCCCTTTTGAAATGTGTTGTCTGAGTAAAAGCTGAAGAAGGATCATTGGATACTGTGATTGAAGGATTAAATGGGACGGGATTTTACCCCATTTAATGCTGGGGAATGCTTGTGAATTATGTGCATTCCAAATGGAGGCAACACAGGAATGACAGTGATTTTCATTCTGGGCATTACGATTTTTAACCTTTAGGCAATCTTGTTCATGCTCAGCAAGTAACAACACATACTGGCTGATGAACTGATTTTGGAAAAAATCGTAAAATGGTGAGAAAACACACACCTGCAATGGAACAGCCTACTCAAGAAGCGAACACATCAATTTCATCCTTCTGTTTATTTAGTACCTAACCAAATGCCAAGCTTCACTGGATACTCCCTAGGTCTTACACTGGAAAGGACAGTGTATACCAGTCCTTGTTCATATCATCAAGTTTGATAGATTTTGCAATGTTTCGTCCTCATCTCTTCCTTCTGTGCCTCCCATGCAAACAGAAACTGCACTCACACAAGCATGGACACACAGGTGGCCTGACCCTGTTCCTCCTCTCTGGCTGATCAACAGCAATACATATGCAGTACCTCACTCACATATGTCAAAGGTATGTTCACATTTGCAGTCCTTTTCATGTCATGTACTTTAATTTTTCACATTCTTTTCAATGAATTTAACCCTTGGTCAGATCCTACTCATCAGCCTGCAGTCCTGAGGCCTTTAATAATTTCTTCTTGCCTCTGCTGACTTCCAAGGGTGAAAACAGCCCACTGTGTTCATGTGACAAAACCACTTTGAGCTCACTGACAAAACAATGTTCTTATTACTATCAGTAAAGTAATATTGAGCTGGCATTTGTTAGGGCAAAACATCAGTGACTAAAAAAGTGTTTAAAAGCTGATACCGTAGCTGTAGTTTAGGAATCCATTAAAAGCATGCTTCACTGATTTTTAACCTGTAAATAAGAACCTCTTATCACTACAGTATGGCACTCTAAAAAGTATATGTAAACAGTTTCATCTATTTACATACTATTGAAGCCAATGTGAGTTTCTAAGGCACTTAAAGCACATGCTTGCTAAATGAGTCTTCTGACTAAATATCTTCTTGCCTCTGTCTTCTGTAAACCATACATTTCCTGTCACAGAGATAATTTCAATATATTCAGTGTTGGTCAGAATTTTTCACTAACCTCCATAATGGAAGCATGGTATTCTTAATAAAATCTGGTAGATACTCTTAATGAGGCTGTAAGCCAGTCACTCCAAGACCTGTGATCCCCAGGATTATTTAAGAACAACTGGGGCTATGTTTCATCATATGATGCCTAAAGAGATGAGGAAGGGAAAGTTTTCTGCATGTCCTTATTTATTTACTGTAATTAAGTAATAAGAAGTATTCCAAGCTGAAAAACTGGCATCCAATGATAAATAACAGTTATCAAAACAGGCAAGCTTTGGTGTACAGAATTGTATTTGTTCTGCTAGCATTTCAACCAGTTTGCTTCCCACTGAATATTTTTGTGGGTATGGTCTACAAAAGCTGAAATGCTCCTCTTTTTTTATTAAGTGGAAATGAGAGCTTTGATTACAATTAGGAAAATATCTATTTAACTCTGTCAAGGAACTCCTGAAAAGTTGGCATGATTCAGTGACTGAAAAAATGTGACTACTGCAGTATAGCCTAAAAGCAGAAATTAATACAGCACTTCTTTTACTTTGCTGTTTTGATGCCAATTTAAATCTCCTGAAAAATGAGCTCTGCAGCTCCACACAGTGTTGATTTACCAATGTCAAACCTCTGAACAGTCTACAGAATACCTGAAGATTTTTCTAAATAAAGCCAACCAACTTTCTATAATTTTTCAAGTGCATTCTTATTTAATGGCTTTATTTTTCATTTAGGTTATTTAATATTTGTCAGGTCTATCTAGGAATATAACTGACAGTATTCACTTTTTTTGTGTGTGTGTTTTCAGCTAGTCCTGATGTCACATCTTTTGCCACTTCAGGTCTCCAGTTTCTGCTGAAGTACAAGCTTCTTCTTGACAAAATCTTCAAACCTGTCTCTTTAAATAATTTACACACTTAACTGTAGTGATGCACATATTCTTAATAAGATTTTAGCAACAAAGACTTTGGTGACATCCTAGAGACCATAAAGATGTACCTGTAGAGTCTCAGACTAGAAGACAGAACTCTTGGCTTGTAACTGTCCTCATTGTTCTGAGCCTCATAATTGGAAAACATACTCTGCTTAATGTGCAGGGCACAGTCAGGAATGAGATCAATTTACTAATAAATACAGTAATGAAAAGGCTCTATTTTATGTGATATTTTTGCGTTGAAAGAGTTACCATTTAATCGATAATTTGGAATGAGCAATCAATTTTCATGTAATTTACCAAGAGAGAAATTATTTCCAAGTTCTGTCCTGCAACTGGAAGGTACTTTAAGCCACAATACATAGATTATTAACAAATAGGTAAAAAAATAAGAATTTGAAAATAATTTCTTTTACACTGGATTTCTATAAGAAACAGCTCAAAATATGATGCCTTCTCTGACACTGTCCATTTCCATTGTACTTGCACTTGTATTTTAGGGATATTTGGACAGTTCTATTTCAGTATCAACGTGGCTGAAAGTGACACAGGGCCCTTAAAAAGAAGTTGATATTTTTTTTCTTCAGTGTTATCACTGTTTACAAAGAACTAAAAGCTGAATTGATCACCTTTTTCTTTCAGACACAGCCAGGCCAGTACAGACAGAAATAAGCTTCTAGGGGAAAGACAGAGGAGGGCTGGAATTCCTGTTACTCAGGACTCTGTATGGTCATAACACAAAAACTGGTAAGAAACCAGGCTCTTGAAACAAGCATGTAATTTGTGTGCCATTTCATGAATCACTTACAGCAGTCTGTGTATGTTTCCAAGCAGCTTGGGAATAAAATTCCAAAGTTTGGATGATGCTCTGCAAGGAAAATATTTAAAAAGAACCAGCTCAACCACTATAAACACATAATCAAGACAGAGTGGAGCTACTACAGCTCTCTCTACTCACCATGAAAAAAGCCTGCAGAGGGCACTGTTAAACACCGTCTGCATCTTCACGTAATTTTTGAGGTTATTTAATACACATCTCAGTCCAAGTAAGTGCCTACAATGAAGAGACACCAAAGACAAAATAAGGTTAAGATCCACTAAGATTATAGAGGAAAACCCCAGTGTTTTCTTTCTTCTTTTTATTTGTTCCTTATATCTGCTCAAGAAGAAACCTGTGGATGTGTTTTACATCCTGTCACCTGAAAGTCAGGGCCCTGCCTCTTGGATATAGACTGTGTTCCATGCTGCAGAGGATGTTCAACAGACTGCCAGATCAGACTCCTGCCTCCTTTATCTGTTATCCTTTACTGTTCACCTTCAGACCAAAAACATTCAAATTCATCAGCAGAGCTGAGGCATGATCTATTACAGGTAACACTGTCTTACACATGTGTTATGGATAACATGTATGGCTATAATATAGATAGCAATATCATTCAAGTGCACTTTGAATTTCAGATTATACAATAAAGCAGATGTTCACAAAATTTCAGAAACACCTAGTATAAACAGTAATTTATATGTATAATATGACAAATCTAGGCCATCCTGCCTACCAATGCTTCCATATGCAAGAGCTCTATGTCTCCAACTCTTTAGTCTGCTACTCCCATATCCATCTAATACACTCTAACCCTAATGCGTAGCCCGTACTTAACATAGGTGGTGTTACCTGGTAAAAACATGCAGTAATCACCCCAAAAAAGTTCCATTAATTTCTTTCCACACACAGCAGCTTGCATGGTTCTTTGGTCAGTTTGTTTATAGTGAACATAAAAAGTCTTTCCAACACTGGTTCAAACTGAAAATTATGTTAGTAAATGCACACCAGAGTCAGCTCGCTCCTTCTACACCCCTTCTACATCTATCCCTTTTTCCTCTTGGAAAGTCATATCTAGTTTATATACTGACTCTTTATTGAGCACCAGTGACCCAATGCAATTAAATGATCTGCAGTTTATTATGTTGGTGCTTTGCATGGGAGGCAGCACTGTGTGTTCCAGAACCTGAAAGAATTTAATTATTTTCTAAAGCTGAGATTTCAAAAATGATCTGTGATTCTAGATGTTTCGTCTTTCTAGTATCAAATATCAAAGGAATGCAGTTCTCTAGACATATTCAGAAACCACAATGGCTTTTGGCAAAGTAATTGTGTGCACAAAGCAAATACTTCAGTGGTAAGCTATTCATGAAACTAAGAGCATATTCACCAGTCACTGAAACCCAGATAATGAAGTCTGAAAGAACAGACTGTATTTCGAAGGATATTTTTACTGATGCAGAAGATTTTTTTTCAAAATGCCCTTCACTGAACTTATAGCAGTTATGAAAACCAGATTGAAGTCCTCAGGGCTGTATAATCTGAAGAACCCAGATTTTCTGCAAATGTTGTGCTAACTATGTTAAATCTGATAGACCACGGTTTTGGCATTCCAAAACTTTGAAATACTTGTCTCCCTTTTAATCTGGCTTTATATACTGGTATGGCTGTTAACGCATGGAATGAGCTCTGTCATCATTTCCCTTTCTATTTTCTCAGAGATAAGTAAACAAAAGAAAGTATTGTGGGCCCAAATTTATTTCATTTCTAATCTAACTAAATCATAACCAGAACTTTATCCACTCTAAAATTTAGTAGTAAACCCGCAAATTTTAGCTTTGGCTTCTTGAATGCTTGGTGAAAGCCACTTTTCAATACTATATACATCTAAGAAATTTAGAATAAAATTTTGTCAGTTGTTTGGTTTATCCACTGGAAAAAAACCCCAAACCAAAACATTATTGCAACACACTGTTGAAGAACTCAGGAAACTGGGTTCTAACACTACTGGTTTATACTGCTGGTCACATAAATTTTTCAGTCAAAAACTGAAATGGTACTGTGATGCGTGCGAAATACACTATAAAATGGATGGCAGTATATTACATATAATCAGAGAACGATCTGAAACCAATCATTATTAACTGCATTAGTTTATAAATTATCAAATGGTAAATTATATTGCCAAATAAATTTGTGACCATTTGTGAGTGACTGATTGCTAGAAAAATCAGGCAGAATTTATCTAATTAATTTTATTATTTGCACTTTCTTAGCTCTAAATTATCTTTTTACTGTATTTAAATGTAGCTGGGTATAGTAAACAACTTTGAAAAACTGTCAGAAAGCAAATCTAAACAGTAGGATTAAGAACTGTACTGTACTCGGCTCCAGAATGATTGTTTTTTGTCCCAGTACTTCAGGCCATCTACTGTACCTAAGCACAGACTGCTGCATTGAGCAGTAACAACATAAACTGTTCTTCTCCTTCTTCCTAACAGTCTTTTCACAGGAATACTCGTTCCAGCTCTCTTGGCTGAATTCAGAAATTGTCTGAAATAATCAGAGTGATTTTCCTCTTCACTAATTGCAACTGACTAGCCTTAGCACCTAATCCACCGTTTGTTCGGTTTTCTTCCTTTTACTTTTAAATATGAAAGATTTTCTTGTGGTGTTACAAGAAATCACTTCCCTTTTACTGGGTTGGTTTTGGAGTGTTTGGGGTTTTTTTAAAATTTCTGATATTATTATTTCAATACTTCTTTCAATTTCATCTTTAAGGATGATAACAACCATTATAACTCACCCTCTGAGAACACCTCTGTGGATGTTGTGTGGGAAAATGATTTGAATATTTGTCCTACCTTGTCCTGTTTATCTGGAACTGTTTTCAATGTAAATGTCCATTCTGTGGATCAGTGGATGACTAACAACATGGGCAGTTTACATAACAGGCTAATCTATGGCAATCTTCACATTTCATCAGCAGAAAGCTGCCAGGTAAAAGACTCATTTGTTCCACAACCAGTTTTACAAAGTGAACAGGACTTAATCAAGACATTTTTATGTACATAACACAGATGCTTACTCAACGTCACACACTTGGTGTGTTTTATATGACACAATGCCTGCACATGTAAGCAGCATGGCAAAAGCTTTGACACTAACTCTGATCATGCCTCACTAACAGTCTTCCTAAGTTTTTTTCTTTTACTTTGAGCTATATTGCTAGTAGTGACAATAGTGGGGGGAAGAGTAATTGTTCTTTTTAAATTTAACAGGCAGGAACCGATACTGTTACTGCTCACGCAAGAGCTGCAGACACATTAGGTAAGAGCTAGCTGCACCATCTAAAGGACCGCTCAGGGCAACAGCTTCACATCAACAGTAGGAATCTTAACAGAGGCAACTACACAGAACAGCTACCCTCATCCAACATTTTCATTCCAGACCTGCATTGACACCAGCATTGTCTCCTCCTTCAACTAGCCTGCTAATATCCAAACTTACGTACCTAGGCTTATGACATTTCAATGTCCCTGGATGTTCCCACAGCTCTGCATGAGCTCTTCCTTTCCAGGATACAACAATCTCAGGAATGCAGTTTCTTAAACTACGTGACTGTCACTGAATAGGCAGCTGCAATCAAGACTTACTTTCAACTTGGTGAAGCTGATGACAACCAACAAGTGGACATGTGTATAAAAGGCTTTCAAAATTCTCTTGAGCTTTGCTATCATAGTGTTGCCACTATCTCCTGTAACTGTGCCTTGGGAGCCACTGCCAGAGCTGTCCAAGAAACTATCTGAGCTTGGTCCACTGCACACATTTAGTTCCTACGACTTTTGCATTCTAGAGCATTATGAGTTACATTCCCATACCACAACACTCAGAAATGCTTTTCTAGTCACATACAAACAGCCTATTATTAAGAAAAAACTACAAATACTGATTTACCATTCTAGGCATCTAGATTTGCTCTTGATTCAGCCTACAAAAGAGTACCAAAACCATTACGTACTTTGGATCACATTTGTATTATTGGTGAGGATTTCAGTCACACTTTTAACAACATACTGCCATCATCATGATTTCTAATTTCAAACATGTGCCTCATGTCTCTCCACAGAGAAAAAAGCAATTCAATTCAAAAATTCAGCAGCAATTAAAAAATTGCAAAGGCTTCAGTCTCTACTCTTTGCACAATGTACAGTTACCACAAAATCCTGCCATGTAGTTGCTATTAAAAGCAGTAGCTGTTTCCTTCATTAATGCTGGTCTCAGCACACAAACTCATATTGATTCACACACATGAACAGCATGATCTGGAAGTATGTTTGCTTCTTACACAAACATGTTAGGATGCTGTACCATTAACTAAGGAAGCTACAAATAAGTATGAAAAACATGCAGGTCTCTTACTAACTGTTTCATGGAATTTCTTTGACAAATCTCTTCTTACTTGCAAGTAAAATGAACTTGGGTAAATTAAATTAATCCAGAAGAAGGACGATTCTATAGTTGTAACTATTCTTCAGTGTGTATTTTGTATCATTTATTTCATAATCTGAGGAAGAGAAAGAGAGACAGTAAAATGTTGCCACACTCCTAACATAATTTCCATTTCCTAATTTAGAAGGCTAGCAGTCAAAAACACGGATCGAAAAAGATTCAGGGAAAAGACTAAAGCAAGGAGGGTATTTGTAGCATAAAAACACTGGTTGGCACATATTTGAGAGTGGTGAACTTGATTTTAAGGCATTTCCAACTCACCCAGTTAAAAGCCTGACGTATGAAACACCTGGGTATTTTGTTCCTTTACTACTGTTTTTCTCCAGGTTACATTATAGTTTTGTTAGAATTCTAATATATGTGTCATCTTAACTCACTTCTCTTTTTGTGCTTGTGTTCAGATGAAAATATTTCAGTTGGAAAATGGTATTCATATGGTAACAAAAATTCATATGGTAACATAACCAGAAAGCTGTTGGGAGAGAGAAGGCCTTAGCTGTGTGAATAACCTATGTTCTTTGAAGAGCATAATATAGATAATTTGTATGCAGTGAGACCTGTTACCAGACAGCTCAGTCCAGACAAACTCCTCTAACAGGCATTGTGAGAGGACTGGTTCATAAAACTCTTCTGATTATTTCTACCAATAGCTATTTCTTTCCAACAGAGGCATTGCTCTTGCAATGGCACAGAGATCTTACCTTTAGTTCTCGTCTATTTCCTTTTATTTTCCAGTTACAGACTAACAAGCCTCAATTACTACCTCTAAAGCTACAGCTTTTCAGTTTCTACTTTTCATTCTTCACACCACATGCTCCTGCCCTCTCCACAGTGCATGAATAAAAGCATCTGAGCAATGATGGAAACAAGATAAACAAACGAGTCTTGGGCAAAAACAACCCAGTGTGGATCCTCGATCCAACTCATCAGCTGGGAGAAACGCTTGTGGTAGCACCTGTCAGAAGCCTGATGCCAAACCCAAGATGAAGCACACTCACTGTGTGAGCAACTGTGCCCTGCGCTCACCTTGTCCCCAGAACTACCTCAGTGGCAATGTTCACACTGGAGACTCATAAGGCTTTCTCCCAGGGATTTCATCACAGAACCATAGAATGGCCTGGGTCAGAATGAACTTGAAAGGTCATCTAGTCCCAAGTCCCACGCCGTGGGCAGCGGCACCTTCCACTATGCCAGGCTGCTCAGAGCCGCATCCAACCTGGCCTTGAACACTTCCAGGGATGGGGCATCCACAGCTTCTCTGGGCAACCTGTGCCAGGGCCTCATCCGCCTTACAGCAAATAACTTCCTCGTCAGATCTGCTCTAAACCCACTCTCTTTAAGTTTGAGTCCACTCCTCTTTATCCTGCCACCCCCGACTCTACTCCTCTGTCCCCCCGCTCCGCTTCCCTCCCTTTCCCTTTCCCTCTCGTCACCTCACCCCACACTCTCCCGCACCGCCTCAGCCCCGACAGCAGGCGCGCCTTTTCCGCCCGGACTAGCGACGCGCTGCTCTATGTCGTCACTTCCGCTCGCTCGGGCCCCCATCCCCCCGGCCCCGCCCTCCCCGTGGGCCTCGGACACCGGAGCGAGGGGAGGGGGAGGAGGGANGGCGCCCGCTCGGAGCAGTGACCGCTCGGCTGCGTCCCCCTCGCCGCCGCCTCCCGCAGGCCGCCCAGCCCTTGCCCGGCCCGCATCCGCCTACGCCCCCGGCGGCTGCAGCTCTCCCTCGTCCCTGCACCGGCGGCGGCAGCCCCAGCGCCGGGGAGGCCTCAGCCCCCTGTCCCCGGTGGTGGTGAGCCCAGGGGTCCCGTCGGTGTGCTGGTGATTATGCGTGGTTTGCCGCAGACGCTGTATCTCTCCTTCCGCTGATGCCCCAGCTGTCCCCCTGCCTAAGCTAGAGCAGGCTGAGCGCCAGCTTCGCTGGAGATCTTCAGCCATGTACTTCCTCAGCGGCTGGCCCAAGAGGCTCTTGTGTCCTCTGGAGACCCTGGAGCAACCGCTTCACATTCAGACGGATCCCCAGAGAGCTTTTTTCGCAGTTTTGTTCCCATCTCAGCTAAGCATCTGGTACTGCAGAGTGAGTATCCATCGTTTTATAAGCTCTCGGACCTTGCTCTCCCAGCTGAAAAGACCTGTCGTCTACTAATTTTTTTTCTTCTTCCAGAAATGGTTGTAAAATTGGATGCTAACTTTACAGGATATTCCAGTATTTGTGAAACGGAGCAGTTATCCATAATGTTTAGTGATAACAATGTAGTCTTAAGAAAATAGGCAACACCAATCTGCTTGCAGTTAACCCCGGTTTTTCCTAAAAATCGAGACTTCCAAGCAACTTTTTTTTTGAGACTGTACATTCTGCTTGTTCATAAGGAGTATTTGCAGCTGTGTGGGGTTTTTTGCATATATGCTTCATGTCTTTCACCTTTGTATTTTCTGTGTTTTATGTAAAGGAACATATGAATATAGGAGATATGAAATAAATGCTATCTCTACCCAGAATGTTACAACATAGAAGTTGACATACTTTTCTTTTTATGGAAAGTTTAAAAGTTTTGTGTCTCTAAAAGAAGATTAGTTATGACTTTTGCATGGAAGGTGCTGGTCTAGCTATATCTAGTTTGAAAGTGTTTGAATAATTGACATAAAGCACCTTGTTTTTAATTCACATTGTATTAATGTGGTAGGAAAAATGTAGTTTGTCAGTTTGATTTGATGCAGTCAATGAAAACTGTGATACTGACTTTAAATTTTGATGCTGGATCCTTTTAAATAGTGCCTAGATTAGACCCTTAATCTGGCTATAAATATCTCTAGATCCAGGTGGTTTATAGAGTTCATCTCAGATTACCAGGGAAAACCAAAAATCCAGTTTTAGAAACCTGATACTGAAAGATGGCAAATGATGGTCATAGCCTTAAAATCTTGTTTCAAGTTATGCAGCGATTTCATCACGTTATGTTTTATTGTGCTCAGTAAGGCTGTTCCCTAGTTCCTGGCTGAGGTGCTGGTGCTGTTTTTTGAACGTAGACAGGTATCCAGCTAGCACATAATCAGCCCAGTAACTTTGCTGTGTGAACATCATCATCCAGTCTCTGTTTTCTTACGTTTGTGGCACACAGTGTATATAAAGTGTACATTTTTTAGCTTTTGCCAGTTGTTGAACCTGTAGTTGTAGTCTATCAACACAGCAGAACTGATCTTTTCCATGGAAAGACATAGAAAACAACAGGTTCAGGAAATGCTTCACAAGATGTGCCCTGTTGTCTAGAATGTAGTTTACTTTATGGTCTGTTCTCAAGGACGAGGTTCATTACCTTGCATGCTTGGACTTGTTTTGAAAAGTTAAACATTGTATGACTGGCTACAGACAGAGCACTAAGAGAATTGAATTAGCTTGGTGCAGAAGAGTTGACTAAACTCACAGGTCACTAATATTTTTAAAATAGAATTGATTCAATTTTCTAATGAGTGCTTTTGAGGAAGGTGCCAACTTTGCCAGGCCTGACCCCTGACTGATCTTAAACTGAAAAACATGTTAGCGTCTCGTGGCCTCTGTGGACAACCGGCTGTTATCAAAAACCTGACAGAATAAAGGTTTTGGTCAAGGTCATTTTTAAAGATAATTTCTTGCATTATTTTTATGTGTATAGCTGGGGTCCTGAATGTGGTTTGTTGGGTTTTTCCCCCCCAGGCTTTTATTTTTTTCAGTTTTTTGTTTGCTTTTGAAGGTGAAGCCTAAAATCTTACGTTTGACCTTTGATAAATTAAAATTACTGCGTTCTAGAAAACGTTTTCATTTGTCAGAAGTACAATCTTTGGAACAAGGATAAATTCTAGTCAGGTTGTACTGACTTGATTTCTTGTCGCAGAAAAGCCTTCAGGCTGGTGTTCTTGTTAAGACTTGTTACTATCTCAGCTACATATCAAAGGTTTCATTTAAGAATGAGGTGATGAGACTGGTAAAGTTCTGTTTTGAAATTTTCAAAAACAGGGCTCTTTGAAATGCTTCCAGGTGTGTCAGTTTACATTCAGTATGTGTATTTTTAAGGTGACATAATAATGTTTAAAACTCCTTTTCACCTGCTGTGCGCTAAGAACTAGAGGAACTAAGGAAAGTTGATCTCAAAGTGTGGATTATTCACTGTTTTGGAATCAATATAGGTATTAAGACTCAAAACTGGGTAACTGGTGTTGAAAAAAACCAGATGGAATTCTGCTAGTGTTTTTGAACCAAAAAGTTCTTGACTTTTTTACATGTTAGGAGAGATTGGATTGTGGATGGAGAAGACCACTCAGGTGAATGATTTTGTTCATGCACCAGTATTGGTGAAACGTTGTTGAGCACAACCCCCAGATATGTTGACATTTATTTATGAATTGTATGCATGTGCTACTGTACTAGTATACACATTATCAAGCAGACACAACGTAGTCTAATTTTATTTCATCTGTTTAGAAGGGACCTACATTGGTCACCTAGTCCAACTGCCTGACCAATTCTGGGTGACCAGAAGTTAAATCATGTTATTAAGATCATTGTTCAAATGCTCTTATACACTAGTAGACTTTGGGCATCAGCCACATCTCTTGGATGCCTGTTCCAGAGTTTTAAAAGGAACAAGAAAGAATGAGCTAATACCAAAATGAGCACATTTTTAGATTTTTACTTTATTTTATTTTTTAGTGGTGTAAAAAATCCTTTTTTGCTCCCCATTGGATTCTGTTAAATACACCCCACTGTGGAGACCTCTGCTCCAAGCATTTTCCTTAAATCAGAAGTTTTAAATCTACCTACCGTAGATAATTCCTTGACACTTAAGGGCCAGCGTAACTATTTCATTGATAGCATGCAAAAGCTTGTCAAACATTTTCATTCGGGTAGTTTTAAATACTTGGATGCTTGAAATGAGAAACATCAATGAATGATAGAACCTTTTTGAAATGCTATAATGATATATAATTGCTGTTTAATAGATTGACTTGGGAACTGAAGGTGAGATTTCACAAGGCAGCTGTGCAGTCCTGTGTGTCATGATCTTTCCTGCTCGCACCTCTATTTTAATGGAGCTTATGGTGAACTAGTGTCTAGATGTCTTTTTACAGGGCTGTTAAGCTTAATGAACAAATAGAAGCCTGTTTATTTAGTTGATGAAAGGATCAAAGGAACATTGTAGTTGGCCCTTTGAAAGTGTTACTCCTTTGACAGTTGTGGCTTTAATTTTAAATTGGTTTAGTTATCTCTTGAATTCTGGAAATTCACCCATAGGCTCTAGGTATTAAGGGACGAGGTAATGTATCTAAGGAAGGAGGTATCATAGACAAGTGGGATTCCCTGCCTAACCCTTGTCAAGTGAGTTCTGTGCAGCAAGAATAGTCTATTGACGTAGTTATACGTATAAATACGGTTCAGTGTTTCCTTTCGTTAGTATTAACAAACTTGTGACAATGACAGGAATAAGTACTGGCCTTGAATATTTAATGAAAACTCCTGTAGATTGTTGGGACTATCTGCTATGACTGTCAGTCAAAACCACTTTTGTGAGCCCTTTGGAGCCAAGAGTAGCTTGTCCCATCTGCTCATTCGTAGGAGAATTCTTGTTTACCTATATGCTTCTCAGCTTATGATCCACATTTAATCTTGTTTTTTAAGCTTGTGGTTTTGTTTTTTTTTTTTTCTAATGATCTGATACTGAGTCAGAACACCTAAATGAACTAAAATAAGCTTTCAGGAAAGCATGCATGTCAGAATCCTAGCTTATCAAATAGTTGGTATTCATTTTAAACGCTGAGTAAGTTGGTATTCAAACAGCTCTCACAGCTCTCTCATATGTGCTCTTCAGTCTGTAGCTGTTGCTGTATTAGGGTTGAAGTCAACGTGTGCTTTAAATCTTAGCATCCAGTAGGACAAAACAGGGGACTAGGCTTCTGTTGGGGAAGTGATCTCTGTAACCTGGAATTTTGCCACACTATAGAAGGAGTTGTTTGTGACACAGTGCATAGAGTTCATATGATATATGAACAAATACATTAAAATTATCTGCAGTTGTTTCTGTAGTCTTAACATACAAGTGCTGATAAAAATAAATGTTTTCACTATGCTTTCAAGATTATGTTTTCATCTCAGAACTGTAAGCAGAATAATTTACAAAATTATTGTGTGTGGCTTTTTCTTAATAGAATTGGATACAACCTCTGGAGGCCTTTTATCTAGAATTTGATTGTACACAGTGGGACAAAAGATGTCTTGGTATAAGTGGTTGTGTTGTCTGTGTATTGTGAATATGATAAAGATAGCATTGGTGCAAGTTAAGATATTCTGCTGCTTCTGCTGTGTTTTCTTCCTTAGTAGTTTGACCCCTGAAATCCTGATCTCTTATGAGTGAGATCTCTTAAAAGTGCCCTTTAGACACTTGTCTGAGAAGGCCATTTCTTTTTATTTGTCAGTAGCAGTTGTGCTGTTACTTCTATTAAAAAGATGCATTTGTGATTACGTAATGAAAAAAATGTTACATTGATGAAACATATTTATCAAACTAAATCCAAAATTGTAATGTGGTTGTTCTGTAGGACCTAGAGGCTTTCAGAGTCTCCTGTATTATAAAATAGATGACCCCTGAAAGCTGTGTCATAATTACATGCATGATGGGAGAAGGCATTCTCAGTTATGACTTTTCAGTGTCCAGTTAGTTTCATGTAACAGAAAACCAAAGATGTATAGAATATGCCTTTGCTTTTTGGCAGCATTTTTGAGCAGTAGGTTAACTGAAAACTTTCATTTGGGAGAGGTAGTCATTGACAATTCTGCACTTTGGTTTTCTGAATTATTTCACAATAGCCATGAAGCGCATGATTGGAAGCTGTGTCGCTCTGTTAGGTGGATACTCTGTTGATTCTAAGCTTTCTAAACTCTTTGAAAATTAAATTAAAGGAGTTATGGTTTTGTAATTAACCTTGCTTTTAGAAATTCAATTGTCACCACCTGGTATCTCTGTTACTGACAAAATGGCCTTTTGTGGTCCATTTATATGAGTTTTTCTGTTCCTTAGGCACACATACTCGCTTTTCTCCATATAACATTTCTGTTTTATTAGTTTGTAATTTTACAAAGCTTCAGCATTTGAAGTGAAGCACACACCATATAGTGACAAAATAAAGTGCACAGTGTCACCGGACTTCTGATCGGTTTTGTTCTGTTTTCTCCCAGCCTTATATTTGTCACTTAGATCATAAGCTCATCTGAAGAGCATTTTTTATTTTTGTCATAAGCCTACAGCCTAATGAAGTGTTGAAGCATTTGGCATATAAAACTAAACAGAACATTTGTGTTTGTCAAAGAAATGGCTTCTTTTTCCTCGATGAGATGGATTTTTGATGTCTAGAATAATATATGGTCAGGAGATTAGAACAGTCGGTTTTAACAATTATCCACTGCCATGCAGGTTCTTGGATTGATGTTACATTAAGGAACTCAAACCCATACATAAGACCACATTGCAGATGTGCTATCAGGTCGTGTGTTTGCTTTTCAGACTTAGTCCAGTAGTTTTCTGTTGCATTTGCTGACCTACTTGTAAAATCAACAATGTGCACAGTTTGTCATTAACCTGCAGTCAAACCAGAGAATCTGGTTTAAGGAAACTATTTTTTTCATTATTTAAAATTCTGTCAAATGACTGTACCTCTTTCCAGTTGGTTAATATGTCATTTTCTGTGACACTCTGTCAACATCTCTATTAGGACACTTGCTCATGTGAGGGCTGTTGATCAAGGCTACTTGTCCTCTTTAAAGAGGTCCTTTGCAGAACAACATGCACATTTTAGTTAAGGGTTTAAATGTCAGCTTGATTTGCATTTTCATCAAATCTAGTAGAATGCTTGTGTTAAGGTAAGTGAATTGTTAATTTCCCATATCTAAGATTGCTGAGAGAATTTGCTGCAGGGTTTGTATACCTTAATAGATTTTTTCATAAAAACTATGTTATACATGACTAAGTGTTCTGACATGGGTTATGCTGCTAATACTTGGTAAATGAACAAGTTACTGTATTAAGTCAGGTAGAATTAAGTAGAACAGTAACAATTTGGGATTATTCCGTCATGGGTTCGGCTGTGGTGTTTTGTGCTGTAGTTTTTTTAATTGGTTGCGTAGGCATTTTGTCCAGATGTTGATACAGAGCTCATATTTCATAGTGGAAAGTCCAGAGGGATTCTTAATGTACGACTGACAATGAAACAGCTGTGACTTTTTAGGGAGTTTGAATTTAGGTGGCTTTGTTGATGGAGCTGTCTTGCTACCTTACTGTTTTACAAATAGTGCAATTCATGCAGACCAGGTTTGCTTTCATGTTATAATCTCACATCAGCAAAAAAAGAGGCATATTTAGTGGTAGAAAAACATTGTTGTGAAGCATTAAAACTTCTGAGTAAGAACTGTGGAACATGTTCTTGTCAAGGGATAGCCAAGAAAGCTGACTGATGGAAGGAGATAAAGTTTAGCTGTGAGAACAAGAAGTTCTGTATCTTTTCAGTACTGTTAACTCGTGTACTGGAGAGTTTGCTTACGCTTTAATAATAGTAATGTTATATTATTTTTAAGGTTACATTTCTTATTTTTCTTTTCACCATTTTTCTTATCCTGTAAGCATCCACTGCCACAGTTCCTTTTGTAACTGAGTGGCAGCTTCTGTTTTGCCTGACCTTACATTCCTCATGACAGACAAAATGTACCCTATCAAAATGCTAGATTTTCTTTGCAGCAGATTTAAAAATCCTAGATACACTTCTTATCTATTTTGGGAGGCTTTTTTTAATGTTAAATTGCAATTTAAATCAAGACTTGCTTACTCACTTCTTTCTTCCTTAACAACTGAAGGTGTTTACTTCTTCCTCTAAACAATTTTTTTACTTCTTTTAAACAACTCTGTATTTGTTAGGTCTTTTGCTATATTTTTGGAATCCAATTTGTCCTAAAGCTGTGGCTCTGCCATTAATATTTCAGCAAGTGGACTTCAAGCATTTTAAAGAAGAAGGATTAATATATTGGCATATTTGAGAATGGCATAATTCATTAGTTGAGCTTAACTACATTTCTTTATAATTTTAGTGGCTGCATGCAGAAGTGTGACGAGTAAAAACTATGGATATTTGGGGGTTTTTTTAACAGAAAAAAAATATAAAGATTTAGGGAAAATTCTAATTAATAGGATCCAAACCCCTACTGTTTCTATACAGAGTATGAATTAAATAGATAAAACTAACAAGAGGAGAGTATCTAACTAACTAGCCTCCCCCTCCCTTTTTTGGGGAGTGTTTTGTTTTGGTGTTTTGTTTTGGTGTTTTGGTTTTGTTTGTTAAAATGTATGTTCAGTTGCTTGCTGTGCTTGGGTCAAGTATTTAGGTTGATATATATTCCTGTTTACAGTGATATTTCAGTGCCATTATACATTTTCAGTCACTTTAGATGTAATAAATTACTTCAGACGTAAAATTACCATTTCTCGTGCATAAGCAGAGCAGGATCTTGAGCTCTTCTGTCTTTGTTAATCCAGACAATTCACACATCTGTGGAAAGCTTTTAAACAGGGGCGCAAATTTGTATGTTATGGTTTTGCTCATGTCTGAATTAATGCTTTTGAGCTGTGGAGTATATGGAAATTAATAGTATCAGTGTAATATTTCCTCACTGGCCTCTAGCTAGGTAGACTTTGTGACCTATTTAATTCAAAGTGTGTTCACCTTCTAATAAGAAGCTATGTAAACTACAGAAAGATAACAGTTTGAGTGCAAGTAATCATTTTTAACTCCTTAAGTCCTCATCTGCGAGTTGCAAAGCCTAGAAATCAGTTTGTATAAATTTTGTAGCTGATGTGTATGTTATGTTCTTCCAGCTTTGAAGGTGTAATAGCAGTTTTCTTGTGAATCAATGTCACAAGAATTCTACACTATAAATACTGTAATTGTATTCTGTAAGAGTGGTAATATAGAAAGAAAATTGTGTATTACCTTGTTTCTAATTTTGCCAGTTGCTAAAATGCTTCAGGCATGGAAGTGCTTTAAGAATGATCTCCAAGTTTGCAGTAATGATGCAGATTACCAAGACACTACTTTCTCTCAGTGTATCTCAGGCAGTTAGGGTGGTTCTAAGCCAATCAGTGAAAGGCTATGTAGTTCCTTGAGAACAATCGACAAGAATCTGCTAGTAAGAATAATTAGTTATCTATTTAATGCAAAAGAAGCCACAAAATTTGAAAAAGCTGGTGCAAATAGTTCTTAGGGTAAAGATTAGTGTGCTTTTAATACTTCATAAATGTTTAACTTTATTTTTGATAATTCAGTTCTATGTGGATGTGAAATTTAAAGAATTGTGGTGTTAGCAGGACACCAAGTCATACTGTGAATTTACCAAGGCTAAGGCTGCCCATGTGGTACTAATTCAGCTTGTTATTTACATGCATGATGGTAACATTTCATTGCTTTATTTTATACTCTTTAAAATTAATATTAGTACTTTAAAATTAGGTTGTTTGTAACTACATTTTCTGAAAGGAAACTGAAGGAAGTGATTCCAAATAGGATGGTAGGAGATACTTACCAAATTTTGGAGTGATGGACACTCACAAGATTTGTGGGTAGAATTAATGTTTTTATATTTATTGTACTGCTTCTGCTGGTCCATGAAGTAAGCCAAGAACCGTAGTAAACTTCCATCACCTGTGGTTGTAGTGGTGTTTGGGAAACTTTGCCTAATGGTGTCATGGTTCATTTCTGTAAAATGAGTGATTACTCCGTACCGTCTTGGTTCCCTTTCAGTGTGCTTTTTCTGGTACAATGTTTGATGCTCCAAATCTGAATGAAAACTGAAATTGATAAAGTTAGGACAGCATATGATATGAAGATGAGGGGTAGCTTCTTTGACAAAACAAAAAGTGTGTCGTGCTTAATTTATCGTCCACCTCCCAGTGTTGGAGGATAATTGGAGGGGAAATACTCATCTAAGCTGAAAACTATTATTGTTTCAAAAGCAAGAAAACAGAAACAGTTGTGCAATATATTTAAGGAGACTTAATGTTTCTAAGCACTAGAGCAAGGAAGGGTAGCTTTGCATTAGGGTTTTGCATTGCAGCTCTCAACTGCATTGTGAAAGGGAATAAAGGCTTACTGCCTATAGTAGCTTTGTCTGGTCTTCATTGCGCCAAGGCTTTTCTGCCTTCCCAGAAGGAAATGTGCTAATGGATGCACCTTATTACTTGCAAAATCCTTCCAGCTAACTGTAGAGGTGGATTTTCAGCAGGTTCTGACAACCTGTTCTAGAAAACAAATTTCCTGATTATCATTCTCTTTAATACAATGGCCCACCCATTTAGTAGAAACTAGGCAAATGGACTGTACCAAATATTCCATAGAATATTTAATCCTAATTTGTTTGACAGTCCTTGTCATTATAGGAGCCTGTTTGAGGTGGGTCTGCTCATTTTAAGCATCAGTCACCCTTTATCTAAATTGAAACTACTTCTGTATTCTGTAATGACTCCTTACTGTGCAATCAAGTATTTTATTTAATTGTCCTGGGTTTGAAAGAGTGAGATTAGTAATGACACTGTGGCAAGAGTTCTCCATGGACTTTCTTTAAAAGCACCTTCAAGGTTAAACATGCTGTAGCTGTTAAGGAGACATAGTTCTTTACAGGTATAGCACAACGTATAAAACATCCCATTCCTTCTAGATATGAGATGTAATTATTTATATTTTTTTTTCTTCAGCCAAGTGTATTAATCGTAAGCTACAAGGAGCTTTCAAAAGCAGCTTCTCAGTTTGGACCTTATAAACAAGCAGAATGGCGGCCTGACAGCACAATGATAGCTGTTTCAGTAAGTAGAATTTTTCATTCTTACTCTGGTTAAACTATTGCAAACAGAATTTTGTGTTACCAGTTTCTGTGCTTATACAAACTTGCAGATCATAAATACATTTAATTGATACTTGTCTTGCATAAATATATAATGGTACCAAGGACTTTTTAGATGACAGAAGCTTCTTTTGTAGGTTTCATTAATTTTTCTCTGTGAGAATGAACTGCAGTTCTTTGTCTTAGAACAATGGTTAGATGTATTGGCAGGGGCTGATACATCTCATTACTTTAGTAATCTGGTAAGAAATAATATGGTAATGTAAAGTTATGTGAATGAAAGAAATTGTTGCTATTTCAGCAGCAGTATTTAAAGTTTGAGGCGCAAGGTAAACACAGCAAAGGTGGCAGTACAGTTTATAAGAGTTGCAATGTAGGATAATCCTCCTGTCTTTTGGTCAGGTCTTAATATTTTGACCAGACCTTAAATTAGATAGTGTTATCTTACTGGAAACACCAGATGATTTATGGAGTAGTTCATGTCTCTAGCAATATCATGATAATAATAAATCAGCTAAGCTTCCCATGGTCCAGTTTTCTTCTGTGTAAAAGTTAGTGCAAGTAAGTAGTTAGTATAAAATGTTAAAATCGCCTAAAAGTACCTCATTAAATCAATTAATTATTTCTGTTAGTGCCAGATTACATTCTCAGTGACTACTAATAATTATCAGTAAAGTCGGAAAGATTTCTGCAATTTTTGCTATGATTCAAAAAGAATTCTTCAATTTTATTTTGCAGCATGTATTGCCAAACACATTTTAATTAAACCTTTATGTAGTAGTTCAAAGGAAATTTGAATTTGAATTTTTATATTTAATTACTTAGCATATTGTGGGGGTTTTTTTCTTAGATGTAGTGATCCATTTGCTCAAGAGACCTTGTGGTTTAGCTGACAGTCAGATTAGCTTTAGTTTCTGCCACTTCGGTCACTGCACATTAAAGTTTTTCTGCAATTAAATGTACAGTGTTCTTCTTGGCAGATAGTGTCAGAATCTAAATGCCCATAAAGTCTCAGTTTGTAAACTAAAGTTCTGTGAATTAAAATTCACAATGGTCATTGCTTATAAAATAGTGAGTGTAATAAGATTTCTAATATTCTTCGTGTTTCTTAGGATGATATTTCATCCCTGGGTTATGTATGCAAATGATATAGTCAAGCTATGTTATGGTGGTTTTAACGTAAGTTTTTTCGCAGTATACTTTAAAAATACATATATAGTTTAATTTGGAACAGTTAGTGAGTTCTACTGAAAGACCACATTTACAGTATTGCTGGTTTTGTTGTAGTGAGACAGGGCAGAAAGTCAGTTTTTAGAGCTTAATGAGGAAGGTGTTCCTGCAGATGTGTAATACTCTCATCCCCAAGGAGAGTTCTGTCCAAGTGAATAGTTTTCTCTTTTTTTCTTAACTAATGCATTCAAATGAAGGAGCAAAGGCAAAGCAAGATTTTAATGAAGAACCCAGTAATTTTGAACTGAATTAGCTTCACTTAATTACTGAAGTCCTGTGCAACAGCTAGATACTTTAATTTGAAAGCTGAGTTAGGTGATGTTTCTCACCTCTAACTACCTGTGCTCATGAGTACTTGATTGTAGTGATTTTCTGTAATAAAACTTTGTTTTTAAAAAGGTGAACATAAGGCTTGGTATGTACTTACTAGCCAAGTGATACATTCCTTTTTTTTTTTTTTTTTAATGAAATAATGATGGGAAGTATAGTCTGGATTTTATGTCCACCATACTAGTGATATACCATGTTTTTTGTTTCTGACAGCCCAAATATTCCAGGTGTCTCTATGAAAACAAATCTCTTTGCAGCATATGCTTGGAGGTAAATATTATTTGTAGTGCAGGTAGACTTCTGGCCAGCATATCAGGCTTTATAAAATACCTCAAGTAGCTTTAAAGGTGTGCAGGTAAACAAGCTTAAGCTGTTTTCACAGTGTCACCATCCCCTAGAAATTCTAACTTCTTTTTCTAGTACTTCTAGTACTTCTTTTTGTAGTATCTTCTGTTGCTAAACTGTCGGTACATTTCCTAGGCAGATCTTATTTTTTCCCCTTATATTTTGTAGTTTCTTCTTTCATATTGCTGCCTTTGTAATTTTTCCAGTGTTACTAGAAAATACTTTTTCTTGTCTAGATTAGTACATACATCCAAGGTAGCTAATTCTCGTAGTAAATCAAACTTAGGAATTGGGTCAAGATGCTTCAGTATGGAGAAGTATAGGAGGCATTTTGGTCCTTCTGATGTTACAGGCAGTCCTCCAGTACAAACAGCACTTCCACATGCATTCCCATAGCTAAGGCAGAGCTTTATTAAACATGGTAGCGTTCAAGAAACCATTTTGTGAAATCCTTGGCAAGATCTCAGTGGTTATACTTCTGACTGTCAAAGGTTATAATGATCAGGGAATGGATGACAGTGGTGGTTACTTACTTAGTAAGTTTCACTCCAACATTTTTAAAGCAATGAAACCTCTGTAAACTAATATGATCAATTTACCATTGTAAGAAGTCCATGCTTGAATGCTTCTGCATTTCATCCTCCTCTTCATGGAATTTGAGGTTCTATTTAGAAATGAACCTGTAGCAATAGGAACTTTGTGCTTTGAATAGTGTTCAGTAAGACCCTTTGTACCTTAATATCAGTATAAAGATACTTCACAGTATTGTTTTACTCTTCTTTCCAGGATAAGATAACTTAGGAGTTAAATATTTAATGATGTAATGGAAAGAACCTGTAAAGATGTTAGAAATGAACACGTTTCTTTACCACATAATACCTGAACATGATATTACAGCACACAGAAAAGCTTCCATTTATTGCCACCCTGTCTCAGGCTCACCATTATGGTTCAGATTTTATTCTTGCTTGAAAAAGATACTCACTTTGAATGAGAATAATAGTGTTTCTTAGAATTCAAAGCCAGAACACGAATTTTCTAAAGCAAAATGTTTGCCTCAGGAAAGCCATGGCATCTATGAAATTATACACTAAGCCAACAAGAGTGTTGCTTTATTCAAAGAAAAGGAAACCAATCTTGCAAAGAAATGTGAAACCTTTCATTTCAGTGCTTTTTGTCTCCAGTGCTTTGGATACATGCCCAGCCCATATCAAAATAATTGGAAACGCTATTTAACCAAAATGCACTTACCAATTTGCCTGGAAAATAAATTCATGCTGTAAACAAATAACAGTTCTTTGAACACTTAACATTATTGGTCATCTGCTTCTTTCATGCCTATGCAAGCAGCTTCTAGGTATGACTGGAACATCGTGTAACTAAATGATTTGTATTTGTTCCCTGTGTATAGTATGAAATCATTCTTCCAGGATGACAGAATATGGCTTTGGATTGAATTATTACAGGTGTTGTGGTAGGTAAAGATAAGTGATGTGAGGATTTTTGGAAACTACCTGGATGACCAACACTGAGAGGCAGTGCCTAAAGTCTTTGCACTCAGTAGTTTCTGTATGTGTTCCAACACCTGGAGAGTTTATTCAGGTACTTCCCACCTTCTACTTTGTTTTCTGCATTAATTCATGTAGTTGGTATGAATTATGTACCCAGGTTCTAAATATCTGAAATAGTTGTCAGGTTTTACAGGTTTGAATTAGAGGAAAATTTCTGGTGGACTTGTGCATAAACAGCATTGTTTTTCTGTTTTTCGATCTCCTGCCTGATCTATTCACTTGACTTTAAGGGTGCGCATGGATTCTACCTGAAATTCATATCAATGCACAGTATTTTAAATGTCTGAATGAATGTATATTTGAGTTCAATATATGAGACATACATAGAAATCAAATGAGACCAACAGATTTTACTCGCACTGAGACTAGATATGTATCTTACCAGTATTTCTCTTTCAGACTGCAAATGGATACATCTTATTTTTTGAAATCCCATCAGCAAGAGACAAGTATCTTTATGAGCCAATGTATCCCAAGTAAGTATTTTAAACTTTGCATCCTCACAGAGTGAAAAAATATGACTAGACAACTTCTAAGGAGTTTTTATGACAAAAGATTATTTCCTTGCAGAGTATGTTTTGGCACTTGATGAGTATATGAGCATCATTCCAATGAGTTAAGAGTCAGTGCAGGGGAGAAGTTGTGTTTAATTAGATTGCTGAGTGCTGGTATGATTCCTTAGGTCCATCTTAAAAGCTTTCAAAATCCTTAATAGCAGGGTTAAAATTGACTAATTTTATGATTTGAAGTAGTCTGTTGCTTTCATGATCTGCAACAAGGTTTAAAAATGTCTTTTGAATAACTCAGTTGAAAAAATCATATGTCTTAGGAACTACTAAGGTGCAATTCAAAAATAGATCCTGTCCCCGATGTTTTCATAAATCAGAGATTTTTTGAAACAAATGGGAAATAAAATCCCAGTATTTTTGAAATCAAATGGATGCTTTTTAGTAAGAATGTACAAGTATTTTTGGTGCACTGTGTTATGTTGTCAGTTTCATCTTATTTTCCTTTTTGTGAATGACAGAAGAGATCTTATGCATTTAAAATGTGACTATTTTGGGTGTATTTGTGGTTAACTTATTTGATTTTGGATTTTGCAAAATTGGGAAGTGCCTAGGACAAATTAAAACTTGGAGGAGTATATGTGTACGTATCTGTGTGTTAAGATAGGCAGAATCTGTAGTCATGGCTTGGACTGAATTTGTCCATGCACATAATAACACACTCTCAATTTCTAATTGGCTAAAAACTTCTTTTTTTAAAATATATCCCTCTATATATCTTCATCATTATAATGGTACTAGTCAGTTTATTTTCTTTTTCACATTCATAAGAAGAGTTAAAGTTGAATTGTGGGTGTCTCCACATGGTCATCTCTGAGGAGTATTAGATAACCTAGGCTGTCATGTAGGAGGAAGGTATTTTGACTTTTTTTTTCTTTTCAGTGTAACTGTTAAGCCATGAACATTAAAAGAAAATAAAGGGGGTTTTCAAAAGTATTTAAATTCAAAATCTTTCTTCTTTCACAAGTATGTGTAGGAAGAAATTACTTAGCCGGTAGTAAATTATTTCAAAGTGAGTTTTCCTTTATTGACTAGAAAATTTTCTGTATGTCATGGCTATAATGAATCTTTTGACCTCTGAAATAGCCCTCAAAGCTCTGGAATTAACTGGAATTTATAGTTGCAAGTTACTTTTCTGTTTTCCAGAAACTTAAGACTAATGTAGACAAGTTATATTACTTTACTTACCTTTTTGGAGAACTGAATAGCAGTTTTCAAACTGACTCTTCACATCTGGCTTACTGTCATCAGGGGAGAAGGCAGACAGCCTGTTGCTGCAACTTGTCTAAATAAATAAAGTGGTAGTGTATCCTTAGGTGTACATTACATAATGCATAAACTGAGCAGTAGTTTATTGTGAGTTTTTCTTGTTCTTTTTGGAAAGTTGGGGGGGCTGTTTTAATTGGCAAAATCTGAAAACTTATGAAAATATGTATAAAACACACGGTGAAAGTTGAAAAAGAAGCTTTGGAAGGTTTGCTTAGAATAACATTTGTAGGAAGGCTTGAAAATACCTATTAAGCCATCAGTGACTAACCAGTCTAACTTTTACATAAAACTTTAGTAATTGATATGAATTGTTGACCTGAAAATGCATGTTTTAGTTGTTAGTTGTGTGTTGAACAATCAGGGGTTTAAAATACATTTGTATAGCCCAAAAAGGACTATAATGCAAATTCTATAGATGTGTAGGACAAGGTGTTTGTCCCTAGTGTGTTTATAATAGGTTGCTCATAGTCTCCTAAGATTAATGCATGTGCTTACCTTTAAGAAGATGAATGATCTCACTGAATTTACTGGGATTACTAGTTTGTCTATACTTAGTCCTCAATTTTGAAAACCTAAATAAAATTACTACTGTTCTGATTATATTAGATAAAAGAAAGACACAGGCATTTGTGGGTGAATTGTGCCTCCCGTGATTAATGTCAAATGATTATTTAAGTTCTTAAAATGGAATGAACTTTTTTTTGCAGGTGCAGCTACAGTGCACTGCCTGTAGGCAGTCTCACTAATTTACATTGTAGAGCAAATACTTGGCAGGGGGTTAATCAAATAAAAAACCTCCAATCTAAAATGAACAAACAGACAAATGAGACCAAAAGCTAGAATTGAAACTTCTATCTTTCTTTTGGCATATGTTCATTTTCCAAAGGCATTATTTCATTGAAATGCTTGAATTTCACTTCTGCTGGGCTGAACAATACCAAATTAGTTTTCTTCACTCTGAAGCCGTTACAGATCAGTGGAAGGCCTTGTATGTGACTTGCCTCATGCTTGAAAGGGGACATCTTACTGTTTTCTCCTCCAATAACAGTGTGTTCTTGGCTCCTTCCTCTATGTTGGCAGCAGTGATTATGCAGCTGTGCCTTAAGTAAAGTTGGGTTGCTGACCTGATGGGGAAACTAAACCTGCCTATCTCCCTTTTTTACCCCTCCCTGTCCCCTGGCCTGGATTCTAGTAGCTTGGTTTTCAAGTTGGCATTTAAGAAAAGGCTGGCATTAGAAAATGGTGACCTTGAAATAGCACTGAGTAGCTACACTGAGAAATTGAAAAACATGAAGTGACTGTTCAGTGATACTTGTATAAATCTTATGGTTCATGGTAAAGCAATTGCTTGGAACATTTTAACTGTCATGGAGATATTAATTAGGACTCTTCCAGCTCTGTCTTGTGTGGTTATTTACCTATGCTAGGCAAAGTGAGAAAGAGGATGCTGACTATTGCAAAAAGTATGAGGGTGTCCTTGCATTAGCGAAGTGACAGCTGCTGGAAACAAGTCAGTAAAAATGGAGATGGATGTTCAGTCATGTTCTACTTTTAAAAATTATGACTAATTCTTAATGTTTATTAACTGCCCATATCTACTAACTTTTTGTAAGCAGAATGAAGCCTTAGGAGCCTTTTGTTAAGTAATAGTGGCCGGTTCTGGCAGAAATACAAAATTTCAGTGTCATGACTACAATGAGAAAGGGAAACCCTCTTAATACAACTTCTTGAACAGAATTCTTAAGCTGTGCATGCCATTATAATGAGGTGGTTGTGCACTAGGAATACACACCAGTAACACCCTCAGCTGTGCCAAAATACTGGTCTGGTGCAAAATTTCCAAGTTTAGTCACTATCCTGTAGTTGAAATTGCAGCTATGTTTGTTAACATGCAGGTGAAAATATTGAGAATGGTTGTGTTTAGATTCTTTTGTCAGCTTAGCTCTTGTTTAAACAAAATGTGCATATTTTAAAATAAGTGAAAGAATAAGTGGGTAGGCAGAAAAGCAGGTACTAGGTATATGATAGATCATTTCTTGACTTCAGTAGTTTTTTGCAGTCTTCAAGATTGCGACACTGGTAAGTGAAGTAAAGTAACATCATGTGGTGTTGGTACTTTTTAAATAACGGCTTTAAAATTTGCTTGATAATGTTTTAGCTTTGATTTGAAGAAAAGGATCAAATGAGTTGCTGAAAGTCAAAATCACTCATCAGTTGTCTGTATGGGAGATGGATGTTTGTGGAGAAAATGTCATTCCAATTTATAGTTACTTTTATACAGAGTTGTATACTATATGTAGATGTTGAGCAAGATGGTCCAGAAGCGCGTGCCTGTATTTGGTGTGCTAACAGAACTGTTCTAGCATACAGCTATTGTGTAAACTGTAATTGCACTGTGAAAGTTTTGTGAAAGTTTTTTATTGATCCAATTTAAACAAAATACTTCAACGTGGAAAGCGAAACAAAACTGTATGAGAAGTGACAGAAACACTTGAGCTTTTTATAACTCAATATGCATTATAGTATATCTAATCATGGCATGATTTAATTTCAGGGCCAAGTCTCTCTTTTTTTCTCAATCAGCACACGTTTAGTAAAAGAGCTAAAGTGTGAATTGAGGCTAAGATGCCGTCCTGTGTGAATGCCAGAGTCTTTGCTTTTTCTTATCTTTCAGTATTATGAAATATAGAGATTTTGGAAAGTAAGGTTGAGTGAACTTCGCCTGCACCCTGCTATTGTTTGTTTTAAACCAGATAGAATCAGAGCCTAGGAGAATTGATTGCCTGTTTAAAAATGCCCATTTGGCATGATTTCCCCCTTTTCATATCAGCCAATTGTAATGGTCTTTATATTCTGAAATCGAGTGTTTTGATGGAAGTACTGAAATCCAAAAATAACATTTGTGGTTGGAGCCCACAAAACTGTTGAAGTTTGTTGTGTTAGTAACTGAGGACATAGCTCTTATGGAATTTAGAGTATGTTAAATACCTTAAGGAGGTTTAGTGGGAAATACTTCTTAAATACTATTTTATACCTTTAGAGATTTAATCTATATAAAATCTACTCATGTAGGTGTGGTAAGAGTTAGTCAACTAATCTGTTCAGCATTATGCATATTATATGTAAAAACCTGTAACTAGACTTGTATGATAAAACAAGTGCTCATGCCAGAAGTGCAACATATGAATATTTATATACAAAAAAGGAAACTTTTCATTTTTATTGCTGGAATCTATTGGTAGTTTTTTGTCAAATGGTGATATTTTAGGAATATAGTCCTTCTGTCAAAGAAAATGTTTCTGGCACTGTTGATATTTGGCTAGGAATTGCCAGTCTCTTCTTGGAGTGAACTGTCATTCATGCTTAATGAAAACTTAGAGTATCCTGCTTAATTTGTGAGACCAAAAACAGAGGGAAAAAAACAGTAATTGTATGGTGTTTCATTTTTTAAAATTGAGCCAGAGTAGTCTGCAGTTCCATTCCAGCTCTTGGATGCTTTGCTCCAGCTCAGAGGAGATTTGGAAGAGAATCAGTATTGGCCATTAGCCCACATTCTGGGATATTTTCCTACAGTGAGCACAAGTACAAAGTCCTGCTTCAATTAGTTCAGTCTGGTTTTACCAGCCAATTCCTAAAGTAACTACAAGACAAAACATGAAAAATAATGCATGTAAGGTAAGATTGTAGCATGTTAAAATAGCATTTATCTCTGCCTGTGATTGCTTAAGGAAAGTGACAGTGCATAGAAGCAAATTTGCAGCTTTATAAGCTGTGGCAAGGTACAGTGGTAACTTTTTGAGGAGTTTCCAGATGAATTTGTACAGCTATTCTTATGCTTGACAGTAAATAGATGAGTAACACCATCATAGTAAAGGCTTCTCTGTACTGAACTGATCGTTGTTTCTGTTTAGAGGTTTGCCAAGGAGAGTAACTGAAGTTTTTCTCTTGAAGAACATGTGTGACTTAGTGCTGAGGATATTTTTGCCTTTGAAAAAAGACAAAGTCTAAAAACTTTACATGGCTAATTAACTAAATGTGGTAATTGGAGAGCCTTTTGAGTCAGGTTTCTTCATATCCTGAAGTGGAACCTGTATTTGGGGAGTTGTGTAAATTTAGAATGAGACCTCATTGGTGTAGATTATTGAGTCTCTGAAAGTGCTTTGAAAATTAAAGTTGTTGTCTAACCAGTATGAATATATGAAGAAACTCGTTCATATGCTGGTTTACAGTGCTGTATTGTTGCTTATATACCTGGTTACTCTATTCATGTCTTAGTTTTTAAAAATGCCAGAAAGATTATCTCCTTTTCTATAGCCTGATGGTTTATAGGTGCCATAAATTACCTCATCGGTGGACTTTTTTTTCCTGATTCAACGACTGAAGATTAGTATGTACAAAGGTTTTGAACTTCAAACTCTGCAAGGGTAATCAATGAGGTCTACAGTTAATTAACTTACTAGGTAATTTTTGCTCAGCATTAAGCTTCTGCTGAACTTTACCATTGTGGTTTTCCCTGTAAGATTTTGGCATTGTTTGGAAAATGTATTTTTAAAACTAGATTAGCTGAAGAACTTTCATTAACCATTATGGCACTTGCAGACTCTTGATGTGGTTCAAGAGGTTTTAATTAACCTCTTAATTTAAGGGAAATTTAGGTTGGATATTAGGAAAAAGTTCTTTACAGAAAGAGTGATGAAGTACTGCGGAGAGAGGTGGTGGAGTCACCATCCCTGGATGTGTTTAAAAAAAGACTGGATGTAGCACTAGGTGCCATGGTTAATTGAGGTGTTAGGGCATGGGTTGGACTCAATGATCTTAAAGGTCTCTTCCAACCTAGACATTCTGTGATTCTGTAATTATTGTCAAGAAATCTTGGCAACTGAACTAATAATTTGGTAAACCATTTGGCTTTTTTATGTGAATAGTTGACTAATATGCTAGCTAGCTTTTTCTTTTCTCAAACTGCAGAAATCTGCTACTACCTAATTGTGTAGTAAAGGCTGTACTAAGAACTACTTTTCTGAGCACTTATTCTTTACTGTTGTTACCATAAACTCACTATAATTTTGTTGGTGCTGCTATTGCCAATCTGTATGAATGCAGCTCTGCATCCAACCAGACGTATTTAATCCTGAGCTGGTGGCTGCCTGCAGTGTGTGATGGAGAGATGCAGGTTTAGGAGTGAAAAGATGCTAGTTGCATGAAAATCAAAACTCACAGGTGATGCTGCAGGCTCATTGAATCAGGTATAAAAAAAATGAAGACCTCAGCTTTTCAGTGTGAACATTAACTGAAGTGTTCACATGAACCATTGTAAAATGGTTAGTAAACATTGTGTAATTGTGCTAATGCAACGATAATGGCTGTTAGGTTTTTTTGCCTTCTTGCCTTCAGGGAGAACAACTTGGAGTTCTTGGTGATGTAAATTAGTTTAGAAACACTACCCCGATTTTGTCATATAAATATTGCCATTAATAGCTGAAACATCTTGATTTTGTCTTCTTCTTGTCCCTTCCCTCCCACTGCAAGTAGTACTGAAGAAGCCACTTTATCAGAAACAATTAAGAAGTTCATAGCCCAAAAGTAGTACAAAAATATTTTGCCTCATTTGTGTCAAACAGTTGTTCTAGAAATAATTTTTAATTGTCTGAAGTCTTTCATATTTTTTTCAATGAAATGTCTCCATTACTTCTCATTACTTGCATGGTTTAGCTAGTGAGAATGAATGCTATTGCTTTGTTTGTTGTTTGTTTGTTTTTTTAAGTAATACATTGTGTGCCATTAGCCACAGTATTTTTTTTTAAGTACTGTATTTTTTGACACTGAGAGCATTTCTGAATTTTTTTAAACTATTATCCAACAATAACTGCCAGCAATATTACTATGATTACCCCAAGTAGCACAGTGGAAACTTAAATACGAATTTAATGTTAATTCTGTCTCTGGACTAGAATTCTCCATTACTAAGCAGAAAAGAGTGGACATTATTTTTAAATACTTAGAACAGACTTTAAAATAGTATGTTATAGACCTTAATTGCAATTGTAAAGAAATCCTTAAGTATATGCTTTCAGATTCTGCTATAATTAACCTCTTAAGTATTTCTTGGATGCTTTTGATAGCTGTGACAAATTTGTTAATACCATTTCTGAGTGAATTTTGTCTGTGTATGGTGTTGTTTGACTTAACTGCTGTGCAATTAGTGGAGGCCATAAATGCAGTACTGTGCACCTAGAAAAATCAGCTGGCTGGTGTCCTGTTTCCTCCCTGAACTTCCCACCATTTCAGATTATAAACTTCAAGGAAATTCTTCCTACCAGTTGAGGAGTCTGTCTGACTCTGCTTTTGCAAGCTGCTGCCTCTTGAATTTAGGTTGCTTTTAAGTTTGCTGTGGTGGGGCTTTCAAAAACAGCATCCCTAATCTTTCCATGTTTGAGGTTTTCTTGGGTTGCAGATTTTCCTCAGTTCTGGGTTTTAAGAGATTTATTCACAGGCCTGGTTACATTAACAGATGCCACGCAAATAGCAATTATTATATTTGATTTGATATGCAGCTGGTTGGTCACTGCAATGTGTTCCTCTCAATTATTGTGCAAAAGTGACTTACTTAAAGTTTGGCTGCAACCATAGCAGATGCTGATGTGGCAACCCAGACCAAACATTCTTTCCTGCTTCAGTCATCTGTATTCATTCTTCGTTTAAAGGTCAAAGGAACTCAGCCAGTAAGGCTGACTCATGCAGATGTGGACTATATGAGCACAGTGTACTTTTGGTAGCACCTCCTTTGCACCCATACTAGGACTTTCTTTTTGAATTGATGAATTAGACATAATCATAGGCAATGAATTGAAATAGTGACATTTTTGGAGTTTCAGTTAAGGTGATGTACCTCGACTCTGTGTGGATAGGCCTCTTGCAAATTGGATAAAAGAACCCTTTTTGGGACAGGAATACTAGTGCCCCAGTGGAAAAGAGAAGATGCCACAGATGGTGACCAATTTTCTAAAACTAGCTTGTGAAACTGAAAATATTCAAATATTCTTGCAAGCTATTTTTTATCACAGGTGTTGAAGGCAAAAAAGCCAGCCCACATGGATACTTGAAATTTTTCTTCTGGCAAAAGGTGTCTTTTAAACTGTGTTGTTACCATTCTGGCTTTGTAGTTTGTGCTGTGCAGAAACATTGAGTTTACACTTGTTTATGTACTTCAGGCAATTAAAACAGACATGTTAAGTTGTGTCTTATATCTACCTAACAGTAGCATTTCTGCATTACTCAAACCTTTCATCTCAGTTTTAGTCATTTGCTTGTACAATTTAGTTTTACCACTGATTGTTGAAAACCAGAGTAATTTCATCTAGTTTGGAATTATACTCTCTGGAACTGTATGTCCACATGAGTTGAAAAGCCTATCTCCAAACACCACAACCCCACCATGCCAGTAGTATTAGAAAAAAAAAATTTTTTTTTTTCAGGGTTCCTGTCAGTCCATGATAGCTAGCTGACATGAAAGGCTAGATCTTTCTTGAGACAGCTGCCTTTTACAATCAATTTTTGTTCAAAATGCAAACCAAACATTCTAATAACTTAAATTTGTACAAGTTGCCACCTTTCGGTGGTAGATTAACTAACCTTAAAGTAATTTTTTCTCATTTTTCACTGTAATTTTTCACAGCCACTATAGTTTTGTTCTGGAAAACTGATACTACTTCCATCTGCTAATTCTAGATTGTCAAAGGTTACCTTAGTCTTACCTTAGCTGGCATATATCTTTGTCCTTGCTACATAAGGAAAGGTATAGTGCCCATCAAAGAATAACAGATATGAATTTTGTGTTTCTATAAAATGGTAATGAATTAATGAATTTGATATCTACTGAGATAAACAAGACAGGAAATAGATTGATGTATCCTTGTGCTGTCAAACTTCTCTAAAGCTGTATCTGCTTTGGTTTTTGCCATGTCTTAGGCAGTTATATTTGCTACACTGATGTAAATTAAAATAAGTGTTTTGTCAGTTAAAATACAGGTAAAGATTACGTGAATTTGTGTACATATCTACTGTTTCTGGCTATTGAAGTTACTATAAATTCTAACATGTCTGAAGTGTCTGTTTCATTCATCGTTTGCTTTGCTTAGTAGCATAATGCTCATTAGATAGATGTGCTGGATGACATGTTCCAATACTTATGACTGTAGGTCAGTTTTCATTTAAAAAAACAGTTAAAGGAGCACTTGGCACATCTGGTAACCCAGGTAAATAAGGAATACTTTAATGATGCTGTATAGTAATGTATAATGATGTTGTAACATAATGAATGGAATGTGAAATTTAAAATGAGGAAGATAAAACTAAGAAGCTTTCTACATCTAGAAGTTGATACTGTGTAATGGTGTATTTAAAGGGAAGGAATCAGTGTTCAGTCATCTCTTCTTAGTAGGTCTTAGGTTAAAAACTAGTTGATTTGCTGCAGGGAGAAATATTCCTATGAAATACTGCGATAGATGTCTACTTATGTTATGCATGCTGCATTTGTATTATAAACATTGATCTAGCAAAAGGAATGGAAGAAACAAACATTTTGCAGCCTGTAATACGTATTGAAAAAGAATGAATTGGAGATACTTAAAAATTCAAAATATTTTTTGTATTTTGCTTGAACTGTAAACAGTTGAGTAACAATTTATTAAATCCTATTTTTCAGTGATACATATCACTTATTTTAGGAGTATTAAGGCAGGCCACACAGCTATTATAATGTTCATTCTCTGTTCATTGTCTTATTTTGCCTACATACTCTATGGACATAGAGGATGATATGATAGACTAAACTTTTAGCACCAAAATTTCATCTTAGATATTTAGTGCTGCTTGTGGCAGATTGCATGGGACTGGTTGGTGTGTGTGTGTGTGTGGGTGTGTGTGTGTGTGTGTATACATATATATGCATATATATACATATAGGGGGAAAAGATCACAAGAATGTAAGTCAGTAACTCTTGCGTCTTTTGAGGAACAACCTGTTTTAATTCTATTATTTTTCTTGTATTTTAGAGGAAGCCCACATCTGAAGGGAACCCCACATTATAAGGAAGAACAATGTGCTCCTTCATTAAATCTAGAAATTAAGAAAGTGCTGGACTTGCAAGCCTCTATCACAAGGTATGCTCTTTAATTGTCTCTTGAGAATTTTTCCATATATACCAGTACTTTTTAAAAAGTGAAGGGAAAACAGGATGGAAGAAAAGGCTTCTAGTAAGATTTTAGGCTTATTAATAATAAGTAATAATATTAGTAAGTTACTATTAGCAACTAGTAAGTCTGAGGAGGTGAAAAAGTGAATTGCCGTTTAAGAACTCTTTCTGTGCTTGGCTACACTGATATTTGCAGCATATAGAAGTATGTAGTATGCTCAGTATTACTGTGTATTACTGTGAATGAGGTTGTCCTTCAGCTTTCCGTGTGTATTAGAGATTTCATGGAGGCGTAGGTAGGTTAGAGCAAAACTGTATGCAGCATTTCTCCAGGTGCCTGCAGAATCCACATTTGTCCTTTTTCTTTACATCTTGCTTTTTTGTGATGATTGCCTGTCCTATAAAGAAATTTTGAACGTGCTGTGGAAAGTTTGTGAAACTTCATAGCATTCGAGTGAGGTGGAAAAGTAACAGAGTGAAGTTTGGGAAGAGTCTCCTTAGGAGAAATGGGTGTTGCAAGACATGCAGTATATACTGGAAAAAGCTGTGTATGCAAGTAGATTACTGTAGTTGTCAGGATTTTGGAAATGTTTAAGGAAGGATTTAGAAGGAGTCTAATTTCTCCTTTGTCAGTTTGTTTCAACCACAGATTAAAATATATTGTGAATTATTTACAGTCTATGCAATATTGTTAATTTTTTGGGATAGATGAATAATTGATTGTTGGCAGCAATGTCTTACAGTTAGTCAAAAGTATTGAAAAGATCTTCAGCACTTAGTATACCAGTTAAACAATTACTCTAACAATACAGACCTGTTCATGAAGTGTGATTGCTGGAGAGAAGTTGAGGTATATACCATATTTTTTCAGCATGGTACATGTTTGTAACTTGTGTGTAACTTTACAATGCAGTTGTACAGTCTTGGTACAAGAGGGAGTAATACAGTGTTTATGACATTAATTGATACTTCTGTGACATTGATTTCAGTTAAAGTTTTTTTAGGGATTAACAAATATCTTTTATTAGTTTGCAGTCCATGTTAGAAGATCTACTTGTGGCTACTGCTGATGGATTTCTTCATCTCATTCACTGGGATGGTATGACCAATGGAAGAAAGGCCATCAACCTATGTACAGTTCCGTTTTCTGTAGATCTGCAGTCTTCTCGAGGTTGGTTTTAGGGATTCTATTGCTTACATTAGTTAGCTCTTAGTGACATACCATCCAATATAAAACATTCTCTCTGTTCTTAAGCAGAGATAGGAAAATTTTGCCATTTGTAAATGGGAATGAAATAGCCTGTTTAAATTAAGTTTTCTCTTTGAAGTAATAAGTAAACATCTGAAATGTCTGTTGGCTTGCAATATTTCTGTGTTCACGTATTTTTAAATTACTGATACTTTCTCAGCAGGTTCACTTTTGGGATTTGAAGATGTTTATGTCAGAGATATGGAATACTGTGCCATGCTTGATGGCTTTGCTGTTGTTTTTAATGATGGCAGAGTTGGTTTCATTACACCGATGTCAAGTAGATTCACTGCTGAGGTATATTTCCTTTAGCAACTCTAGCATGCACAGTAAATGTGTTTTCCTTGGTCTCTGCATTTCAGTTGGCTTTCTACTTTAAATTCTGTTCAACTGCAAAGAAACTAAAATTTAACATCTGCTTAAGAGATGACATAAGAACAAGACTTCGTTTTGTAGCAGTAGCATAATTTGACCTAGATTTTTATAGGGTTGGTACCACTGGGAGACTATAATTGATAATAGATTTAACTTTCATTTATTTATTCAAATTGTCATTATAGACCATGTCTTAATGTGTCAGACCAACAGACTTCCTGTTAGAAGTTATGAGTAGGATGATAGGAAGTGGTTTCTCCTATGGCTAAGTATCATAAGTACTATGTGTAGGACTTAGCTCTTATCAAGTCTATCTCTTTCTCATAGTGACAAGCATACTTCAGAATTTCTTTTACAGGAATCTTTTCCATGTTAGGTGTTTTCTTATGTGTAATTCAGCCTAAAAACTATTACATTTTGTTGTTAGATATCTTTATTTTAATTACAGAAAACCAAAAATAATACTCCTAATGTCAGATTCCTTCACCCACTTAAAGTACCTGTGATCTCAGCTGTTGCAGATGGGAACTTACTTTCCCATTTTTCTTTTTCTCTTCATTCTTAGTACCATCTACTGATTTTTTATTTTTTCCCTAGTCAGTGTTAGAGACTTTTTTGCCTTATAGGTATTGACTTATTTTAAGAGGTCTTATGAACAGTTTTCTTACATACTGAGATCTTTCTGTAATTTAGAAGAATGAAACTAGTTTTGCATTTACTGGATTTTGTTTGTTTGAGCCATGTCAATTGATCTTGACATGAATAGAAATTTTGAGATCATGAAGGTCAACTGACAGATGTGTAATATGGTCTACAGGGATAAAAGCTGACTGTTATTAATAAAAGCACTATTTAACAAAAAATCTTCTGAATTCCTTTCTCTACAGCAGCTCCATGGTGTTTGGGCACAAGATGTAGTTGATGGAACTTGTGTGGCAGTGAATAACAAATACAGGCTAATGGCGTTTGGATGTGCCAAGTAAGTTTTTTTAAGACTGGTTCAGAGCAGGGGGAGATTGTTTCATTATAAAGCTGAATTCATAGTTACTTCTTACTGAGTTGTGTTGCAAGAACTGTAAAGATGAAAATAATCAGTCTGCCTAGAGATTATGTAATGTGCTGTCAAGAAGTCAGGAGAGAGGTAGAAAGAAATGGTTGCCTGCTTGAATTGCAATTGAAATTTATGTTTGCTGTTCCAGTCTGTGAAAAAAAACTAAAAGGTGACTGGACCAGTAGCAAGGATTGGAAAGTGCTGCTATCCCAGCTAATCTCACAGCAGGATTGAAGTCAGTTTTAAGTAGTTAGGCATAATAATACTGGACAAGAATAAGCACTTCAGACTCACCTGAGAAAATGCTCTGTGCAGTCCTGATTTGGTCAAGAAAAATGTTGCCTGTTTGAGTAACTGAATATTTGTAAATTAAATGTTGCAGAAGTGCTTTTAGTTGTGGTATTTTGCTTACTGCTCCTTCAAGTCTCCCCTGTATAAAACTGCTTAAGCTGGCTTTAGAGTGCAGCTTTTTATTTTCTTTGATTGTATTTTACTTGGGTTTTGTTTCAGAGCATTTAAAAAAATCTGGCTTATTTTTAATCTGTCCTCTTAAGAACTAGTATTCCTGTTTGTAGTATCAGTACAGTGTCTTGGTGTTTCCTCTGAAACAGGAATAGTTACTTTAATTTGCTGATCTTAGTATGCCTTAGTATATCCCTGATGAAACTTTGGCACTGAGTAAATAAACTATGCCTTCCCCCATGGATTGTCTGGCAGTTGGAATCCATAAATGTATGTGGATTGTGTGTACATACGTATTTTAAGAGAATGAAGTAGTTTTAGTGCATTGATTATTCTAGGGCTGGTGTTTTGGGTCCTCTGATGCCTTCTGGAAAGCATCTTAGAAATTTGGTTCATAAAGTTCTTTGACTATTACTTGATTCAACATCTCTGTTCTAGATAAATTTGTTATTGGTGAGAGAGAAAGCAGCTTTTCTTAGCCTCTTGAAACTGGTAAGAAATCCAAATGGTCTGGAGTCTAAAGCATGTGTAATGTCTTCCAGTGGCTCTGTGCAGGTTTATACGATAGATACCACCACTGGCGCCATGCAGTTTTCTCATAAGTTGGAACTGACACCAAAACAATATCCTGGTGAGCTCCTTTTATTGTTAGAATTTTCCAGCTGTTTTTAGGCTATAGTATATTTTTTATCCTTGGCTAGTTAACCTCTGTTTATTTGTTTGCATAATCACTGATGTGAATAGTATTTACTCCTCTCTGTTTGTAGTAACTAACTCTTGTGTCTTTGCACTTTTAGCTGCTTGCTTTTTCATTAACTTCTGGATGTGTTCTGTTTGTGAGGGTTTGGGTGGGTGGTTTGTGAGGTTTTTTAACTAATTCTTAATCTTGAAATTACTTTTCAAAAATGAAATGAGAGGTTATTGTCAAAACTGATAATGAGTATAATAGAACTGTGAATTAGTTTGAAGCAACTGACATGTAGGGTACAGAAAAAATACTGAGTAATGCAGCATCCTTCCTGCACAGCAGTGTATTTTTTCATGTAGTGTTCTGTGCTTGAGAGTAAGGAATATACAAAGTGGATAAAGTGTATCCTCAGCTGAAAATATGTGTGTCTATTGGTTTGCAGTTAAAAAACAAATCCATAAATGAGTTTTACAGTTGTGTTAAGTGTCTCTATTGTCTGAAAAACAATTTTATCAGAACTGTAGTTCTGTGGTTGGTGTTATAGCAGTGTACTTCTGGCATGTTTTCCTGTATTCTTAGTTTCTTATGAAACCAAGTATGCATTGGAAGGAAACAAGTTTTTGTTTGCTACTTATTAATTTTGAGATGGTCAGTTTGATGCATTCATCAGTTAATTGAAAATTCAAATATTTACTTCCATATATTTTTGTTTATACTTTTATGGTGAAACCAGTTGAAGGACTTTCAGTATTTTCACTTATTTTATTGTCTGCTTTTAAACAGATATTTGGAATAAAACAGGACCTGTTAAACTAATCAGATGGTCACCTGATAGCTGTGTTGTGATGGTGACCTGGGAATGTGGAGGTTTGTCCTTATGGAGTGTATTTGGTGCTCAGCTTATCTGTACTTTAGGAGGTGATTTTGCGTGAGTATTTTTAATGACATTGTGAAGAGTTTATTAAAAGTCTTTGTTTTTCTGACTGAAAGGATCTAATTAGAAATTAATTCACTGAATTAGCTTTTTTAAAACCTCTTTTTCCTTTCTGATTTCTTAGATATTGAGATATCTTGGCAAATATTTAGGAGGGGATCATTTAAGTATAAACAAAAATGGATTATTTTCATTTTGTAGTGGTCTTTTTGTCTGTAAAAGAAAATTACCCTAGAAGCAAGCTTGAGCAAGCAAATATTAAAATTCTCTCAGTGCCTGTATTTCAAATAGTTCATGCTAGATATCTGACAGTTGCATTGTCTTTTTTGTAGTGTCATGGATCAAACAGGCTGTACCATCTGAGATGAGGTTCAATAGATAACCATATAAAAATACAAGGATAGGAACTTGATTTATTATTCTAATGAAGTTGTTTGCAAACTCAAACCTGTTCTGTTTTTAAGGTATCAATCTGATGGTGCCAAAAAGGACCCTCTAAAAATTCGTTCCATGGTAAATATGAATGTAAAAATACTGTAATAGGGTTTTAAATTCTTTTTAGTATAACAGATTTTCAGAAAATCAAACTGTCTTTCTTTTGCTTAATTAGTTTACATAGTAAGATGCCTTTACTCCAATGTTGCATTGAAGGAAAAAGGGACAACTGATGAATTTTTTTTCATGAAGTGTGCATGACATGCCTTTTCTTGTCTTTGCTTTTAAGATTAAGAATGAACACTTTTGGTTTTTTTCTAAATTTTTCTTTTTTATCTGGTGCTGTATTTCAAAGTGCAGTGAGACACAGATCAACATTAATTGTAAACTGCCTTATTTCTCTAAAATTACTAGCTGGCCTTTGACAGTAAAATAACTTTACTCAGATTATGAATACCAGAGAAACTTAACTGCTGTTTTTTTAAATACAAACTAGTTAACATTAAGTTCAATCCTACTAGTCTGTAAAATCAATAAATAAATAGAATAAATTAGAGTAAAATTTAAATTAGGACGAATTTCAAACACATGCTACAAGGCGTCATGCAAACCATGGTGAATTTTGTGCAGTATTTCTAAACCAATTTGGTTTATCTATTATGACATAGTTGCTATGAAGATTGGCAACTCTAAACATGCATCTCAAGTGGAGGTAGATAGATGCAATGACAGTACCATTTAAATGTACCTTTTAAAAAATTTCAAAGATTGAAATTCTGATATCATTGAATTCGGTGAACAGCACCCAGTGTTATTTTGGAAATCAGGACTGTTTCATACCTGGCTCTGTGGAATTTTTGTTTGTTGCCCTAAACTGTGAACTAAACAGTCTTCATTACTTATGTGGGTGTCTTTGCATAGTTACACTTCATTTAATCATTATTTTTTACATAAGACAGGGAATAATTCAAGCTAGATTCTTACTGTGCGTTGTGAATTTTACTATTTGATTCCTATATGTTTTAGGACAACAAAATATGTGGATTTTTTCCAGGCTCATGTGTATCATAAGATCAGTTTCAATAAGTTTCTATAGTTCTTGTTTTATGAGAATATATAGTGTTACATTTATATATATGTATGTAGTGTTGGGTTGGGGATTTTATTATTGTTATTCTTTTACCTTCAGACCTGGGGATCAGAAGGGTATCATCTCTGGGTTATTGATGGGAATTCTTCTTCAAACATGAAACCTGAAAGAAATGCAAATAACGAAGCTCAGCAGTTTGGTATTCTGCAGTTTCAGTTCATCAAGAGTGCACTCACTGTTAATCCTTGTATGGTAAGTTTTTTTGTTGATAAATATGTACTTATTTTAGATCATAGTTCTGGTTTTAGGTGATCTCTGAGTTGTTCTCTCAGATTTTAAGTCTGTTCTGCAGCCATTAGAGTCGTCTTTCTTTTTTGTCATAAAGCCTTTAAAATGGTACTGTGTAAATATTGCTATGCAATATTTTGTATTTTTATTTGGACTTTTTTAATATATTGCTCATGTGTTTTCCTTTGTCTTCTGTATGTGGAATTCAAAGTTGCTTTTTTTCTTTTGTTTTGTTTTGTTTTGTTTTGGTTTTAATATAGAGTAACCAGGAACAAGTCCTTCTTCAAGGAGAAGATCGCTTATATTTGAACTGTGGAGATGCAGCACAGACTCAGAGTCCCAGAAATACTTTGGCACACTCTGAACATAACCACAGCAGGGAAAGAGGCCCATTTTCAGATGGCAGTTTAGATTCTCAGGGTTTAAGCACTTTACTAGGACACCGGCATTGGCATGTTGTACAGGTAATTGATCCTGGTTGCTCGTATTTGCTTTGTGCTTGCAAGCGTTTGTAGGAATAGAATATGCAGCTGATCTCCTCACTCTCTGCCAGACCTTTTTCCTCTGGTGTGAGATCATTGCCTGTTTATTGTCTCTGGGGGTTTGCCATGGTACAGCTTTTTCTCATTGACAGAAGGCAAAGCAGTATTGGTCCTATCAGCCTTGTGGCTATGAGTTTGCCTCCTAGCCAATAAAAACAGTCTTAAAGGTCTTATGACTTCAGGAAGGAGTAGTTAATTACCTTCCTGAGCTTTGAAAGGGAGAGTAAGTGCAACATGCAAGAAATTATTTAGGTGTTTGTTATTTATGCAAAATGCTTTAAAACATACTTAGCTGATTGTCATGGTTTGACGCTGGCCCAATGCCAGTGCCCCCCTGAAAATATATTGTCTTCAACTGACTGCTGTGAGATGCGACCAGGAACAGAGCAGAGCAGGCTCAAGCTTAGAAAGAGAGGGAAAAAACTTTACTAACTTACACTGCAATAACAGGAACACACAGGAAACAGAATGAAAACTTTCCAAACATTCCTCCTCCTCCCACCCAATTTCCACCAAACTACAGTGAGACCAAAACCATGGATTCCTGATCAAGTTACGACCACTCTGATAATCAATTCTCAGTCCATCAGGGGAGAGGAGAGTCCTTCTTGTACCATAGTCCTCCTCACAAAACACAGTTGAAACCTCCCATATTCCCTTGTCACACATGGCACTGCCCGGAGAAANAAAAGCCACTCCATCATCTCCTCCCACTTTGGATTCTTCCTATCTTCCTCTAACATCTCAGGTCCCAGACTGTCTCTCTTCGCTCTCAAACCACCAGCCAGGACTAATGTTTCCTTCACCCAGGAAAGGGTTAAAAGTCTGAGCTCCACTGCCCTCAAGGCACTGAAATCTCATGGTGGCTACTCCTGCACACTGGGCACCTTCCCCCCCACCCCCGCCTCCTCTGCCGGCACAGGCTCGCTCGCTCTCTCTTCTGGGGTTGGGGTTGGGGGGAACAAAAGATCCCTCGGTGTTTTCTCCACCCCTCCGTCCTGCAGGGGCTGGCCCGGTTCCATTCCCTTCCACCTTCTCTCTCTCTCCAGGGCTCCAGCCTACCTCAGCCTGGGCCTTCATGGCTCCCCTCCCCCACCCAGCCTGTGGCCAGGCAGGGAGGAGATGTGCAGCTCTGCCGGACAGGAACAAAAGAGAGGGGAGTGGGAATTCTCTACTTTTAATCCCCTGTGTTCTCAGAGGCGATCCATGTCTTCAGTGGTCACACCAGGTGTCAATATTCGAATCTGACCACTGATTGGTTTGACTAAAACTTCCCAAAAAAACCCCGCTTCCTCTCAAACCGAGACACTGAAGAATATCGCCTTCAGACTGCAGCTGTATTTTCAAGCATAAAAAATGGCATCTATTTAAGCATGTAACTAAAACTTCACAGTATCAGGCTTTCAAAGAAGAAATTGTTTCCAGGGTAGTAATGGGACTTCTATTTTCCCTGTAATATAAAGAAAAAGACAAATATGTTTTAATCTGTAATTCTAATGTGTGTTCTTCGATGCTTGAATTTGTAACCAATAATTGGTTATTTTTTAAATAAAGGTTTCTGAAAGGCCCCCAATATTTTGTTCTTCACATAGCACATGAATCAGTAGTATTAAAAAGTACTTGATTCTGGGCATGTGAGGCAGGTTCCAGATACTGTTGAATTTCCAGTTTAGCTGGCCAGGTAGCTTTTCTGTCTTCTGAAACTGGTGTAGGAGGGAGAGATCTTTGTTCTGTGGTGAAAGTAAAGCTGAAACAATTAGAATTACTGTGCAGAGCAGCATATCCATAAAAAAGGACAGTGCCTGGTTCTCAGGAGTACCTACCTGCCTTGTGTCAGATCAGAGGCTGGAGTTTGAAGCTGGGTTTCTATCATCCCAAGTGACGTGAAGAATCCAGCATCGAGATTTGATCTGACATATTCCAGTAAAGTTCTCTCATAAGAAGGCTTTTGGATATGCTGGTGTGTATTTGTGACAGGATTAGAAATTTCATCCCTGTAATGAAAGTCCTGCCTGTAGAAGACTGTATTTATCAAAACCTTTATGTTCCTGTGAAAGATTCTCTTGGAAAGGGAAGTAGCTGGGAGGAGTGATGAGCAAATTGTGACTATTAATCTGTAATATAGTATTAGCTGGTGTATGCTGTTAATGCATTTTGATATTTTGTATATTTAAAACAGGGTAACATACAGGCATCAGTAACTTTAGGGGTGTGGGCAGTAACTGTATTTAAAAATAAATTTCCAACATTAAATACCTTTACGATAGTGTTTTGAAAAAAATCACTGACATTGTCCAAATCCCTTTAGGATGTTACAATTAATCGGTACTTTAATTGTATTTGGTATAGTCATGTGGTTTTGGTTTTCTCTTTTTTTTCTTAGATTCATAGTACATACCTAGAGAGCAACTGGCCTATAAGGGTGAGTTATTTTAAGAATATGTTCATGCTCATTTAAAAATATTGGAGGGTTATAATTGTCCATTAGGATTGGCTGAACTCTGAAAATGAAATCATTATTTTACATTACAGGAAGAAAACTGTGTTAGTAAAGTATGAAACATGAAGATACTTTATATATTTTGAGTCTGATGTTATATTGCCTTGTGATGCCGTATTTGGATAGGATGTATCTTTTAAATAAGTTTCCTTCTAAGGTTCTGGTACTTTTTTTTTTTTTTTAAATACAGTTTTCAGCTATTGACAAGCTTGGACAGAATGTAGCTGTTGTTGGCAAGTTTGGTTTTGCACATTATTCTTTACTCACCAAAAAATGGAAGCTGTTTGGAAACATTACCCAGGTGAGAGGTTATGGAATTTTATTCTGGTGCAGGGAAGATTTTATTTGTTGGGATGTGAGACTTGCAGAAAATTAAAGAGTATAATTTTCAAGTAAACAGCCTGTAGACACACTTGGGATTAGGGATGCTGGTTTTACATGTGTTTCTCATAAAGTGTCTGAAATACAGATCTTGTGGTTTTGACACACTAATTTGTGTCTGAGTATTAGCAGAGTATTCCAAATGTGAATGTGTATAGTCAGACGCTTAATTCCATTTGTCATATCTGAGAGTTCGTGTGACGTTGCTTTGGATGTAAAGCTTGTAAATTCTGGCTAGAAACACATTTGAGAGAGTCAGGGGTGCCAGTAGCATAAAGAACTGTGTAACTGTATTTTGTAGGATGAGATTTGTCCTTCACATACTACTCTTTAGTACTTTGGTTATTTTAAACATTAAAAACTTCATATACATAGTCTTGCCACTATGAGTTAAGCTTATAGAGATCATGCATGGTTTTCAGAAATTACCCATATAATATACATGTGTGTGTAAGTATATAAAAATATATACCTATATATCATTGCTTGCTTTTTTCCTTTCAGGAGCAAACTATGATGGTAACAGGTGGCTTAGCATGGTGGAATGACTTCATTGTTCTTGCATGTTATAATTTAAATGATCACCAGGAAGAGGTGAGATACTTTTCTTCAAAGTAAACATATAATGATTAGAATATCTGATCTGTATGACAGTAGTATTGTAAGCATGAAATTTATTATAGTATTATAAACATGTTTATACACTATAAACTTTGGTGTCTTTTGGACAGAGTTTATGTATTAATATATAAGTAATTATTTGCAAAAAATTTTTGTTGTTGCTATCAAAAACTCTTTTCTGCTGATTACAGTGAATCCTCCCATTGTTTTGAAAACTTTGTGACATTTTTGCATGCACGGAGTGTATTCTGAGATACCTGTTTACAGTGTTTTTGGGACACTTTTGCAAGCTTTTAAACTACATGGGCAGAGAAGATTTACCTATTCCTTACTTTTTAAAACTGATGAATAAAATTCCTTCCTTATGATTGTTGTTCAGTACTTCAGATTTGGCTGTACTGTGCTTTAACTGCTTCGGATGTAATAATAAAATGCAATGGATAAAATACTTGATGAAACAAAAACTCAGTAGTGTGTCTTGGCAGAAATTCTTGACAGCCATTCCACAATAAAGAAAATAACCAGAAGTAGAATTACTATTAGCTTGTTGGTAAGCAGAACCTGTATTCAGACTACTCCTTTTCCTTGCAGCTGAGAATCTACCTGCGAACATCTAACCTTGACAACGCGTTTGCTCACATCACCAAAGTGCAAGCAAACACGTTACTACTGAGTGTCTTCCGGGACATTGTGATTTTGTTCAGAGCAGATTGTTCCATTTGCCTTTACAGTATTGAGAGAAGGTCTGAGGGGTGAGTGTCACTATTTGAATGCTTTTGCAGTAAGGTACCTGTAGATCTGCTCTCAGTCTGAGTAAATTCTTACAATAATACAAAGGTGCTTGATAGCTGGGGGAGTCAGATTTTTAAAATACAGAGTGGTAAGTGGTATCTCTGTACACAAGTTCGTAAGTATTATCACTTGCATAAATGCTGATAGGCACATTCGGTGTGGAGGTAGGTAGTGACTGATGTATGCACATTTCCAGGTGTCTGAACAAACGTGTTTCTAAATCAGAGGAACTTGAAAACTGAATATGAATAGCAGAAAAAGGGACTAAAAGACACCCACATATTTGAATACTTTAAAATAAAAACATGTTTCTAAAATTAAAAGCCGTAATTAGTGAAGGGAGGGTGGCAGCAGGCTTGCAAAGAGGAAGAGAGAAAAGGTTTGGTCTTGGTGTGGTGCTGAGGAATTGTTTTAGTGCAAAAGAAGTAGCAACATAAGATATGCCAGATACTTTCAGACAGTTAAGATTAGTGAATCTAAGGGAGGAGATAAAGATTCAGAGCTATGGGGTTTTTTTAAGTGCCTAAGTAGATGATTTTTCTTGCAGTTATGGTATTTTTTTACCAAGAAGGGACCTTCTTGTGGTAGAAAAAGGCAAGTTGTTGATGAACTTCAGAGAAAAATATTTTCAATGCTTTTAAAAAAAGCTCCCAACAGAATCCAAACCTGGGAACTATCTTATTGAAGGGTCAATAGAGTAATATTCTGAAGTATCTGATATTGTCGTCTATCCACTCACAGCCATGTTTCCCAAAGTATCAAGATAAGTAACCCAGTTTAGAGTAGATACGTGGGCTTTTCTACTGATTCCTGATTAAAGGAATGTCATTTGTTCTGTAGAGTAAATTGTTTGCTAAGGGTAGGTTGCTTATTTTCATTAGGTTTACTTCAAGGTAGTTATTTCATGTTAAGTACTGTTGTAAAATTTCTAAATGTAGTCATTTTCCTTTCAGTCTTAATCCTACTGCCAGTATCCAAATTCTTCAAGAAGTGTCTATGTCTCGGTACATTCCTCATCCTTTTCTTGTAGTGTCTGTTACGTTGACATCAGTGAGAACAGAGACTGGCATCACCTTGAAGATGCCTCAGCAGGTAACAGGTCTCAAAATTTGGTAGAATTGGTGCCTGAATTTGTTAGCTTACTCTGTAAAGGTTACCTGGTTGATAAATCAGTCATGAATCAGTGGCTCTTCTATGTGGTAAAATCCAGAATGTGGTTTTTTTCCTGATGTTCATTATATAGACATTTTATGTGGGAATTGGGGGTGAGGGGGTGGATAGAGAAGTAAGAGTTTAAATTTTATTTCATACCTTCTCTTGTTAACTTGAAAAGTTTGGGACCAAATCTTGGTGAACAAATTAAATTTAACTCTTTCAAGGGTATGTTGCTCTATCGTGCATTAAAAGTCAAAACCAGAGCAATCCATGGCGTTAGGAATTGCCTTTCTTGCAAGAACATGCCCATTGCTCAAAGAATAAATAGAAAAAATGAAAAGATGGCATATGACCCTATAAGGTACTCTTTGTAAATTCTGCAACAGCCAAACAATGACTTAAGGTCTGAAGGTCCCTGTCTTAACTTCAAAATTTAGTCAGGGTACTGAAAGCACGTGCAAAGAGAACTTGGATTTTTGTTGTTTGGGTTGCAAACAGAGTAGGCTTAACTGAGCAGAATACTTTGTTTTCTTGACACATCTTACTAAAACAATTTCTCTCTAACTGAAGCTAAATAAAAGTTCAAGATGCTGTACAAGCGTGGCTCAACTCTTTTTGGCTCAGCTCCTGGGTTGTGTACCAGCATTAATCTTTGCAGTCAGATACTGGCAATCATATTGTGATGATATTGATAAGAGTACAGAGCTTTATTTTTCTTAGAATACTGGTGGATTGCCCATTTTAAGACACATAGTTGGAAAAAGTCCATATTAAACACGTGAAATGAGTTTGGTGAATAAGAAACCTTCCAGTATTTACTCCTTTGCACAAGAACTGGTTCTTGATTTTTATGAGTCCTTCTATATTGAATTTAGTTGTTAGTCATCTCCATGAAGTGGCACATTTAATTTACACTTTTTTTCTGGGTCTTTAATGTGGTTATGAGTAAAATTATTCAAAAGCTTAAATAATTTGCATAATATTCTTTCTATCCTTAGGCTTGTGAAGCTGAAAGTATTATGCTTAACTTAGCAGGACAACTCATCATGTTGCAAAGGGATCGATCTGGACCCCAGATACGAGATAAAGATAATAATCCTAATCAAAGAAAGCACGTGAGTAAATATATGTGGAGTATTGCATATGGCTTCAAAGATGTCAGTGACGGAAGAAGCTGTGCTAGAGAATGGTCCAGACATAAAGAAAATAGGACTATAAGCAAGGCAGTATCTACACTTACCGATGGAATTGTTAGCTGGAAGTGTATTAGCATTTGTTAGCTGGAAGTATATTAGTGTGTTTGCTGATTATATTGAAGTGAAATAGACAAGCTTTAAGAGTAAAGATAATACCCAAAGTTTGGTATGCACCAGTAAAAGAAAATCTCTAGTCTGTCCAGAACTGTTTTGTATGTTTATGGAACATTATCATTTTTTGCAGAGTATGTTTACAAAGTTCTTGGAAATAACAACAATAGAAATCAATTACTGAACTTTCAGTTCTTCCAGGCTGATGAAAACCAGTTCTGTGTAAAACAAGCACATTGGGAGAGTGAAATTTGGAAAGTTTAGATAAAGATTTGTCTAGGTTGGACTTGGGGGCTAAGTGAAGAAGCAGAGAGCACGTTTTTATTTTTCACCTTTATTCTTATCTCTCTGCTTCCTGACTAAGTATTAGGGAGGTTAAAAAAATGTAAGAAATGTCTTGAGTTAACGTAAGTATTAAGCGGTCTTTTGTCACATGCTAGGATGCAGACAAGAGAGAAGCAGATTTGTTTCTTCTTTGTTAGAAGAATAACATGTTTGAAGACAGTAGTTCTTAGCTGAAAAATAGAGTTCTTGTGAATAGGGTGAAAATAAAAGGAATAATGGATACTGATTTTTTTTTAAATTTTTTTATTTTTCATTTTAAATAGCTGCCTTTTTGTGCTCCAGTTGTCCTAGCCCAGTCTGTTGAAAATGTATGGACTACTTGCAGAATTAACAAACAGAAACGCCACTTATTGGAAGCTCTGTGGCTCAGCTGTGGTGGGGCAGGTATGAAAGTCTGGCTTCCCCTGTTTCCCAGAGATCATCGAAAACCGCATTCCTTTCTGTCAAGACGGATCATGCTGCCTTTCCACATCAACATATACCCATTGGCTGTTTTGTTTGAAGATGCCTTGGTTCTTGGTGCTGTTAATGACACTGTGCTCTATGACTGTTTATACACTCAAACCAGTGCTAGAGAACACTTAGAGGTTCTCTTTCCTTTCTCCATTGTTGAGAGAACCTCTCAGATCTACCTCCATCACATTTTACGCCAGCTCTTGGTTAGGAACCTCGGTGAACAAGCCTTGCTTTTGGCCCACTCCTGTGCCACATTACCATACTTTCCTCATGTACTAGAACTGATGCTTCATGAAGTGCTGGAAGAAGAAGCTACCTCGCGGGAGCCCATTCCCGACCCTCTCCTTCCCACTGTGGCGAAGTTCATTACAGAATTCCCCCTCTTCCTGCAGACAGTTGTTCATTGTGCTAGGAAGACAGAATATGCCCTGTGGAATTACCTTTTTGCTGCTGTTGGAAACCCGAAGGACTTATTTGAAGAGTGCTTAATGGCCCAGGACTTGGACACAGCTGCCTCTTACCTTATTATCCTACAGGTAACGGCACCAAATACATTGCAAGAGCGCTGGTATTTACTAACATTGCAGTATTTTAAAAATAATGTCATATCAAAGTTGTGCATGTTCAACAGATTTTTAATTTAACAGTTTTCTGTTGATATTATGTCCAGTCATGAAGGGTGGTGAGATCATGCACTGTAAGCAGTTAGTTAGTTAGTTAGTTAGTTAGTTAGTAGCATGAAATTTGCTGTTTATAATCTTTGGTATACTCAAATGTGAAGCAGTGTGGCTTGACTTAATAGAATTTCTGATGCTCTATAGTAGAAGTAAATCACTTGGCTATGCTTTATTGCTTGCAGAATATGGAAGTTCCAGCAGTTAGCAGACAACATGCTACTCTCCTATTTAATACTGCCTTAGAGCAGGGAAAGTGGGATCTCTGTCGTCATATGATTAGATTTCTTAAAGCCATTGGCTCTGGAGAAACAGAAACACCCCCAGCTACACCAACAACTCAGGTTTGTGATGAGAAAAGTAAATACTGTGCATCAAGCCTTGTATGATTAATCTTCATGTTATATATCATGTTTGGTTCTTTGAGTGTATGTTTTGGTTTTCTTGGTTTTAGGAACCTAGTTCAAGTGGTGGTTTTGAATTCTTCAGGCATCGCAGCATTAGTTTATCCCAGTCAGCAGAGAATCTCCATAGCAAGTTTAATTTGACAAAAACACTGAGTATGCCCTCTGGCCCATCTGGAAAAAGGTAATGTCCTCTCCTTCCCCACTTTATTAGGTACAGGACTAACTTTCTTACCAATTTAAGTTATAGAAATAAATTATAGTACGGATTTCTCATAATCTCTTTCTACATCTTTTGCATTTATCATTTCACAACTTTTGTATTGTTTGTGTCTGATAACATGTTTGGGAAAATATATTCTCACAGATGTAAATATATGTATGTGTGTTTGTATGTATACACAGGCATGCTTACATAGATATTGCTGACCAAAAGACTCTGAAACCACTGGATGTGGTACACATTACAGGTGTAGTAATTTAAGTAGCTAGTGAGACTACATGCTTCATATTTAAAGGATCTATTTTGCTGAAAAATACTTTTTGAACAGCTCACAGTTCGTAGCATCACACTATACTGCTCTGCTACCATGCACATGTTGATCTGGCAGTGTGTTTCCAAGCTGCAAATAGAACCTTTTATGCCTTGGGGTGAACCCCTCTAAAGCTGCTGTATACAGTCTTGATATTGACAGGTATTACAGTTCAGTAGTAGTATTGAACAGAAAATCATTATTATCTTTGCTTTGGTGTTTTTTCCCATCCTGATTTTTAAAACCATCTTAGTATAAATTTTGAATTAATAATTTTTAATAGAGAGTACTGTCTTAAAGGTTTTGAAAGGAAGGGTTCTAGGACAATACTTGACTGTTTCTCTAAACTTTGCAATATCATCTGCCTTTTACCTCTCTTACTTTCCTTTTTTCTGTGTTGCTAATAGTTTAATGCTCTATAAATACTGCTGTTGTAACTAAATCCTTTATTTTCACCTACCTGTTGAGGCAGTGGGATCCTTTGGAGAATATGAATAGCAAGGAATGATGGAAACTGCTTCTGCTGTTATAGACAGCTCCCCTTCTACTGCTCTGGTCACTCAGTGTTCTGCAGTTGTGGCCAACAGCCTTTGCGACTCAGCGTTATCAGTGTTCACTTGCCTGTTCTGTGCTGTGTGTGTAGGTGGAGTAAAGACAGCGACTGTGCTGAGAACATGTACATTGACATGATGCTCTGGCGGCACGCTCGGCGTCTGCTGGAGGAAATCAAGCTGAAAGACCTTGGCTGCTTTGCTGCACAGTTGGGCTTTGAGCTGATCAGCTGGTTGTGCAAGGAGCGAGCCAGAGCTGCCCGTGTGGAGGATTTTGTGTGTGCTTTGAAAAAGCTACACAAGGATTTCCTCTGGCCATTTCCAGTTATACCAGCTTCATCCATTAATTCACCTTTCAAGAATGGAAAGTACAAGACAGGTACAGTAACATCTGAGTTTGATATGAACTAGATTTCCCTTTTGCAGTGCTACCTCTGTGAATCTTACTCTGTTCAGCCAAGATAAGAACAGGCTGAGGCTTGCCACCTGCACATCTTTCTCACACAGAGGGAATTTTTGGAAGAGATTTTGTTTAGCATAGACAGTATCTCTTGTGTGATTACCATTTCTGTTGAAATCTCCTGCTTTCTCGGGTGTACTGAATTGGACATCAGTGTAGATGTTGAACTGAACATGGAAATAGCTTCAGTGTAAATTCTGCTGCAGAAAATTACTAAAATCAATATTCTTCTGTAGTCTCTAGATGAGCTTTTGATTAACTTTTTAAAAATTAAATAGTAATGTTCCTAATGTTTGAAATTTACTTTGTTAGATAGTAAGAACTTTGAAGACTGCTGTAAACCTCCTTTATGTTATTGGTCTCTCACTTCACTACCTTATCTCCTTACAGCAAGGTTGACACTTGCTACCTTATCTCCATATGGCAAGGTTGACATTGGCTGCCAAGTCTTCCTCTTCTTAGTAGCAGCATCATTATTTACTTTTGTTGATACTAACACTTTATTATATCATATTTCTTTTATGCCAGTGCTCACATAAAAAGCTGATCAGAAATTCCTGAAATGCCTAAACTCGCTGCATTCCCTTGTATTTCATTGGTCCCCTGAATATTGACTTAGATGCAAGCTTTAGCTTCCTGGAATGCCTGGAGAGAACTGTCTAAATTTCCTTTTGGATACTTACATGATTTTTCTGTGGTGTGTTTTGATTTTTTTAGCTGTGGGGGAGCAACTACTAAAATCTCAGTCTGCAGACACCTTTGTAAACATGGAAATGGACACAGGGATTTCAAACACACCTCGCAGTCGTAGCTGGCTTGGTACCACCAGCTCTTCTCAGAGAGAGATTGACACTGTTTCATCCCATGGACCACACATGCAAGATGCATTCCTTTCTCCTTTGCTAAGTAAAGGTTAGTCACTCTTCCTTCTATCTGCTCATTGGAAAAATGTGAAGTGTGTGCCTGTATTTTGGTATTTGCGTGTCACTGCTGTATTGTCACTTCTCAGCTACTGATAAGAAAAACTCAGGAAAAAGAAAAGAAACTACTTACTGAAAAGTGAACTGAATTTTTTACAACAGAAAGATAATGCCCATGTTGTATATCTCTAAGTACATGAGGTTGAACATGAAATAGATATTGGCTGAAGTTTCTGTCTGTGGTGATAACTTGAAGTTCAGTATTTTTTCAGTCTGGCTAGGAAGTGTCCTACATTGAGGCTTTTTGTTTCTTTGTCTCTTGCATGGATGGATCAGACTCTTGCAGGGGTTGGAACAGCTCTAATTGAATGAACTCTCCGCTTTTGGGTTTCTTAAGAATGATATTGGATACATTACTTATTGAGGAAGTTGAGGAAATTAGAGTTCCATATAGTTGTATTTTTTCCTATGGCTTTATTTAAATTGCTTTTTAAAAGCTGCAATGTATGATGAGCTTACTAAAATAGAAGGAGAAATTGTACCTTGTATGTATTTTTTCTGAACACAGAAAGAGATGGGAAAAGTTTGTCAGACCATTCTAGTCTTTTTTTAAATTTAATTTTTTAAAAAAGAATTTGTATACTTCCTCTTGTCCTTGAGCACAGAGCAACATTTTCACTCAGCATGATTTCCATTCAATTAGGGCAAAGATCTAAGTACACAGTGTGAACTACAATCTCTTAATTTCTACAAGTGTAGAACCTTCTGTGAGATTCAGAGCATTTGGAGATCCTCTCTGTCTGCTTGGGCACAGTCTCATTTTATTTTCACTCCTGTTTCTCTTGTTTTTTAAATCTGGAGTCTGCAAGAAAATGAGTATCTCTTTTCATTGCACTGATTTTACTGCTGTCTGCCACTACTGCTCTTTCTATAAACAAGTATATAGGGTTTTTTTTCTGAGCTGGATGAAGATCTTTGAGTTCAATGGACCTTGGTACGCATTTTGAAGCAGTTTATTTCTAAAGAAACTATATTAATAGCCTTTAAAATATTGCTAGCTGAATTCTAATAACAATTTCACAAATTACTAATCCAGCACTGGTATTCATGGGCAAGAAGATAATCAGATAACTTTCTGACTTCCTAAACATTTTCCAATAAAAGATGCATCTGATTTAATATGGAAATCATTCTCAAGAGTAGGTGCCTCTGTGACTCACCACTGAAATGGCTTTAGCTTTGATGCTACTGTTCCTTTGAAAATTCTGTTACTGCGTGTGCTATTCATGTTTTTACTGGAAATAACTTCTTTTTGTAATTTGTGCAGGTAAACATTTACATTACAAAGCATTCAAAATCTTCATGGTTTTGTGTGAAGAAAATAATTTGATATTGAAACTTCATTTTAAGAAAATTAAAAGTTAAGTAAGCAGAATTTTAGACAGACTGTAACCCTTCCTAGATTTAATTCTAGGACTATAGTATGCAGGATGCTGTATTGGTGCTTTTATGATGATTGCCAACACATACCTGGGATCCCTTACTGGTAATAATTCTCCTGAATTATTTTTACTGGATAGAAGAACTATTGCTTTCCTGCAACAGTAGTTCTGCCATCCAGTGTGACAGGAAGAACACTGAAGTGGGATGGACAATATGCCTGAAGTAACTGTGATGCACCATAAAGCATTACTGTCTTGTCAATTTTTATAGGAAATAGTTCAGAAATTCTGAGTCTTACTAAAGTAAGTAGTTTCTTTTTTTCCTTATGTTTCTGAGTGTTTTTGATAGGTGATGAATGCAGCATTGGTTCAGCAACGGACCTGACTGAAACAAGTTCTATGGTGGATGGAGACTGGACCATGGTGGATGAAAACTTCTCCAGTCTAAGTTTAACTCAGTCAGAGCTTGAGCAGCTCTCTCTAGAGCTGGCCAGTAAAGGGCCACACAAGTCACAGGTGCAGCTGCGGTAAGTAATGACACTTACCTTTGAGACTGAGAATTGCTGGCATGCAGCATTTGGAGAAAGAAACAATCTACACAATCACACTGCAATTTTTGTTTTGGGAGTGGAAAAATAAATAGCCTTTTTTTCCATATAGGTACTTGCTACATATCTTCATGGAAGCAGGATGTCTGGATTGGTGTGTTGTCATAGGCCTTATTCTCAGAGAATCTTCAGTTATCAACCAGGTTTTCAGTATCATGCAGTCCTCTGATACTGATGGAGAAATCTGTCAGAATATCAAGACTGGCCTAGATGCTGTTGACAAGTGGGCTTCTACTGATTGGTAAGTGTTACTTTCCCCCTTCATTTTCATTTGAGCTGTAGATAGTTTGTTACATAAAAAGTAACTGGACAGTAACAGCTTAGCCCTAGCTGAAACCTCACTTCAGAGAGTTGTAATCAAACTGGGGGAAAAAAACCCAAAGCAACCAGCTTTTAAACTTCTGTTGTTTGATTAGGGTTGCCTTTTTCTCTTTATTTAAAAACATTCCTGCTTTTCAGGCACATGAAGTACAGAAGTACTAATTTTAATCCACTCATGGTGTTCTGTCCCATTCTCCTCCTAGCCCTGGGTACAAGCCATTTCTAAGTATCATCAAACCACAGATCCAGAAACTAAATGAAATAGTAGAAGAGCAAGTACAACCAGAAGCGTTCCAGCCAGTGAATCCTTCCAAGGTTCCTGAACAAGCGAACCCAAGAGCTGAGGAAAGCAGGACTTCATCTAGCCATGGCACTAATCCTCAGAGTGATGCTGGCAGCAGCAGTGCAAGCAGACATGAAGAGGACAAGGCTAAGACAGAGGACGAGGATTCATTCCAAGAAGGCAGTTATGACTGTGTTGTGTCTTAAATGGAAAGTGAACAACTTCCCAAGCATCAGGTGTGAAAGGAAGCAAACCAGCTCTTAGATCTGCTTCTGTGTTTTGGATTTGAACTCTTTTTTAAATTTTGTTTGTTTGTTTGTTTTGGTTTTTTAATATTCCAATCTTTGAAATTTTTAGTGGGGATAACTAAACACCAGTTTCATCTAATAATTTCAAAAGGAGGCATGACTCTTTTTTGATGCAATTGCCAGACTGCAGCTTTACATTTTGATATTTTAAATAGTGTTGGAAAGACAGTGAACACACATGGAGACAGAGTCAGCCAATGTTCATCAGTACCTTTACATCACCAACACGTTCTGAAGAAACTACTAATATCTTGCTTGAGTTTAAAAGGCAAAGAGGGGATTAAATATAAAAACTGTTTTCTTTGCAGCTTGCCTGCCTAATAAATGTCTGATCAATGCAGTTTGGATTGGTTTGATACCGATATTTTGTATTAAAGGACTGTAAAATATATTGTATGTTTTTGTGAATAATCTTGTACAAATACTCAAGACTGTACCATATTTGGAGGTACGTATATGTACTTGCATGTTGCTAGATGACTAGTAAAGTTAAAGCAGAGTTGCACTTCTTTCTGGATGAGGCATACTTTACTGACCTAACACTGACACAAGGTGGCTTACCTGTTTTTTACTGCCACTTAACAGATCTTGTAGTTGGGTTAAGGGACTGCTGAAGGTTATTTATTTCATTGTAAATTCTTTTCTGATAAATGGATTTTTAAAATGTAAATAATCATCATATACTCTTGCTATGGAAAACTAGTTTAACAGCTCATACTTAAACATTTTTCAAACATTTTATAATATGCACACTTCTAACTAAGACATATTTAACTTTCATACGATGTTATGAAAACCTGGCTGCAGAAGTCTGTTGCTTTGAGGTACTTATTTTTTCTAGCTGCTGTCCCTATGTAATAACTACCTGTAACAGTATTAATTTAGATATTAGCTTGTTTGTACTGTGCAATCTGAACAAAAATGCAACATTACTCATTTTATACACGATAAACTAGTTTATTTTTTATAACATCACTTGATTACTGACATGGACCAAACTAGCATCCTAGGGTAGTTACACCATCTGTTGCTTTTCTAGTGTAGTTACTAAATGCACATCCGTTTAAACTCTGAAATTAAGACTATTCACAATTAAGTTTTAAATGAATTGTGGTTTCATCATCTTTATTTCCTTTGTAGATAAGATCAAGTGCTTTAAAATGTACAGATATTAAACTGTTGCTTTAGAATGGCTTTACTAAGCCAATACAACCAGTACAAGTGCAATAATTGCGAGTATTACGTGGAAAGCTGGAGCTATTAATGAATGCAACTTGAACTTCATTTTAAGAGTTGAAACTGAGACTGAAGTTAGAGGAAAGAAACTCCGTCTGAGTCCCAGCATTAAGCTTATTCTGCATTGTAGCTACTGGTTACAGATAATGTCTATCATACCTACAAGCCTGTTGTGACCTGACGTCAAAATTCATTATTGTTTTAAGGGGATAATACGTAAAGCTTTTTTTATTATAAAGAAACCTGCTTAATCTATGTTAAATAAAAACTGTGCTTCAAGTTAATATTTTTCTGTGGTTCTGTGGTAATGATGTAAGCCAAGCCCATCCTGGTCAGCGTTCTGCTGTTCAGGTTTTGGATCTGTGCAAGTAATACAAACATTAACTGATATATTAACATTCTTAATATTCATATCTTACTACTGTGCTACTGTTGTTTAGCAGGTAAATCTTTTTAGTTGTGAAATTTTAGAAGTTTGTACTTCTTTAGTAGTAATTATCTCTATGCAAATCTTACGTGCTAATTTTGTATTTTGATTTCACTGCTGTTATACTTGTAATTAAAAGACAAATGTATTCAACTTTACTTGAAGTTACTCCTGTGAAAAATAAGTATTTCTGACTTCAAGCTCTCACAGAAACCACCTGATGAAGATTGTTTTTATTCTCCTGTGGCTTGTTTTTTACAGAATGAAGGAATCAAACCTTTACCTTATTAGTGCATCTCTGAAGTTAGATCCACCTGCTGCTGTGAAAAGAGATGTAGTGGGTTTAGGTGGCAAGGGTGTGGTAGCAAGCAGGGCTGTGTCAGAGCCAGTTCCAGCAGAAACAGAGAAGCCTGTCAGGCAAGCTGGTGCCTCCTCTGTGTAATGTATTTAACAAGGGGTAAAAAATGCTGTGGCATATGAGTAAGGAAGAGTCCTGCAGGCAGCCAGGCCCATAAAGGAGGAGCAGGAGGAGGTGTTCCAGGCACTGGAACAGAGATTCCCTGCAGCCTGTGGCTCTGTGCAAGTAAACACATTGAATTATATACTAACAGTCTTGCTATTAGCCTCTTACTGCTGTGGTACTGCTCAGCAGCTCAGTCCTTTTAGATGAGGGGGAAGCAGGCTCTCCACCTGCAATCCACTGTGGAACACGCTGGAGCAGATACCCACAGTGGCAGCCTTGGAGCACCCACACTAAGCAGGTGGATGGATAAGCCCTGAAGGAAGCTGCAGCCCAAAGAGCCCACGCAAGAGCAGGTTTCTTTCAGGAACTGTGGCCCACGGGGGATCCATGCTGGAACAGTCTCTTCCTGAAGGACCACCCCAGCAAGAGGAGCATCCACTTCAAAGCAGTTTATGAGAGACTGTATCCCATGGAGTGGGCCCGTTGCTGGAGCAGGGCAACAGTGAGGAGAGGAAGGAAGCAGAGAGGAAATTTTACAGACTGACCATGACCTGACTCTTAACTGACCATCCCCAGTTCTTCTACAGCCCTGTGAGAGAGATGGCAGAAGAGTGAATCTGGGAAGGAAGGGGAGGTTGGGGGAAAGTGTTCAATTATCCTATTTTAATTTTAATTGGTAATAAATTAATTTTCCCAAGGCCAGTTTGTTTCATCTGTTGTAGGTACCAGCGAGTAATGTCCCTGTCGCAACCTACGAATTTTCTCATCCTGTTTTCTCTTCTTGGTCTGCTGAGGGGAGGGTGTCAGAGGGCAGTTTGGTAGGTACCCACCAGCTAGACAGGGTTAACCCTCCACAAAAAGTTTATTCATCTACAAATGTGCACTGTTTAACTAAAGATAGGAAAAATGGGCCACTTAACCAGTTGAGGATCAACATCTTTTTAAGGAATTCCAATATGTTGACACAGTTTTCACTTTGTGTATCCAGCTCACATAAAACTGACTGATGTCAGATTTCCTCTTTCACAACAATTTGCATATCCTCAAGTCTTCTTGATCTGTTTCTCATCCTATGCAAAACTAACTGCCTCAGAAAAACAGCAACAATAGTCTATATTCCTTGCTGCCAGTTTAACAGATCCTTTCACACTGGGTATACCTGCAAAACTGCTTGAATCAAGTTGCCTTTCTGAAGGTAATTTTTCACAATGACTTTTGTCAACTCAAGTAAACTAATTTTTCTTCAGCATGTTTTAGGTCAAAGAAACAAGTTCAAATGGATTTAGAGCCAAAGTGTCTCCAAGCTACAGGTTTGAGACCCACTGTTGAGTAAACAGAAATAACTGGATTCATCATCTAGCCAGAACCTGTACAAAGGTTCCTTTTCGTAATAAAGTGAGGGAAGAAGTTGTCTATGGCTATAATGATATTATAAGATGATGGGTAATTTGCTGAGGGTGGTAAGCTGGCTTCAACTGAAGGATGGATTTCCCACAGGTAAGGGGGAACGATAAAGGCAACAGACACAAGTTAATGTCTCAGCTTAGTCTCCTATCCTAGAGCTGAACACTGTTGAAGTACTCTAGTAGGCAGTGACAGGAATGGCAGCGCAGGGTGAGTGGTGTAAGTCATCCCAGTGTTTTAAGGAGAGAAAAGACAGACACAAACTTATTGAGTGTTCTATTTGTCACATGGCCCCTGAAATAGGAAACTCCTTGGGCTTACTTACTCAGAGAGCACTGAGAGAAGACTGACTCCCCAGCTGGAGCCTGAAGCTACTACACAGCAGACACAAGGCACCCAACTACAGTTTCCTTACTTTTTTCAAGCTACTGTTTCCTACCCAAAAACTCCCCCCCCCCCCCCCCCCAAAAAAAACCCCCAACAAATACAAAAGAATAAAACCAAAAAACCCCCAAACAATACAAAACAAAAACCTCGAAACAGAACAAACCAAAACCACCCAAACAGAACAAATCACTACCCTCTCCCCTGAAAAAAACATCTCCAAATAAACTCTGCATGGGCAGCTTTCTAAGATAGTTACTTAAATTCACCTGTACACTTACCGGCTTTGAAGCTTCTATTTGTTCTATTCTCAGAACAGACTCAAAGAACTACTCCTGCTGGTTTTTAAGACTGATTCTTTCATCTTTCTGAAACTGATTTTGTTTTAAAAATGTTTGCTAAGGAACACTGATGCTTGACATCCTGCTTGAACTACAGATAGCACTGTCTAGATCTCCCTAAACTGGCTTGTACTTTATGCTCAAGACTGTGCTTTAATGCTTAGCATGTTCTCAAGCTGCACCCACAGCTTGGACAGAACCATGAAGAGCTGCAGCCCAACAGAACCTCTTCCACAGTGATCAGGGGAGCCTGGCTAATTTCTGGGATCAACTCACCCCCAAGACTGAAAGGGAGTTTCATGAAGGTTGAGAATGCATGTCCTGTCTTCAAAATGGAAGCTACAGTTACATAAATTGACACTAACCACAGAATGCAGGTTTACTGATCTTGCACGTCTTCCTATCATTCTCCACCAAGACCACATACCAAGTTCTAAAATGGGTCATCCTGCAGGCCCCTTCCAGATAATTATCAAAAGTCAGATTATGTTTAGCCCTCAAGGGAGAAAAGTATGGAACAGCTTCACCGTGCAGACAAACTGTTCTTCAGCTATGTCCCTCCTGCTACAACTGCTCTGCATAGACTTGTTAGATCTTGTCTATTTGATTAGTGTTTTTCCAATTGGACTGCAATCCAACCCAGATTGACAGAATTAAAGACAGGTCTTACTAGCACAGAACAGCCCTACTCAGCTCAACAGTCTGTCAGTTTGGGTATGATAGCTGAAATTTTCCTGTTCATTGCACCTATCCCAACAGTTTCCTTTCTTCAAATGCAAACTTCTACTTGACAGACAATCTTGAAGGTATGGTGACACACCGTAAGGATTGTATAGTGCGATTGTATACCTAGACTGTATACACTAGATTGTATAACGACAACATGTGGAGGCCTCCTTTGCTTAAATTGATAAAGTGCTTAGTACTCAGCTTCAGAAACATGTACTTTAATAGAGAACATAATAGATTCTCAAAGACATCAAAACAAGGGAAAAACAGAAGAAAGCAATTTAGAAAATGCTGTGGATGTAAATTGTTTCAGATGAGCAAAAGGTAATTCTAATCAACTGTTTACCGCCTCTATTAAGAATAAATAATGTTTCTACTCTGTGCCCTTGTATCCTTAAAGTAACCAGCTGCTTGAATTTCATACACTTCAAAGAATAAGTGACACAATGCTTTTTTAGGAGAAATAGTAACCCACAGTAGCAGAATACTCATCTGCTTGTACCTGAATAGGGAAGCAGATGGACACTAACAGCTAATTTTTCCACCTTGGTTTTTTTTTTCTTAGATCAACAGTAAAACTGGCCTCAACCATCAACTTCGCAAAGAATACTCAGCTTGGCTACCAGTGACTCCTCTGTATCCCATCTTATTTCAAAAACCACCTTCCCCTCAAGGGAAAACAGCCAGAATTCCCATTTTCACTTTTCTCAAGTCAGATGATTTTTGCATTCTTTGGCTAAGCTTATCTTCCACACAGTTCTAACACCAGTTGTCCAACCCAGCACCTCTTAGCAGTATTTCTATCCCAAGCTCAAGTAAAACATTACCGCAATGAATAAACACAACTCAATTATATAGCCTTTAATCATGCTAAAAATCAAGTGTCACCAATCAAATTTTGCTTTTATTTACAAAGACAGAAATCTGCAACAAACCAGACATACCTCATAATTAAATTATTTAACAAGGATCAAATCCTGAGACAGCAGAAGTTATTGCTTCACTTAAAGTTTCAGAAATTGCCAACAGGCATTTTTATATTTTTGGCTCCCAGTATGAATTCTTCACACAGCACTTCAAAAGCTTTAAATCATAGGCAAAACACAAAAATCAAAACTGAGGAAGATGGTAAATATCAGTGCAGCTTTAGTTAACTAGCTGTGCATCAGCTAGAGTACAGTACAACACATTCATTGAGATTCAAGACACAGGAGTTTTAGTTCATAACTCTGATTTTCAAATCACTAATAGCACTTCTAAATAATACAGGGATTGTACTTTCAAATCAGATACAATCAAGTGAGTGATGATTAATGCACATTAATGTATAAACCCACAGGTTTTAAGATACTGATGGCCAGTTCACTATGATTACAGTAATTAAACCTCTTATCCTAATCCATGAGTGAGTTGACAATCTTTGTTAATGTCCCTTGCAACCAAAGACACTGGTTCTTTCCACTGTTACACACAACTACAGAACAATCCAAAGGAAAAATACCTGACTGGAGAGTTGTTATCCATCACAGCTCACACAAATTAACTGTCACACAATTTTCTTTCATGTGCTCTGCAAACTTACCAGTACTAGCATGTTTCTCCTGGAAATGATGATGCCTGCACAAAATCTGCTCTGCATGACATTAGGCAATACTCACGAGATTTAAAAAAAACACTTTAATTTGTACCGTGGTATTGATATAGCCAAATGTTTTACATATAATTTGGAAAAAAACTTTAAGTTCCTTCAGATACACTAAGTTCTTTCAAATTACCCTTAACTAGTAACCACTGCACTAAAAAACCCCAAAAACTTGGTAAGTATAAAAAAAGAGGTCAGTAGCTTCTGATTTCAAAGCTTGTCAATTAAAATTGGAAGATACTCTAAAATACTTACAGTCATTTATAAAATCCATCCTATGAAAATAAGAGCAATCCAGAATATTAGACATCTTTTCAAGATTACTCTTTTAGGTACTTTTCCTTATGGAAAGGAAACCTTATTTTAAGAAATAGTAAGATGTATTAGCAAGTGCACTACTGACACACTACCAAAAGTTTCTCCAGAGGAGATACCAAAATTAGCCAATTCTAATAAATTGGAAGGTAACTTAAAATTTAGAGTAGATTAATTATAAGACATCCACTTCAGGGAATGTGGACTTAGCACTCTTACATATGAGAGAGCAAGTCACATGCTCATGTGCTGATAGTGAAAGATCCCCATGGGAACAAAACCACAAGATGGTAGTTAGACTGAACTTAGCCACTCATGCTGTAACACCAAAGAGACAGGAAAAGGGGTAGAACTAAGTTTTTTAACAGAAACATACAATTTGGATAAACAATTACCACATCCCATCATACTATTGATTTCTCTGCATTATGCATTTCCCAAGGACTCAATGCAACCTACAAGAGTACTACAGCTTTCAGTGACTTCATCCAGTGACAAAAGTAATACTCAGGACTTTGCCACCTCTGCCCTGCTCCAACAGGAAAAAACACCTTCTAGCTGGAGATCGGACTTGAATAGGACGGATAGGATTGGTAGGTGCTACTCCACGTATCGGTGAAGTATGGTTTTATTTTACATAGCATCAAAATAATTCCATGAAGCCCTTCCATTACAATTGCCACTGTTTAATATGCTAATATTACCTCGTCAAGTGCAGTTTTTATTTTAAGAAACCTACTAGCCAAACTGCCACTTCAGTGGAAGGGCCAAGGTGAACCGCATTCAGAAAAGTATCATTATATCCCCAAGATAGCAGTAGTCTTTAAAACAGTCAAACTGCCAAAGAAACACCATCTGCTGAAGTATTTTAAATTCTTGCTGAAGTCTCTGGCATCTTGTTAGAAAGTCCTTGCCACAGGGGCATTCTTCATCAGAAATAACTCTGTTAGCCCTGTAGCACTGCTGTCAAAATTAAAAGACAAAAAGGTCGTAAGTACAGGACCAGCCAGAAGAAAATGTCCAGTTTGGAAACCTCTCCAGTAAGGCATAGAGTTGAGGTGACTTTTGATCTTCCCCAAAAAAGTAATGTGCTGCTATGGCGAGGGAGACTATTCCATCAGAATGCTTTTCTGGGGCCTGAAAGTGAGAAAAGGACAACACAGTCTTTATGATTGTTCATGATTTTTCAACATGAGATCAATTCAGATGCACTTTTCTAAAGACAGTGTCTATTCAACAAAATCCATCCTGCAGTTCTTTGTCCTCTATGTTAAAACACTTCCTATCTTCAACGTATCGGTCTGATTACTTGATGAGTTCAATTTGAAATGAACTTGGCAACCAGATATTTAGACCACAGTGTCTCTGATGTGTTACAAAGCTTCCGTGTGCTCCAACTTCAATGTTTGTATCTGTCTGTTTTGCTGACAAATCAAGATATGGACTCCAACACAGTATTTACACGGATCCTTCTAGGGCACATCCTGAGGATATACAGCCCCTTCTGCCTAGCTTTGCCTCTATCAGTCTTGCAAGGCTTGTCACACTCAAGACTCCAGTCTGCCTTATCGAGTACCCTTTGAGGATTATTTGTGTTTAGACTGCCTGGTCCAGGAAGGAAAAATGGACTTTCTGAACTTTCAAAGATACTTGTAATATTTACTTGAAGGATAAGACACTGTTAAACCTACAGTAAAAACATACAGGTCTGCAAAAAATTATTCCTTTGCAAATTAGAAGGGTGGGGAGGCAGATCATAAATCCCACTAAAACAGCAAGGCTGGAAGCCTTGCTTCCAGCTGAAAATAATGTAAAAGAAAATTTAGAAAAAAGCTTTTACAACTCCCTTCAGCTTCAAGACACGTACATTTTCCAAGGACTCTGTAATTTCCCAAAACCAAGCAAACAAGAGAAGAGAAAGGGAAAAAGAACTACACATAATAATAAAAATCAACTCTGAAATAACAGTAGTAAAGATAAAACTTCAAGAACTGTGAGGTTAAGGTCAGAGAAATCAAAACTTATGATCAAAGACCATGCAGACAAGAAAAGTATTTTTCCCTTGGCTGTTTGTCAAGTTGGCGGAGTACTCACGGAAAATCCATGGGAGCTCATCTATAAAGCTGACACATTAAAAGAGGGATACTAGAATTAAGATCTACCAAATACAGCAAAGCATTAGGAAGTTACTGTGACATTTTTCACACAGGAATGCAGCCGTGGTGGGAAGAGGGTGGACCAAGGCATCACCAGGTTTCCAGCGGTGCCGCACTCACCGTCAGTTCCACCCAGAAGTGCCAGGGAGCCGCGTGCAGCCCGCGGGAGTAGAACACAAAGTAGTCTCCCCCCAGGCTGGCGACCGGCACTCCATCCCCGAGGGACCAGCGGGACAGCGCCGACCCCGCGCGCGGCCGCGCGTACAGGGACATGTGGCTCGGGCCTGCGGGGACAGACATGTGTGTCCACGTGTATCAATGGGCAGAGGCAGAGTAACCACCTGCCCTCCCACAGAACAGCACCTCATCCTTGAGCTACTCATGTCTTCCAACGCGTGACAGAAACGTCTTCTCTACAGAAGATGCTTCACATTTTTCTAAGCATTGGGACAAGTGAGATGATGATGTAACAGAGGAATACAGGACATTTTATAGTAATAAATATAATACAGTCTTATACATACTAACATATAAAATGCTACAAGATGCAGTTTAGAAAGGACCTGCTGTACAACAATCAAGACTTACTCCAGACAGATGATGTTATCAGTCCCAGAAATAAGAACTGCAAGACTCTACCCTCTAGCTTCTAGTGTGCTATGAAACGGAATTAATTCATGCTAATCTCAGAAAGCACACTATCTTGGGAATGGCGCTAGAACTTGCAGCACTGGAGTCAAACCCTGATTTATCATGGGCATAAAAATAAACACAGATCATAAACCAGAAGCTTCAGTCACTCACCAGACACTTCAAAGCTTAACCTCACAGAGTTCCAGGGCATCAGCTTCTTGGACAGAAGTTTAAACTGAATGGGGCTTCTTGGCAAAATTTCTGGAGCAGGAAGATACCAGTTTTTCCTGTGGAGAAAAAAGAAGTTTCAAGTTATTCTCAATGCAACACCCCGAGGTAACTAAACATCAGAAGAAAAGAAGTTTCTCTATAGTGCAGCTGACTGTGCTGCTACTAAATGAAATATTCAAAAGGTGTTGATTTTAGCAGAAGGCAGGTAAAATCAACTTGTGGCCAGACAAATATTTAAAGGGCATATTAATAGAAAAATAGTCACCAGTGTATAAATTCATTACCTTCTTCTGCCTTAAATTACAAAACAAATGAGTGAGAATATTTTCACCTTCAAACTGCTACACTTTTGCTCTCAAGGTTCTTGAGGTGTGAGAAATAGCGACAGCAGCTGGTTTCCTTCTGTGGAGACCTGCTGCCCTACTCATCCTCTGCTGTCAGCTGTGGTGACAGAAGGGAAGAAGGGAGAAGATATATATCCTCCTACTCTGAACTCCCCTTTAGGAGACCCTCCCCTTCACCTTTTTCTCCACTGGTGCTTACATCTATTTTCCACACATCAACTTCTACAGCTCCTGCAGCAGACCAATGGCAGAAGACACAGCATCTAGGCAGAAGTTTGTCTTCTGAAGAGGAAGGATTATTTACTTTTAGACCAAGATTATCCTTAGTTTTTCTTCCCTTATAGAAGTGAAATTGCATAAACAACCCCTGTACTTTGCAGTAAAGTGCTCAAGTGAAGCAGAGTTCACACGAACCGGAACATGAAATGCACTGGCAGAATCCAAGGAAGGCCACAGAAGGGAGCCTGCTCCTCACATGGAGTTCTAATGGTGTCATTGATTTCAGGTATATGGGGAGTTATGTGAGATATTCCATTATAATCAAACCCATTAATCCATATACCAGAGTCACTTTTAACCACATTTCCATCTAGATCATGAAATCTTCTGCTCGTGTGCTAGAAGAAAAAAAAAAACAACAAACACAGAAAGATAAAGAAGCCTCTGGAGTTTGCAAGAGTCAGAGGTGATTCTGAAATATCCTCTGTGTGAATCCTTAAGGTCTACTGCATTTTCAGTAGACCCTTCAGCACTGAATACGTATCTGAGTATTTATGAATATAAATGCAAGAATTACTCAGATAAGAAACATACCATAAAAACACAATCAGAAGATGACTGTTTTAGCCCACCTCAAACCACCTTCACTTTTTACATTACCACTGCTTACACAATTCACCCACTTAAAACCCCCTAAACCACCCTGCTCTTCTGACACAGACGAGCTGAACACTGAGAGTGAACAACGCAAACATCAGCAATTGCTTCAAATCCAGGAATAATCATTAGATCTTTTAAGCCAAGAAAGAAAGGGGATATTTAACCTTGAAAAAACCAAACACTTGCAACCAAGAGGCAACACAACATGCAAAGCTTTTCTTACCTGGAGAAAGACTCGCTTAGGCTTTGGATTAGCTGCATCAGAACTGTAAGGAAAGAAGATTCCACTACAAACGAGAATCAGAGTGACTACAAACACAGTAGTTAAAGTTACTAGCGTCGTTTTTGTACTTTTGACAAGGTAAATGAAGTTAATCTAGAGAATAAAAAAAACAGTCCAATTATAAAACTGCAACACTTAAATATAAGACACCACTTGCATAATTCTAAAATTCTATTATGGAACTGAAGGTACATTAAAAAGATATAATTGCAAGTACCACCTCATACAAGACACTTCTTTTTAATCCCAGTATTTAAAACTAGGATTTTTAAGATTATTTATTTTTTAAAAAGGAATAAAGTAAGTACTTCCTGGAACTTTCAAAACTTTCCTGTTTCTAGATATCTGCCAACAAAAAAAAAGAACAAACCAGAATCTTTTCCGGTTCTATGGCAGCAGAAAATGCCCACAAATCTGCATACTCTTTTTGAAGTTTGTACGTGTATTGTTCAGTCATATATTACAACTAAATGAATCTCTGCTCAAAATTCAGCATTACATTTCATATTTTACGTCAGTCTTTACTACATCATTATAGAGCAATATGAGCTCTGCTTCAATGACCTTTCGTTAACCAACACAAAGCATGGAATCTTTGACACATTCTAAAACTTTCCTGTAATGCTTAAGGTATTGTCAAATTATCACTAACTTCTAGTATTAATTTAAAAACCTATCTTATTCTAAGCTATAGAAAAAGCTTTTGGGTTTTAAACAACATTTACAAATTCTACTTACAAAATAGGAAGATAAGATCATAGTGAAGATCACAATAAATCCTGCCAACACCATATCTGGTGGAATTTCTGAACCACTTCGTCCCATGACAGGCGTAAACATTTCAAACACAGTCCAACTAAGATATAGCATATACAGATAGGGAACAAACATCCCCAGCATGTACATCACAATAAATTTTATTGTGGCACCTACACATAACAGGAAAAAAAAACAAAAGACAAAAAAGTAGAAGCTTAAAAGGACATAAACACACAGCTTTACTGATATATCCACAAGGATATACTGCTGCAAGAATACTGGTCCTCATCCCTGACATGGATATGGAAAGGAGATCTCATTTTGCACAGCCAACACTAGTATAATTTTCAAAACCATCACAAAATTAATCTTGTATTATAAGAAAAATTTACACATGCTGTCCCAAGCATTGTTTAAATATTACAATATTTTAATGAACCTTTACTGTACATCAAAATTCTGATGACTTATGAATATGCTCACGTACTGTTCTTTCAGACTGAAACATGGGATGTTTTTCAGTGTATTTTTTTAAAGCTTCTCACACTTTCAAACTGTCTTCAGTTCTAGAACACTTTTTTCATTACAAAAATCTGACAGTTAATTTGACTACTCAAAGTCAATGCTTGCAATTTCTTTTGCTTAAGTAAGAGTAGGGGTACAATTTTTGAAACACAGTTTCTGCCCCTCAAAAGCCATACCTTTTTGGCTGAATTCCTTGTGGATCATCAGTTTAGTGAGTAAAGGAAATGCTACCCATAACGTACAAATGAATGCTGAACAAAGGCCGATGTGAGTCATCACAGCCAATGCTATGGACCAAATCATCAATGAGGCATCAAAAAAAACATCTCCCAGGTACTGCTCATTCACACTCTGTAACAAAAAGAAGCAAGTGTTTCATTTGCTGTGCACATTCCATAGATCCCATCTCATGAGAACACACAGAAAAATCCACACTCCTTGTATATAATTGTTTTCCTTGGGCAAAACAACTTTGACAAGCATCATCTCACCATTCTCTTACCATACAGAATTATCTGTGACAGTACATTTTTTTATTAGTTTTCTAAATTTGCTGACATAACTTGAAAAAGAGATTACATAAGCTGGGGAAGAAGGAGGAAGAGAATGTACAAATGACAATACAAAAGAATACACAAGGCTAGTGTTTCAGGCAAGGATGGCCTTCTTCAAAAAATGTAACACAGCATTTAAAAAAATTACATAATACTTACAGGTGAAAAAATTATTTGGACCTCCTGAGAACATAAACTTGGTTTTGAACAGTTGTTAACAGACTTCTTACACAAACACTGTTATTAGTGCACAAATATTATACTGGTCCTTTTTTAGGTCATGCCACAAGCTGCCACTTCAGAAGTTTGCTTCTTAAAATACATTGTTTTGAATAAAAGACATCATAGATGAGACAACACCAGATATGTTTCGGGGGCAGGGGGGGAAGAAGAAATTTAACCATCCAAAATGTGATTTGCTTTGGGTTTGGTGTTTTTTTAAGTTACATGGGCAATGCTGCAGTGTTTGCAGTGCACGATTCCTAACTGCAAATCCTGCTAGTAGCAAGAGGGACTACTTGCATGAACAATGGTTATCAGAAAGCACCTAATTCAGTTTTGGGGTGAGACGAAAAAAAAGGAGGAGAGTGAAGAAACATACAAGTTGCCAAACCTATTTCAAAACATACAGCTTATCAACTCACAAGTTGTTGAGCCATGAATAGGCACTGCCTCTGATAGCCAAGAAAGAGACTGGATTCCAAAATTTTTATGCAACTTTTAAGTCAAATGCAAGTTACAGAAGCAACATTAACTGTACAGTGTGGTGCAAGCTACGGCATGCAACACTTCTGATTTTCAGATGGTTGATCTGATGATTAAGTAATCAGTAGGCATGAAGTAGATCCAGAGCCTGTAATGTCTTAAAAACTAATAAAAGTAACAGCCAGCTCATCCAGAAGACTGGAAAACGGTTAACACTGCATCTATTTTATAAATGGTTCATCTTTTCCACAAAAGGAAAACACCAAATACATGTATTTGGTAACATACATGTACCAGTTAACACTCCCCTTCCCCAAAAAATTTTTAAAAAAACACTTCCAGAGAAAGACCAGATAGATCCACTCAGAACTTTTCATACAATCAAATGGCACGAAGTTCTTAAAACTTTTTCAAACATTTGTATTTGGCTGACAGCTCAGGCTTCCTAAAGTCCCTTGTCCAAAACCCACCCAAATGGCTGGGACAGTAAGTAACAGCAAGCTGAATGACTAAGTATTACTGCACCTAAAACCTCAACCTAGCAGGCCTGAGTAGTCAATTTCTGCCCTGGAAGTGTGTCATCTATCAGATACCTCAAGACTATCCGTATTTAACACAAAAGCATATGGGACTCTTATAATCTGTAATTATGAAATTATTACACAAGTTAAATCGCATTGGTTAGTCTGTAAAAAAGAATCCTAAGAAAAACAGACAGACAGTAATCATGACAAATGACAGCAATGGAAAAGTAACACACACCAAATCCCCAGTGGGCCCTGCAGGCGCCTAAATGACTTATCACACAGAAGAACACAGGCAACCAGGAGCTCTGTTCCATCACCAGCTCTGGTCAAAACAACTATAAATCAGAATAATCACAGAATTGTTTAGATTGGAAAACACCATTGAGATCATTTGATCTAAACCTTGCACTGCCAAGGCCACTGGTAAACCATGTCCTTAAGTGCCACATATAGACATCTTTTAAATACCTCCAGGGATGGTGACCCAACCCTTTCCCTGGGCAGTCTGTTTCTGAGCTTGATAATCCTTTTCATAAAGAAGTGTCTCTTAATATCTAATCTGAACCTTCCCTTGCATAACTGGACATTTTCTCTTGTCCTGTTGCTGGTTGCCTGGGAGAAGAGACCAAACCCCATCTGGCTATACCCTCCTTTCAGACAGTTGTACCGAGTGATAAAGTCCCCTGAGCCTCCTTTTCCTCAGGCTAAACAACCCCAACTCCATCAGCTGCTCCTCACAGGACTTGTGCTCCAGACCCTTCCCCAGCTCCACTGCCCTTCTCCAGACACACTCCAGCACCTCAGTGTCTTTTTTAGAGTGAGGGGCCCAAAACTGAACACAGGATTTGAGGTGTGGCCTCACCAGTGCCCAGTACAGGAGGACAATCCCTGCCCTGGTCCTGCTGGCCACACTATTGCTGGCACAGGCCAGGATGCCATTGGCCTTCTTGGCCACCTGGGCACTGCTGGCTCATGTTCAGCTGCTGTCACCAGCACCCCCAGCTCCTTTTCCTGTGGGCAGCTTTGCAGCCACTCTGCCCCAGCCTGTGGTGCTGCCTGGGGTTGCTGTGACCTAAGTCACAAAGGCTCCTGCCTTTTTTCTGAAACATCTCCTAAAGGTCAAAGCTGCCTTAAATCACGTAGCTCTTAACTCTCTGATTTAGCAGAACAATCCCTATGTTTTGATGAAGCAATTTTTTACAGCCAAGAAAGTTTTCATTCAGTTTTAAATACTGAAAACTTTTTGGTTTTTTAACCAGCTCGAAAGGTAGGTCTTCCAGAGATTAAACACTTCATTGCCCTTCAACAATAACAACAGTGTCTTGCCTACCTTGTAGAAGAATTTCTTGGCTAGCATGTGCACAAGAATGAGCTTAGCTGCAGCTGCAGTGCCATACAGAGACACAGAAACATAGAAATGGGTGTACCAAGAAAGAGCCCGTCCAATGATGGAGACAAACATTGCCACCATGAGGACTGCCACCAGTGTGCACAACCAGCTCGTCAGGGTTAAGCTGAATGCAGTCAGTAACTTCTTCAGGTTATGAACAGCTATGAAGAAGAAAAAGGAAGTTTCATTCAACACTTGTGTATTCTATTGCAGACTATCATCAAAATTTTAATTACCCAAAAGTGTAACTACTTTAATGACCAAAGTAAAGGGATCTCCCGTGAATATATCTTAACAGCATCGTTTGCATCACTTAGCCTATTTCTTTGCATGTCTATTTGCACACATCCCTGCTGCAAGGTTTATTCCCAGAATACTTGTGTATTTTGCGAATTGTAGCAAAAATTTTACTAAGGGACCGGTGGAGCCATGGTTCCACTTTTAAGTATACAAAAAAACCCAACAAAAAACAACAAAAACTCCAAATCAAAATAAAAACTCCCCCCCAAAAATACAAAACCAAACCAACCAAACAACCAACCAAAAAAACCCCAAGCCCCATTCCTCGTCCCCCCGCCAAAACAACAAAAAAATTTGAGCTGTTTTTCTTGTAATATTTTCTTACTCCAAAAATGTTTTCTGGATTTTGAGGAGGAGATAGGTATGTCTTCTTAAGCCTTTTTTCTTTTAAACAGGCATGTTCCTACACATACTAAGAAGGTCTAATTAGATTTAAGTTGGCTTACACTCTCTATTAAGCTTTGCTGTCATTTTCCCCATTTTTTTTCTTACTTGGTCCTGTCTATAGACAGGTGTTGAAGAAACACAGTTTTGACACCATATCTGAATTAAGAAAATAAAAAAAATTGTATGGACACTCAGCAATTTTTTTTTCATTTTCCAGATCTTTAAAAGATTTAATTTTCATCTTCATGAAATGGTAAGAGACAAAATCATGATTCATAAATGCTAGACATCCAGGGCTATCATATTCTTTCACCATCATAAATATTCAGATGCAAGATTTAAACACAAAGCAACTCCTATGGCATGCTGCATACCTAAAATTTATTTCTGAAATTCAACTAACCAGATGCTGTAACGGCCCAAACACTTTTCCCCTACACTTTTGCATCTAGTAATTGCTATTTGTTAAAGAGTAATGCAATTTAAAAAAAAAAAAAGCAAAACTGATGATCACCTAGACTTACCTCTGGGTTTTGGCTGTAATACTTTTTTGCTTAAATAAAAAAAAGCAACTGCTGCTGTAATGTAGTTCATAATTGTGCCAACACGAGCAGGATAAGCAAGGACAAATAAACCAAGTATATCAAAGAACACAACATTTCCATGTCGATACTCAAAAGATTTAGCCAACTTTTCTGATGTAGCTAGGTATTTCAGGACAGCTAGAATATTGTCACCTATTAAAAGAGCAGATACACAATATAATTATATCAAGGTTAATAAATTACCACACAGCATTTTAAATATAACCATTCTAAAAAATTTTATAGAAATATCCTCAATGAAGACATGAATACACAAACGATTATTCTCAACCTGGTATTTGACACTACACACAGAATAGTATTTTCATGAGTTATTCTATCCAGCTGTCAAAATAAGTATACTTGGGAAGTCTCACGCACTTAGACACCACTGCAGTGAAGGCAACAGTCAGGCTTTCAGCCCATAAACTCTTCTTCACTTCTGATATTTAGCACTGGACTTGAAGGCCAACCCATAGAAGAGTTTATAATTTCCTAATCTTCCTCCTCTTCTCCTCACCACTAAGTGACCCCTCCAGATTTCCATGACTATGAATTACCTGCTTTTCTTTCCCTACATGGTTGTAAAGAGAAGGCCACTATTTTACTTTGTAGCCTCCAGGCAAAAATCACGTTTTTCCATCACACAGTACAGCCAAAACACAGGTAACCAAATCATTCTCAACTTTCATTTTGCCTTTACTAGACTACTACAAGTGCTTACTGGCTGTAAAGTCTGTTGGTTTGGGGTTTTTTTAAAATCTGTGATATATTTAGTGGGACAAGTTCTACATAAAACCATCATGACCACTAAAATCATCTTTCCAATAGGAATTTAAAAGTGTTATGTTCCGTCCTGCAGCTAAATTGGTGCAAGGAAGTGTTTAAAACCCTTACTCATGCTGGTCCATCTAAGATGGCTCCTGTATAAACTTGACGAGTGAATAGTGAAAATCCTGAAGGTATTTAGGATTATGCTAGCTTTTCCTGGGAAATTAAAGGTCTTCATCATTTTCTTTACTGCATTCTGTCAAACAGCCCGCTATGAGCACAACCTGTTGTAGAAAATAAATCCTGTTTACCCAGTCTGTGTGCTACCATGTAAGTTTGACTGAGGTCCATTCTAATACAAAAAACCTCAGTTGGCAGATCAGTCTCTATGCCACCAACCTACTCAAAAGCTTCTGATGAGAAACATTAACCAATAATGGGACTTAGTGAGATAAAAGGAACACAAAATACTGAACAATCAGGTATCAAAGGAGAGACAATAACTTTGATTTGAAAGCAACTGTGGAATCTAATTAATGTCACTGGATGCTGACAAAGTTTATCTTCCCAAGTTGACCAAATATATTTCCATTTTGTTTAAAAGATATGTATTTGGTTAATTCTTTGTTTTTGAGAACACAACCAACATGTGCTAAATTTACATTAAATTTACATTATTAATGTAAATTTAATTTACATTATTTACATTATTAATGTACTAAATGTACATTGAAATTATTAATTTATACTACAGCAGTCTCACAGCAAAATGAAAAAGCAGCTACAATACCACTCTTTTGTAAATTACTGAATCCTTAAAATACCAACCTGCTCTCTGAATGGAATCTGTCAAAATTCTGTCTGATGTGTCATATTCTGTATGGTAAATGTAGCCATTTTCAATAAAAGCCAAATCTATTCCTACAGAAAGAGAAGCAGCATTTTTTAAATCTATGCAATCCTAAAACCCCAAAACAAGTATGTGAAAGCCTCCCATATACTTCACAGAAAATGTTGCTCTACTTTGTAACCCAGTCATTATCCTTGGTGATGAACAAAACATCTTCTCTGCAGAAGGAAAGCTAGCTGGATTTCCAGCGTCTTTAAAAGAGAACAGCTTTAAAACATTTTAAAATATCTGCCCTTTTGCATGTACCAATTCCCATGACATCTGTATGCAACTGGAGAAACACATGAAAACACCAGATCATCTCAGCTTCAGAAAAGATATACAAGGTGCTTGCCAAATGCTTACTTGCAACACTTCAACAAATATTCATGCTGAAGAGTGATAAAAAGCAGCACTGTGAAACTACAGAGCACCTTCTCAAAATACCAGGTGTGCTCTTTGTACTTCTAATGTGTAAACAAAAGTATTTACCAAAATCCAAAGGTTATTCTGCTTCATTAGTTATACATTCAGTGTATCCCATTCACCTGTTCAGCTGCATATGGAAAAAGCTGCTACCTGCAATCTGAATTCTCACAATTTCTGGCAAATTAGGTCTCAATTCTGAGGAACAAACCAATTTTTTAACTTAATTATTTTTTTTCTATTGGTTTATGAAAGAAAAAACCCAGAGGTCAGTGAGAAATCATTTACCATCTAAGTACAATTCTGAACAAAGAAGACATTGTACAAAATCAGTGACTTTATATTCAGACTAAAAGCATACTTCAGAACAGTACAGAATATGCCAGAGCTGCTTTGTACTAACAATCAATTCAAAAATATCACTTTTCTTGGAAGTGACTCCAATGACAACCTGTCCTGGACAACAAGGACTTTGCAGACGTTAACAGTCTTTTGAATGGTGTTCACATTGAGTGAACATTTCTTTCCCACTGTTCATTCTCCACAAAAAGGACAGCAATCTGTAAACAGACTTGCAAAATTAAAAAGCTTCTGTCCTGACCTTGATTATGGAAAAAACAAACAAAACCCTCCAAAAACCCCCAAAAAACAACAACCAAATCCCGCAAACTAAACAACTACACCAGTAAGGAAAAATACCAACCCACAACAACCAAAAAAAACCAACAACAACAACAAAACCCAACAGTAATGAAAATGCATTAATGACTGTCACAACCTCTAAAGAAGATGATTTTGGTTTATCCATTAGATACAGATATGTTATTAACATAATGTACCAAAACGTTTCAAAACAGAATATTTAATAGGGTACTGTTAATTCCTGGAGTATTTTCCTGATGTTCAGGAAACTTTTCTACCATGCAGTTTCTTTCTGGAAAATACCACTCATCTAAAAACTTCCCTAGCAAACTATATGACAAACAATCTAAAAACTCTTTCCTTAGGGAAGGAACAGAGAAATTCCCTCCCAGTATGACAGACAGACCAAATTTGAGCATGTTCACACAGTCAACCACAGAACAAGTGTCCTTGTTACAAATGTAATGTGTACTGACATGCCTTTTGATAACATACCTGGAACATTGCCAAAATCCCTGTAGATACGGAAGTCTGTATCTGCTGGGATAATGCCGCTCTGAAATATTTCCTGTGCCACCACAGAGGCAAAGGGATGTTTGGCCGCAACTACATACGCTTGTACCAACCAAGGGTTCTCAGGTCCTAACAAAAGATGAGCAGAAAATTCACAGCAAGTATTTTTTGAACTTCAGTTAGTACATGCGTCCCTGTAGTAACAAATAACGCAAAGTAACTCACAGGAGATTTAACACCGTTGCCCCGCAGAGCATACAGTAAGTACAATTGTGTTGTACGAATGACTCACACTTGAGAGAAAGAATTAGCTACACCTCGGGGGAAAAAAAAAATCAAGCCACTGTTACCTCCTATGTTCAGTGGCAGAGCAGATAAGCCTTGTCCCAAAAAGACCCAGCATTAATGAAGAAGTCACAACCTTTAGCCAAGCTTCCAATCCATCATGTATGCATCACACATCAATACTGCTGTTTAGAAAAAAGTCTGTCCCCATAAAGCTTTCAGTGCAAGTAAAGCTAAGCAGCTTCAGCAGTACAAGAAAGTCCTCAGTCCAGCTAGGATGGGGCACAGATCTAACCAAAGCCTACAAAACACAGAGGTTTTGCTGCTTCCTGAGCATGAGATGGAGTTCTAATGCCAACATCTTCCTGCAAATATTTTACAAGAACTGCTGTGAAAAATAAATAGAACATATGAAAGTATGAGTATTAAGATATATGTACTATCCAAACGTTTTTCTCCTTTTTACCCTGATGTAAAAGGGAAACCCAACTTCTATTATTGTGCCCTCCACAGGCTTCCCACCTATGAAGCAACTCCTGTGGCACTGCTTTAGCCTGTAACTGTCTAAAGACTGAGAACAACTTAATTGCTGCACAGGACTGGGAAAATGGCACAGAGGTTCTCTTGTCTTTGCTTATGAGTAATTTTCAATATTCCTTCAAGTCTGCATCATTTAGTATCAAATTATCCTAGTGCAGAAATTGGACACAATGCAAGCTCATACCTGTTTGAAAAACAAGTTCTTTTCCTCCTACACCTGCTGCCTCCAGGTTAATAAAAGCTCTGATTGACTTGGCCCACTCATGTTGTGTAATAAAGCCATGACTAGCCTTGATGGGAAAACAAAAAAAATATAGGTCAAATATCTACCAGACAAGCCTAAATGTTATTTTCTATCATTCAAGACTGCATATAACTCAAGGCACAAGGCAGATAACACAAACAGATGCAGAAAATGCAAGTCTTCTACTTAAACGAACATAGACAATATCCTTAATCCAACTGCATTTTTCTCTTTGAAACCATACACATTTTCCTCAGAAAAGACAGGTAATTAATGACTATTTCAAGAGATTAAATACAAGCCATATCTTCCATTTGTTAAGAGTTTTAATATACTGCTTTGATGTATAATTTCTAATTCTGGCACGTTCTCACCTGCAAAATATTTTCTTCTGCACCATTAAATAAGAATATGACAGCATGCTGCAGGGACTCTGGTGATTTTGAAAGTGTATTAAGTATTTCAAGCATCACTGCACAGCTAACAGCATCATCACTGGCACCTTAAAATAATCAGCAAATAATAAGGCTTACAACAAACACAGAGATTTGCAACAAAGGAAGAAAACACACAGATTTGCAACAAGAAAATAGTTTTAATATAACTGCAGTACAATTGTGTTAAGCTTTAGTATATTTTCTGGTACTGCTTGTACCCTCTGTCTACTCTAGTTGAAAGCAACAGCTAGAAAGAAACAGAAAGAAAATTACGTTCAGAAGCTGAGCAAGTGAATTACAAGATATCAGATCCAACACTACTGTTCAAGAAAAGCAGACTAACCAGGTTACTAGGAAAGCAATGTGATCATTATCTATTTTCCTAAATACAACATGAATAAATAAGGATGTAATTTTCATTGACAGCACTCTCAAATTAAAAAAAAAAAACATTCTCACATAAGTCACCCTAAAGTGCTCTACACTCTTACAATGCATTCAATTAGGAGGACAAAACCTCAAAGCAACATAAAGCTAAGACTGCAAAATAAAGCTAAGGAAATAACAGTAGTCACACCTTTAAAAGCCTCTGTAAGGTACACATTATAATAAAATCTTTTCATGATCAGATGCTTTTCACCACCCTTCTTTCTTTGCAGAAACCCCTTTCACTCTAATCTCTGTTGTCTTTGAGTTTCTCATCCAACACTACAAATCTCACACCTCCCATGCCCCACTGTTTTTTTATCTTGATTAAGCATCCATCTTTTAGTCAAGGCCTCCCATTTTCCCACTTCCCTCACTTTGGGCAAGCTGTAGCACCTCCCTATCCCACTTTAATAAATAAACTTCGGAAGAAAACAGAAATTTGAACCTCATTCCTTTGGGCCTGGGCTGGACATATGTTGCTGACATGCACTGAGACCCCGACAGCGGTGTGGTCAGGCCTCAGCATGCTATTTAGGTACACTTGTTAGCTGCTCAAAATGTTCAATTCACACATAAAAGGAAAAAAAAGAGCAGCTTTTTGAAAGCTTGTCACCAGGAAAAACTTAAGAAGTACCTGCTATGAAAACTACATATTCCTAATATAAACATAAATCTTAGTATAGGTTTTAGCTTTAGTTTATCACATGGAATAAATAAATTTGAAATCTTTCCAATACACCATTCTCTACCCTATTTCTCAGAAATTATGGCCTTGTTCTGACAAAAACTTTCCATAGAACACCACCCAAATACCTGATTTAAAGCCCTGATTGTCACAGGTTTTCACTAATTTCACAGAATATCACAGAACATTCTGAGCTGGAAGGGACCTTAATTTTTACCCCAGTTTATCAGCAGTCTGCTCTTAGCCACGCTGAGTTATTTTATTTAAAATGCTGTATTGAAAACTCAGCAGATGCATATAGTTTACAGTGAAGTTAGTAATTTACCTGCCTTGCTGTGAGGCCAAGAAAATGAAAAGTTATTGGCTTCAATTATATCTGATAAAAGCAGCCATGTTGCCATAGACTATTACACAAACTTGCAGAGAAAATGTACACCAACACCTCATACACAACAAAACTGACAGGAGGTTATAACAGATTTTATGGCAGATATTGGTAAACTAAGAAAACCACATTATGTCTGCAGTGATAATTTCAAGGATGTTTTTGCTGTCGAGTTTATCAGAAAAGAATCAAATAGGCCATGTAAACTGAAAAGTAGTAGAATCAGAACAAGAGACATGCTTTAGGACTTTACATTTTATGTTTTTTCCTTCACAAGATTTCTAAAATAAATGATTTACTGAGATTTGCTTCATGCATTTTTTATATATAAGCACCACAAGCAGATTATATTTTATTACCTGATTTTCAAACGTCTTACTGATCTTTGAGTCATGCTGATTCTGGTTAAAAGCCCACCTTTTTGGTAATGAAAAATGGGCTGTAATCAAATAGCTAAGAGAAATACAGGAGAAGAGAAAACAAAAGGTTCTTGCTTAGGTAATGTGCAAGTGGCATACTAAGAAAACAAAAGGCAGAGCAGCTCCTTGCTGCTATAAAGGGCTAGGCTGCTTTGTGATTAAGAACAAGCACACAGGCTGATTTCTAGCTCCTCTGCAGATTTCTGTGAAATCCTATACAAACCACTCTTATGCTTTTGGCACTTGTGTGCAAGGTTGGTGAAATATTTTAGTCTCTGAGTAACTGTAAAGAAAATAATTGATAATAATTATCCTGTTTTATAATACACAGAAATTGACACACAATTTATACAGGACATCAGTTTGAAAACAATTTTTAATTATCATAGTACTATGCTTGTGAAATATTCTAAGTCTAGGTAAACATACATGGACTATACATACAGTAATTAGCATCTCTGCAGCTCCTCAATCACAGAGCATGTATAATAATCATGCATTTATTAAGCTTAATTTAAGAACTTATATTGTACAAATATGATTGAGAAGAAAGAGAAGTTCTATATACTATTTATGGACAGAAAAAAGGCAGAAGGAGTCCAGCAAAAGCTTTGTTTCTATAGCTAAAACTCAGCTGTTTCCTTAATAATAAAGACTAGTCACATGTGCTACAGAATAGAAGGCTCACCACCAAAAAAATAAAATACTGCGTGGGATGTAAATGAAGAAACTCCAGTAGAAGCTGCACTGCTGGTGAGTGCCATCTGTGGGTGTTTTTCAACTGTAATAACAGGCACACACCTGTGGCTGAGTGTTACAACAAATTCTGTGTTTTAGATCCACACCTACCTGGCTTTGTTAAACCCACAAATTTACAAAGCAGTTTACCCCCTTGCTGAAATAACAACTTAACAGGATTAGATTTAAAAAATATAGAGAAACAAGAATAAGATAGTACGCAACAGTGACAGTCAAACTAGCAGTAAAAGATATACACACTATCAAGGCAACAGTACCCTAGCCTTTGATCACTATAGTCTTTTGAGACAGAAGCTTTGAATGTGGAAAGAAAAAAAACTGGCATATCTTAAGCATATCAGACTGAAAATCTGAGGTAGCAGCAAAAGGAGGGGAAAACAGACTTGTTCGTGGGGGTGGGCATAGTCTCTGGCACAAAGCATCCTGTGAAAGGAAAACCAGGATTAAATCAGTACAGAAGTATGAAAAGACCTGGATGAGGGGTGGAAACAGCACATGAACAATATGCATAAGCAGTGAATTATAAGAAGGGCAGATTTAACCAAACTTTCCAGAAATCTAAATAAGCATCTGTAAATTGCTGCCTACCAGAAACTGAGAGTGAAATACTGAGTTTAACAGGATCAACCGGTCACTCAAAACACTGAATTTCACTAAGAAATTGACTAGTTGACACATGCATTGTTCCAACATGGCTACTTGGTAAGAGAAATCCATGAGCCCAGCTCTGCGGCTCACGCCACACACAGAAACATGGAACAAACACACAGACCTACCCGGGGTATTTGGTACAGAATCAAAGTGACAATTGGATAACACTGCATGCTCGGCTCCATTGCGAGGTTCCAGCTTCACTACCACATTGGTTATGTTTGCATAGTAACTAGTAAAGCCTCCTAAAAAGTCAATGCTGAAGGAGCCCGTAGGCCTCTGTACATCTATAGATATCTTGTGAGCATTTGTGCTTTCTCTTTCTATTCCCCTAATTTGTTCTAAGAGGTAGTTAACGGCAAGAACTTCATTTTCTGGACTTCCAACTGTTCTGGGCCCAATTGCTGTAATGTTGTCAAGATATCCCCTGTAAGACATAAATTAAAACTTAAGCACAATCCATTCAACATGTAGTATGTACTTATCTACAACTGAAACATTTTTGTACTTGTTTCTGTTTCAAAACTCAAGGTAAGCAGAATAGGCTAAAGACAGATGGTAACTTGTAATGGACATATAGGCCTGATCTTTACTCAGGACTCCTTATCTTAAATACCATGATATTAAGCCATTGTATTGGTTTTCTGATCTGAACCTATCAATTTAAAAAGAAACAGAAGGGTGAATGGAGAAGATAAAGGTTTTACCTCTAGCGAGGTTCTGTATACATATACATGCTGGACGTCTAAAAGAGCACACTTTTATCAAGACATACACCTGACATTAACACTCTAAAACGGAAACTACAATGATAGTTTTAGTCTTCCCGACGTCTCGGTGACATAACAACTAAAAAGTTGCAAAGGAGCTTTCCGAGACACTGAGCATCACACGAGACTACTAGAACTGAACTGTGGGGGACGCGCTGTTCCATGAGCTCCGAGCTCTCGCCAGGGCACAGCACGACACGACCCCTCTGGCCAGGGACCGCCACCCACCCCGAACGCCTCCCGCCAGGCGGCCCCGCCGTACCTGGCGCGGGAGGCGCTGAAGTCGCGGGGCCCGGCGGTGGCGGGCGGGCGGCTCAGCAGCTGCCGGTGCGACACCTGTGCCAGCGCCCGCAGCCCCAGCAGGTACAGCAGCACCAGCGGCGCCCCCCGCGCCTCGGGCAGCAGCACCAGAGGCCGCCNGCTCACGTGGCCCGGCAGAGGGCCCGGTCGGGGCGCGGTTTGCGCCGCTCGCTCGGCCGCGGGGGTCCGTCGTGTTGGAAGGCAGCGGGAGGCCACCTGGTGCCTCTTCCATGCCCAAGCAGGGTCATCCGAGAGAACATGGCAAATGATCTGTCCATACTGTTCTTGAATATCCCCAGCGAGCGAGACTCCACAGCCTCTCTGGGCAATCTGTTCCAGTGCTCAGTCACCTGCACTGTAAAGAGGTTCTTCCTCATGTTCAGGTGGAATTTCCTGTGCATCATTTTCTGCCCGCTGTCCTCTTGTCTTCTGCCCTCTTGTCCTGTTGCTCAGAGTCACTGAGAAGAGCCTGGTCCATCCTCTTGGCACCCTCCCTTCAGGGACTTACAGACACTCATAAGGTCACCTTGCAGTCATATTTTCTTGAGGCTCAACAAGCCCAGCTCTCTCAGCCTTTCCTCATAAAAGAGATGCTCCAATTCTTTAGTTACCTTTGTTGCACTCTGCTGGACCTGCTCTAAGAGCTCCATGTCTCTCTTGTCCTCAGGAGCCCTTAACTGGGCACAGCCAGTGCAGCTGGGCCTGTGTTTGGCTGAAGACTGGGGCTGGGAAGCCCTCAGCAGTGGTTGCCTGTGGCAAGTGGTGGCCTGGCAGTGGTGAAGCCCTGGGTCCTCTGTCCAGCCATAGCTCCAGGGTGAGTGTCCACCTGACCCTGCACCTGACCAAAGACTGTCCCGTGCATTATGTGCTGCATCACCTTGCTCGCAAAGGTTTGCAAGACTTTCCCTGGTTTCCTGCTTCTTTTAGTTGTTTTGTTTAGTTGGTTGATTTTGTTTTTGTTATAACAGAAAGGAAAGTTCACAGAAGTAACAGCAGTGCCACACCGGGGAGTAGCAAAGTGCCACAACCCTAACCCTAACCCTAAAAACCCATGAAGTTACAGCACTGGTGGTTCTTGCAGGGTTTCCCCCTCCACTGCATTATGTCTTTGGCATTTCATAGCTGTGGCAGTGCCCAGACTGCAGCTCAGGTAGGCTGGGGTGCAGTGCTATAGTGCCATGAGGTGCTAGTGAATAGCAGCTTCCAGTGAACTCATGCCAAGGAGAGCACTGCGAGGCTGGGGCTCGAGCAGTGACAAGGACCATCACTCATGTGGCACTCCACACGGTTCTCCTGGGGAGAGAGCACTTCTGCCTCCTCTCACACTGTCTTTGAATGGTGGCACAGACCTGTTTGTGGTCATTTTCCCTATGTTTATCATACCGCTCTCCAGTGTTCTTCACCGTTTTTGAAGATATCCTAAAAGATACTTAATTTTTGCTGCTTTATGATGTGATCTGGAAACAAGATATGTAATGATCTAGAGAAATGGCAGTTTCAGTAAATCCAGTGGTGCAGATAAACACTGAACATTGCTGCTTTCTACCCTGCCCTTGCTGGCAAATGAAAACTAATTGGATTTGCAATAGTCTTTGGAATTAAAAAGTCTGAAAAAAGTGGTGGACTGAGAGGTGATGACTATGCTCTCTGCACACCCCGGATTCTTTAGGAAATTTCCATACTCAGTCTTAACGAGTTTTCTCATTTGCTTCACTGCATCCTCAGTACAGACAAGATTAGCGATGACAACTTATGATTTACTCCAGATTACGCTACGACCCAGTAACACAGTTCTAGGCTGAGAGGCTTGGTTTATTATGTTTTGTTCCATTTTTTCTCCCTTTCTGCTTTTGTCTCACTTACCTATGTTACCTCTCTCTTCACAGGCAGACAAACATACCTACAGGTTAGGTTCTCAAAAGTAGATTTTACATTAGAAACTACTATGAAAAATTCCAATATAATGTTTTTCTTAAAACTACCAGTGCAGAATTACTCCAGTGAAAGGCTTGCAACACAAATAACAAAACAAAAAAATCAAATGTGATCCCCCAATACGTCATGAAATGGAAACTGTCCTTTGACAATGTCATATTAATAACCTGTATGATGTTAAGGTAGTATTATTAATATACATAAGAAAATAGAGTTTTAAAGAAAAACAGGCCTGCTATTGAGTGTAGGTCTCTATTTCTCCTTTGAAATTCTTGTGTAGGTCTTGAAGTTATATAGAGAAGGCAATCAAGGAATCAAATACGGACTTCCATCTCTTATTTTTATTTCATGGATAATATCATCAGTGTTAAAGTACTGGGGGCCACCACTCCTAGAAGATTCACCTAAGCAGCTTTATGCAGGGCCAGTTGCTCTCCAGCAACATATTTTGCTTTGTATCAATTTTACTATGCCTCCATTATTAATCTGAAGCATTATGCACAGTTTGAGAAATAGGAGCTACACATTTATTTCTTTTGGCTCTAGGCATACATGAGGATTGGAACTGTAGAAAAATTTCATTGTTTTCTTAATGGTCTTCTGCCTTTTATTCTTTGGGCAATAATTGAACATTAAACCACCCCCTGTTAAGAAGAAGTCTTGACTATACTGATTTTGGTGACAGTCATACTCTTATTGATCAAAACAGTTTTTAAAATTCTGTCATTAAAAATTCAGAAGTAATCTTCTGCTTTAGATCAGAAAGACTTTGTATGTTTGGAAGACTGACAGCCCTTTTATCATCTGTTCTGAACACAGCATTTGGGAGGGCACAGTGCAGTATGAATTAGGCTGGAATTACAGTGCCTACATGTTTTGACATGACTGTAATATCAGGGTCAAATACATCAACAAACACAGTGCCCTTTATTGCTCTGTTAGTCTGGAATGACCAATTTAAGATAATTTGATCTAATTCCCAATCAAATTAGTCAGCATAAATTCAGTTTGACTTTATGTCAACAAGGCTGATGTTTAACCTAGTATCTTGCAATCCAAGCTGGTTCATTTTGTCAGATCAAAAGAGGAAAGTCCCATGTTCACTGAGCATTAATTATACTTGTAAACCTTATTTTAAGCAGAAAAAGTAAAAAGGCAATTCCTTATCGATAAGGACTATGAGTTGGATTTGTTTTCTAGTTCAGTAGCTAAAGCAAGTTAAGTCATAGCAGGTTAGCATTCTTGCTTAACAGAAAAGTAAAGATATGAATGTTTTATATGCTAAGGCCACCATCAGCTACTTAGAGAGAGAACTAGAACACTATCTTCAGAAAAGCATTCAGTTTTGATTAAAAATAAACAATGATGAAATAATAGGTAAGTTATTCCCATTGTCACCTTTCTTATTCAAACATGACTTACTTGTGGTATTAATTTCTTAGCTTCCATTTTCTATCCATCAAATCTTCTCACATCATTGACCAATAAATTGAAAATCCCTTCGTTACAAGATTTCTAGTCCAGTGTAGGTATTAAGACATCATGATCAAGACCCCTCTTACATTCATCTTCAAGCTTAAGTTATATAAACTATTGATTTTCCAGCCCTTTCATCCTCCTGCTAACCATTCTGATGATTTCAAGTTTTCTAGTAACTTTCCAGAATTGCTAAACCAAAAAAAGTAGTATTGCAGCACATACACCAGTGACACATACAAAGGTAAAATCATTGCTACTCTGCAGGGAGGCAGAGATGTTTATTTGCTTTAATATAAGCATGTTGCCACAGCTTTGAAGTGACAGTTCTGTCCAGCTGTCTTGGGAATCTGGTTCTGCCACTACAGCATAATCCAGCCATTCCCTCAGTGTCCCACAGCTTCTCTGACAGACCAGCTTTCAATGAAATTTGGACTCAGCAGGAAACCCTGTGAGGAAGAAGAATCAGATTTTACATTCTGAGTTTCCAGGGCCTGTTATGCCAGCCTTTCCTTAGTGACACATGTGGGCTTGGAAAAATCTTGCTTCCCTGCACAGAAGGTGGTGGTGGATCACTGAGCCTTGCTGCTGCAATGGAGCTATATCTTTACTCCTCCCTCAGGCACAGATCTTTCATCTCCTCAACCATATAACCAGCAATTACCTCACTCCTGTAATCACAGTGTTGTAAGTAGAAGCTCATATTAAATCAATTTTCTGCCCTGTCTTCAAGGTGGGTTTTTTGGGCACTACTACCGACAGTCCAGTTTCCATCCCTTAATTGTGGCCTGGTTCTCATTCTGTGTACTGCAAAGGTTTGCCTTGCAAACTTTGTAAACATTCAGTATTGCTCTGAGTCAACACACATGCTTCTTCATTATCTGTTGCCATCCTAGTCTTAAAAAATGAAACTAGGAAGAATATTTTAAGACCTCAGTGCAAGAATCCATCCTTATAGATGTACAGGGCAGCCTTGTGTAGCCTTGTATTCAGTTCAATACAAGCAGCTGTTCATTCTGAAAACTCTTTTATACAGGCACACTTCATGCTGTTAAGGAAATTGGCACTTCTTCTTCTTGGACTTCATTTCCTCACTTTATCGTAACTCCACAATACAGCACCTAGCCATGGACAGTAAAGTGTGTCACAGGCTAGTTTAAGAAAATCACACAGGAAGTCTAAGGAGCTTATATCCCTTAATGTCTGTGCTCTCAGCTGAATCCTTCCCAGACATCAACCAGAGGACATTTAAGGCTAATTTAGCCAAACACATCCATCTCTTTCCTAAGGTGTGAGGACAGAAAATGCCTCATTGACACTCCAGGCATACCCAAGAATTGGGCATTTTCACCTTCATGCTATAATTAAAGCAGAATGACTAAATCCTGGTCACTCTTTTTAAAACAGGAAGTGGAAGAAGCCACCCACAGATGCTAGATTGATAGGGCACAGAGAGACTCTTGTTTGCATCAGCACTGTACTTAGCCATTTTGTTTTGATAAGCTTAAGCAGTGCATTTCCCTGTTCCCTGTTTAGCCGCACTCATTTCCTGTGCCCCCTCTCCTTCTTACCCTATAATTTTGTAATGGAAGCTATAATCACAACTAAGAATTACACAGAGAAAATGAACTGATTATTGCTTGTTGCAAAACAAAACAAACAACCTTTGTTCAGATAAATATACCCTCCACTTGCAGCCAGTTCAGGCTCTCTGACACCCCCTTCACTGTAGATACTCTGTCCCCCTTTCCATGCAGGCTGAGCATTCCCTTTGTTATACAGGGAGGACCAGGGATTGATATTGCCCTGGGGAGGGGAGCAGTCAGCACACCTGACTGTAATTTCAGGACAAAAGGCTTTTTCTTCATTTGCTCCCAGCCTGTAAATCTTCAGTCAATCTTAAACTAATAAGAATTTGTTAAACTGGTAATAGGATAACCAGAACCCAGTCCAAAACCAAGCCACTTATTCTTCCTTTATCTATTAAATAGCTCACTTTTTACAGTCTGCTAGCTTGTGACAAACCCAATCACTCGCTTATTTGCTACCTCTTTCTGCTCTTTAGCCCCTCTGATATCTGCCAGCTATCACTGCCAGCTATCCTGTCTCCACAAAACATACCTCCTTTGTCACCCTAAATTTATGCAAGTGAATAACCACCCTGCTTCTTCTCTAATCACCATCAAGATTAAATTCTTTTTTCCTTCAAGACCTTAAGTACCTCCACACTCATCCACATATCATACCCATGTTCATTTAGCATCTCATATCAGCTATTTTGGCAGTGATGTCAGCCTGTTTATTTCTTACGTAATAGTTTTCCAATCCTTTCATATGCTATCTCTCCTGCACACAGTCCTCAGAATATTTATGTTCAGGCTACTGTATTACATTAGTAATCACTTAACACCACAAATCAAACACAGTCATTTTGATTCAGTCATTTCAATCAATATTCTCTTAGCTGATGGATCATATGACCTGGTAGTGTTTTATCTTGGCTTACTATCTGTTTATCAATGCTGTCAGAAGGCTTTGGTCAGGGTAAAAAAAAAAGAGGATGTATGTGATAAGAGCAGGTAGTTCCAAGCAGAGGGAGAAGCATGATCACCATCAAGGACTGATGAATGCAGGAGGCATGGTTTCAATAAGCTCTCTGCCTTTCCATCTGAGCACAGCTGACTACGAGGAGGCTTTGCCAGGATCTGTGTGTATTTATGCCAGGCTGGCTTTCTACATTTGGGAGTTTATTTAAATAAGAACTACATTTCAGAGACTTGTTTCCCAGATTTTATATATACTACAATAATAACAATAAAGAGGCAATAGATAGATATGTTGTATCTCCTTCAAAGGCAGCCCTGTTCCCATTGAAAAGTCAGTGAAGAAATTTTCTGGTGGTGAAAGGGATGAAGTAATTTTGAAATCAGTGGAGCTGAAATTATTTACAGTAGCAGAGAACACAATCACTACTTTCAGTTTTGAGAATACTGAGAAAAAGGCATTTTAGAAATATATGTATGTTCAGCCTCTGTTTAAACCATTACCAATTTCATTCTATGAGCCTAGTAATAAAAGCCAAGACACACTAACTCCTGAATGGTTAAATATTTCTTTATGACTTGACAGCATTTAAGCATAATCTCTTCTTAATCATGAATCACTGTTATTATCTGAAGTACAGATGTTCCAGAGAGATTCTCATTTCACTCTACACCAAATATTTCATGGAGCAGTCTACCTGTGAACATATTTTGTGCTTACCCAAGCACTTAAAGTGGAAGCTTACCCTTGAAATTAGTGAAAGCTGAGCTGACAAACTAGATCTGAGCAGAAGTGACTCTTCTTGCCACCTGGAATAAACTTTTTTTCCTCCAGTGTATGAATGGAAACCTGTAAGTTCTCCTAAGAGTTTTCTAAGACGCTTAAATGTTGAACAAGAAATAATGTAAGTAGTTTAATAGAAGTGCAGTCTACATTTTTTTTCTTATTTTTAAAGTAGAAATAAGAGATACTTAAATTTTATTTGTAAATTTAACATGTGGAGAAAACCAGTAGATGATTAAGGAGAAATACTGTACACAGGTATAGCATAAAGTTTCTGTATGTTGACAGAAAATTGTGAAAATATTCTAGCCTGATCAGATGAGCAAATCTACTATGGTATTAATGCATAATAGTAGTTCTGGATAACCCAAACTAAATGGTATGAGTAAAGACTAAACGTATTTAGTAGGAAGGACTGTAGAAAATGAACATTCTGTGTAGTCCCACGAAGACCATTCTGGTTTTAAGACAGTCATGACAGGCTATGACAATATTCCTTTGCACATAATCCTCAGTAATTTCAGTGAATATAATGTTAGAAATAATCTGATGGACTGACCAGTGAAATATTCCAGACTTCCATTTTTTTTTTTTCTATAGACTTGAATTCTCATGACTGCAATATAATATTCAAGGGCCACCTATTCCAAGCATCCCAACAATGAGGAAGTCAGGCAGAGACCCCAGGAGGCTCATCTGGAAGAGCCGTGGGTTCTGAGGGAATGGGCAGAGAAAGTGGCTGAGCCACGATGTCACATCTGAGAAGTAAGTCGTGGCAGTCTGGTGAAGCTGTCAATGACTGGCAGAGGGGAAGCAAAACTACTGTTTTTAGAGAAGCAGTAAGGAGCACTGGTGGAACTATAGCCCAGTCAGTCACACCCCTGTGCCCGGCAGCATCAGGGGTCAGAATGTGGTGGGCTCATGGGGCATGTGGATAGAGTAATTGTATACAACCACCATGTGAATTTCTCCTCTGCATTAAGCAGTCTCATCTGCCAAGTTTCATTCCTGGCTACTTTTTTTCTGCCTTCTGCATTGTCAAAGCACACAATTAATTTCTCCAAATTGGGAAACTGCCCCAATGTAGTGACCAGCAGGGTCAGTTCACCAGTCTGGTTCACAGCATGAAAACCCACATGGTAGCAGGAAGGTGAAATAGGAGTGGCAGCAACTTTTCTATCAAGACTGCATACTAATTCCACTTCAAAAACTACCCCATAATTTTCCTTTGCCATGATTTTCTCTGCTCCAACCCTAAAACATAGTTCTAGAGAATTTTCCCAGCAAAAGAAAATTAGAATGTCACCTCACAAACTTGCTGGCTTCCCATTCAAATATGCCAAAAATATGAAACATATCTGTTATACAGGTCAACTGCATATTTATACTTCCCCTTAGCACACACAAAGTACACAGATTACCGATCAAGTAATGAAGTAAGTATACAAACATGTAAATAAAAATATAACAAAATGNCCCCCCCCCCCCCCCCCCCCCATTACAGTAGCAGTATAGCCACCCCAACCTTCGTGCAAGGTAAATTGGTAGGAAAGGGAATAAGTTACAATAAACTAGAAGTGAGAGCTGGGAGACAACAGTTTTACGAGGACCAGCAGTATTTAACTGTGGGCTCTTAAATCACACAAGTAAAGGACTGCTCTGGTGTGGTGAGAGGTTCAAATATGCATATATCATGCTCAGGAGAGGACATTCAAGCTTCCTGGAACTTCTGTAGTTGCTGCAGGCTATATGATGCTCACTGTAGCCAACATCTGCCCAACAGCACAAGCATAGGGAAGCCACAAATGAATTTCAAACTTGATTAAACATTTGCAGTAAATGTCCTGGAACACAGGGGAGTTTGAAGCCAGCTGACACATCTGAAGTTTCTCGCTGGTCCAATAGTTGAGTTCAGTAGAAAACATGGTCAGCAGTTCAAGGCTTGTGTAAGTATAGTGCACATAAATAACAAAATCTGCATTCCTCCTCTAAGTTTCCTCCACCCATTCCTGATTTTGTTTCTCTGATCTCTGGTCAGGACAGAACTTTGTTTTTCTGAGTATAGGTGGAGTCAAATGACTTTTGAGGAGGGGAGGAGGGGATTCTTATAAAATCTGATGCTTACATATCCTGAAGGAGACAAATTGGTCTGTTCAGCTAGCCAGATGGTAGTTCAGATGGGAAAGATGACCTGGTGGTTTGCAGCACAGCTCAAGAACTTACAACTGGAATGTGAAGGAAGAGCTTCATATCCCATACAAGGCTTGGCTATCTGAACAAGGTAATTTCTTGATGCTATACTTGATTTTTGTTACTTCTAACTGGTTGCTCAGAGTATTCAGCCCCTCTTTTCCATTCTAATATGCTTTGTCAATAAACTGCTATAGATCATACTCATTAGACTGACTCCTTCTGAAATGATGTTATGAAGTTAGAAAGGAAAATTTAACAGAGTTCCTCCTGAATTTGTGTCTGAGGAGCAGTAACTAGTACGACTCTTTTAGTTGAAGTTCTAGTGACAGGTGAGCATCAGCAGAGCCAGTCTGAGTGTTAGATGAAGATAATAAGGTATCTGAATGTGACAAACATAGCCTGTTCCTTGCCTGTGTACCAAGGCATGTGTGAAGGAAGTTTCAGCATAAATAACAATTGATTTCTTTGTTTCTTTCCATCTTTCTTCTAATACAACCAATAAAATGACTATATTATTTAATCTGTTGTTAACTTATTCAAGATCTATTTTGTATTTAGTTTTATATAGTTCCTGTTTCAAGGTACGAGCCTTTGGTAAAAGTAGTTTTGTGTCTCTGTATATTAAGTATGTTTTTCTTCCTTTTCTCTTTTTTTTTTTTTTTTTTTAATATTTTTTTTTTTCTTTTTTTTTTTTTTTTTTTTTTTTTTTTTTTTTTTTGAAGTCCAAATCCAAGGTAATAGTACAGTATTTGTACTGGAAACCCAAACCAAACACCCATTACCAAGTTACATTTCTTTATCTAAGTGTGGAAAAACTTAATACTTGCTCTTTTTTTGGCTTCTTGGGGAACCTATATCTATAAAGTGTCACCAGCTCACAAGGAGCCCACTGAGCCTCCATTCAGAGAGAGTGAATACACTTACTTGGGGAGTGTTAAGTATGAATTGCATGAAAACGAGAAGTTTAGGAGTCATACTAACAACAGTTTTTTCTTGATTCCACCACCATGTTGTTTTACAATATGCAGCAAATGTATTCAACTCATTTGCTCTTTTGTAAAAAGTAAATTAGAACATGGAGCACAAGATAACCAAGTAGAACAAGTATTCATCTTCAGAAGTTTATGTGGCACCCTAAAATGCAAGCAATGAGATAAGCCTTTTTAAAATTTATTTTTATTATTGTCTGATAAGGTTTTTGAATCATTGGCATGAATCAAAGCAGAAATAGCTTGGAGAACTTCCAGAGCATGTATAGAGGAACAGCCCCGGTGCCTCAGAAATTGCCTTTGTAGCTATCCAGGTGCAAAGATAAAGGTTGCACTCTTGCCTGCCTGTTCTTGCTGGCAAAATTTGCCATGAGCATAATAACACTACTAACAGAGCTGTCTGCTCTTGCTGATGCACAGACCAAGCACTGGCTTTCCCGATTTAAGTCCCTGTCTCATAGGAGATCTGTTCCAACTGCCATGAGAAATCTTGGAGGTAGGAGTCAGTGGAATGCTAGACAGAATACTTATGCGTCCAGGCACAGTGTTGCATTTTTGAGGGATCTTGTGTATGAGCAGGCACAACAGAAGGAGCAGTTTCCCCACAGGTCTTTCCTCCTTTTTATTTAGAAGGTTAGCTCCAGGGACAAAATGGGTAAGTGAAGATATTAATGCCTTATGTTTACCATTACTCAATAGCTAAGAGCAAAAGAAGATCCTATGTAGGTTTTTTCAGCTTAGGGTGTTTGCAATTACATTATCTTACAATAAAGTTTCTCTTGCAAGTTAAGGAGGAAGAAAGCAAAGCATGGTGTCAGAAACATGTTCCCTTATTGTAATATCTATGCTTTCTCCTACCCTGTTCAGGCATTCCAGCAATTCCCTATAGTATGTAGCTGGACTGCTTTCAAATCCATAGGGCTGCTGGAAAATAACTACCTCATTAATTAATAATGCAACTGAAATAGTAATTTCATTTTGGAGTTACATTTAACACTGTGATCACTAAAAGGAACTGAAGGCTGAATTCTGAGCTGTGACATAAAAGATGTATTTGTTGTAAGGAAACATGCTGTTCATTTAAGTTTTGTGAGCAGTAAGGCCCAATTTATACTCCTCCTGGGACAGTTTGCCTAATGAAAGTGAAGGGTGCTGGGTGGTGTCATGCCGATTTTATCATGCCTGTTTTAGTCTAGGTGTTGCCTGGTAAGTAGCAGGATTTCTTCTATCTGTCTTGTGGCACAAGTCATAATCCCTTGCCCAGGCATGTCTATGCAGAATGCAGAAATATCAGTATCACTCTCCCTAGGCAGGCTCATTTAGCTTGAGTGTTGCATCCTTTTTATGTTCTTCCAGGCCTCAAACAAAATTATGACCATGCTACTTGAACTCAGCATTGTCAGAAGACATGGCTACAGTTTGATATAATTTCTGTATTTTCTTATAGTAAACTGAGCACTAATACAAGTATTAACGCCTCCAACTTTACAAAATTTATGACCTTTGAAAGTATTAGCTGCATTTGACAACTGAGAAAACAGGCACAGCAAGATCTAACAACTTGCTTAAGGTCACCCAGAAACTGTGGGAAGGAAAACCTGATTCTTGCATGCAGACCTCAACACAAGGCAGTCTCTCCCTCTCTTGTGGCTGTGCTAAGATTTTTTAAGACATGCAAATGTGTCCAGTGACATGTCAGTCCAGACACATGGCAGTAGAATGATTTTGCTTCTGATCCCTACAAGGCTCTGATGGCTTCTTTTTCCCACCCTGCTGCTGTGATTCAGATCCTCCTGAGATCATGTACCTCAATGGAGCAAATCACAGGACTAGTGACTGCTTCTTTATACTGGATAATTTCAAGTGGTGTAGTTCCCTCATGCAGCTCATTTTTCCCAGGTGCACACAGGGTAGATAATTTTAAGTATAGTACATCTTCAGCTATCTCAAGTTCCCACTCTCCTCCTGAGATACTTTTTTGGTCTTCTGCATCTTGTACAATATCCCTGCTCAGAATTTAGTGTCCATGAAGAAACCAGAAAAATGTATGAATGTTTTTTTTCCTCCAGCCAGATCCCGTGTCCTCCACTGCATGATTACTGCATTTTTATCACAAAACTTTTAAGGGGAAATATGCTTTTTAAATTTTGTGTTTAATAAGATGTTCTTGCTTATGAATATATCTTCAAAAGGACAGATGTGCACCATTTTGGCAGAAATGCTTTGCATTGCAGGAACAAGTAATATTTATAAATGCTAAAATGTTGAGGACCCTAAAATTCTTCTATCTTTGAAAATCTTCATGTCTGAATATTTTCCCATTGCCTTCTCTTCTTTGTTCCAGTCTGCATGCTTCTTTTTTCTTAACTCTGTACTTGATTTTTTTTTTTTTTTTTTAATTTCTTTATTCAGTCTTCTGTCTCTTGGGGCATCTGTTACCCAGGAAATATTTTCAGTCAAACCACTGTAACGAATGTTGTATTTTAACTTGGTAATTACTTGTGTAAGCCTATGATATTGTAATTAATTTCTTTAACAATGGGCCTTCTACCAATTTACAGATCTGGTAAAAACCTCATCACCATCACTACCACTNGTAAAAAACCCCCCTCCCCACCCCCCCCTAAAAAAAAAAAAAAAAAAAAAAAAAAAAGAAAAAACAACCCAAAACCCAGAGAAGATCTAAGAATTAGAAAAGATGCAGGCTAAAGGCAGCAATCCACCAGACGGTGGCTATGGATGGGTTGTAGTAGTGTCAGCCTTCATGGTGATGGGCCTCACTGTTGCTGTCCTCAAGACTTTTGGTCTGTTCTTTGTTGAAATCCAGCAGCACTTTGATGAACTTGCAAGCACCACTTCCTGGATCACATCAGTAACTATTGCTGTCTTTCACTTAGGAGGTAGGTAGTAGCACTCCTCTAGCATTTTATTTTAATATTAACTACCTGAGCAAGTTTGGAAATTTTCCTTGAAAAAACCCCAATCCCAGAAACATGTAAGGGCTAGACTTCCTTCTTCTGTCTCTACAGAAAATACAGAAAATTTTCAGAAAATTGGCATTTGCTGCCTCAGCTATGGAATGGGTTAATAACAGAACTCTATAGACACAGGAATCTGATTGCATGAAAAAACATCATGTACCTAAACTCATGATTAAGTTCTGCTACAGGCTTTGAGTTAAACTCATTAGAGATAATTCTGATAGCCACAGAGCTTGTTGAATCAAGCTCTTAAAACTGTTTGTGCAAGTTCACTGATCTCAGAGTGACTGTCACTTTTTCAAAGTACTTCAAAATACAAGGATTGTGACACCATCTATCAGGTAAGCCATCTGCTAGCAAAATGATTATCAGTCCTGCTTTTTACCACTTCTTTTTATCTTCACCAAGATTCCCTTTCTTTGCACGTATTACCAATTCCATGTCTTCTTCACCCCTCTTAGTATGATTCCAAGTTGTTGATCTACCAGAAGACTCACAGAGTAAAAAAGAAAAAAAAACCCAATTCACTCAGAGAGAGCTTAATAAAGACATGACCACACAAGCAGAGAGTAGGGGAAGAGAGACTGAACTCTCCCAGTCAAAGGCAGCAAACTATGGGAACAGGTCAAATACCACATCACACCAAATGAAGGAGGGACAAGTAGGAAACACACTGCATTCGACTCGACTTGGTTGTTCAGAGAGTGTTCCTCTAAACTGCATGATCCTTCACATGATGTGAGTATTCCAAACATGTGCAGGCTTGAACTGTACGGAATTTGTGAAGTCTGCTCTGCATATTCTCATAGAGATATATGGTTGCAATAGGTAAATATCCTTACATAATAAATGCTATCATAATTTTGTTTCTGAAGAAACTTCATTGCATAGACACTGTATAATTACATGCATCCTACTCAGTCCACGCCTATCAGTATTATTGCTTGGAACTGCAGTACTTCCAAACATCAAGAGCAACTGATCTTTCTTTGAAAAATGTATTCAGAAGGATAATAGAGTAACCCAAAGTCAAAGTAAAAAGATAAAATAAGTCATGAGTTGAAAAGATTTTATCAGTTCCATAAACTGCTATTCTTGATGCCTGCTTTGCAGTGACTGATATAATTAACTGAAAAAAAAATTGAAAAACCTGCTTCACAGACCACAGAAATGAATAAATGGTAATCTATCAATTTGGTTTACAAATTAGACATATCACTGACATATTGTGATACTAATTTGCCATTCAGGCATTTGAACTTCATGAGAAGGAAAAGCCAGCATAGGAGGGAAAAACTTAACAGTCCTGTTTTAGTTAGGTTTTGTTTTGTTATAGCATATATTTACATTGTATAGGAATGAATGAAGGAATAGAGCATGTGACACAATAATATCAAGTATAAACCAGCAAAAATATATTTGCCTAGCCAGGTGTGAGGCCAGCCTACTTCAAGGAGGGCAGCTGTAATTTGCAGCAGAAATTGTTTTTCACCCTTTGAAATCCATTGAAAACATTCCTCTTTCAGTGAATAAAGCTTGGTGGTCAAACATTCCAAACCCCCTCTGTATAGTAGTTTATAAATGTCTCAGGTCAATACATATTTGTCCTCATCTTCTTCTGCCTTTTCTTCATTTATAGGGACCACAAGACTTCCTGATGAAGATCACCTGAGCCTCCAGTTCTTTGAGCATGTTTCCTGGCCTGGCTTAATCTTTCTTAATGTGTATCTCTGGGAAACTTGTGTATCTCAAGTGTCACTTGGCTCAGTATGAAGGATGATCACTGAATTATTATTTTTTCCTATTTGGATCCTTTCAACAGCAGGTCTGTTTCTTGTGTAGAAGGAGAGCATGTGCTTTCATTCCCAGGGTCTGCACTTGCAACAGGCTGTTCAGTTTACCACAGCAAGGATTCTCCCCATCACCTTTACCAGCCTTCTCCTGGTACTGATGTTCACCTCCCCACACCTTTCTCTTTGCACTCTGGTTGTCATTCCTTTCCATTGCTTGTGCATTTTCTGTGTGTTGCCCTTATCCTTTCAGACTGTGGAGTCAAGCTATTTTACCCATTTCCAGTTCTGTGGCTAACTTATTTCTTTCTCTTGCTACTCCATGTTTAATTTCTGCCTGTTTATTCGCCTTATTTCCTATTTAAAAATCGAGATTTGGTAATATTTCTGCTCCAGCTGCAGATCTTTTTCTTGTCTTCAAGAACTTTCATGGACGTTATCCTGTGTCTACTTTTCTCTTCTTCTTTTTTTCAACATATTGTATGATTCACCAACTGTATGTACTTTATCATGTCTCATCCACTACATCTTAAGATAATGACTGAATTTCAGTATAATTTTTACATGCTTATAAAATTATCAGATTTTTGCTGTAAAAGCTGATGAGACATTTGAGGTTTGACTCCTGCCAGGTCTTTCCACTGTCGGACAGTGTACATCCTGCAGATTTTGCAACAACTAGTACTCTGTCAGTTTATTTCACTCATCCTAGCTACCAAATTCTCTTAATTCTGATCTTAACACAGGTTAATGTACAATAACCTGCCCCTACAAACTACTACGAAATCTTCCTCGCTCGCTGCTCTCTCTTAATCATTGTCTTCCTACTTATTTCAGCTTAGAAGCGCGGTCCCCGTTAACGGAATTCCGTTTTATGCACGAACTCCAGTTCCCGATAATTAACGGATTGCAGGGAGCTGGTTCATGCCAAGTGGTGCTTGGGATCCCCCTTGTGGCCATGGTCATTTACAGCAGTCCTGCGGTCTTCACCTCGACGCTGCGGTGCTGATGGGGAAAACAGTCAGGCAGTAAAACTGATCCTTAATTAAGCAAAAATATCCCTGACATTTCAGGTGTTTCCAGACAGTGACTAGAGACCAAAGCAGCTGCTGCACCATCAGATGTGTACCACCCGCACCTTTGCCCTTGTGTTGAAGAGACCCTGTGCTCTGTTGAGAGAAACTGTACCACTAAATATTTAAGAAATTAACTGCCAATTTTCTGTAAAAAGTATTACCCACACAAAATAAACCCTAATGTTTGGTCCTTTATAAACTTCTAAAATTTCACTCAGGGTTGATTTTTGCAAAATTCTAAAAACAAAAGTTAGTTTTCTCCAGAAAGTTTACATGCCAGCTGTATCAATAACACATTCTCAATAGTACAATTTTTATAGATGAACCTATAGATTCTGTGGCTGAAGTTTCACTTTCTGCTAAAACAGTCCATGAGGTTCAGTTGTGTTGGTAGCTGTATCCTTACATGAAAATCAGTAGAACTGTCCTACTACAAGGAAGGCACTAAAATGCTCATTTCCTTTAAAAAAGGCCACATATGATGAATATCTTTTCAAATCTGTGCCTCAGGAACACTCATTTCTCTAGCAAGGATACAATTTTAAAATTTTGATTGACCTCCTACCCCATCCAGCAGAATTAAGGCTGTCTGTGTCAAGCATTGTAAGGGTAGTCCTCATCAAAATGTTTTATTTATTTGGCCATGTTGATCAGATTAATGTTCCTAATGTATTTTTCTTTCTTTTCTGCTGATCCAGCTCCTCTTGCCAGTTCATTGTGTGTACAATATACCCATCGGACAGTTGTGATCACTGGAGGACTTCTAGCTTTTTCAGGAATGGCACTGGGATTTTTTGGACTCAACATGGTCTGGATGTATGCAACGACTGGCTTCCTGCAGGGTATGTATTTGTGGATTTATGGCTTTCTTCCACCAGCAACTTATTTGACAGTGCTAGTGGTAGGGGTTTTAAGATCTGGTATCTGTTTTGATTTTATGAGCAGCCAGAACAAGCAATGCTCTTTAAAAGTGACTGCCCTCCCGTTCCACTCTGGAAATAAGAATTTGTACAGGAAACCTGCAACAACAAAGACAAATATTTAGATGCCAGAAATTTACACTTGCAAATTATATGCAAGCAGAAAATTAAGTGTTTTATTTTTCATTCAGAGATAAGAGCTTTGTGAAGGTTTAAAAAAATCTTCATAAAGGGCACTGAAGTAAAAGGACAGGGAGATCCCAAATTCTGTACTTTCTATCAGCTTATCGTATGTTTTGAACAGAGTCCCAGGCTTTCATTTGATTCCAATCCTTCCCTTTACTCCAGGCAAAACCATTGCAGAAAATTGTCTCCAACAGCTAGCAGATTTTCCTGGAACAGGAAGGAAAGCTAGCAGGGAATAAAATAAACCATTCCGAATTCCGCACTGGATGCCTGAGAAAATGTCTGGAATTTGAGCCCTTTGGCAGTCCTGGGCTGCCAAAGAGTCTAGGGAGCCATCAAAATATCTCTAAGTTAGAGCAGGTTTTAAGTTTGCTCAAAGCAGTCGAGAAAGAAAATTAAGAGCAAATAGAGGCAATACAGCAGCTTCCTTCATGTCCCACTTCACTGTCTACCCTGAACACAGCTCAGCTTAACCTGCTGGTCTGACCTAATACCAGCCTTAATGCAGACAGCATGGTACACTGAGATCTGTCTAGCTTCAACCCCATGACCATGTGATTTCTCGTGCTTTCTCTCTGACAAAGCTGTGAATCCAACAACTTTTTATTTATTTTTTAAAGTGAGAATGTAGTAATGTATATACTTCATGTTCTGCTTTTTCACTTGAATATATAAAACTTACAGAATATAATGCCATAAATATATGCTTACATCTACTCCAGCTAAGCTCATGCTTCTTCTAGGCAAAAATGTTTTCCTTCTAACACTTTTTAACTTTGCAAATGTAGAAGCACTGACTGCTTTAATTTCCACTTCCACAAAATACCTCAGTAGTGTCTAACTAGTGCTATTTCTATTGGTGTTTTCCAGGTCTCGGCATTTCTTTTTCATGGACACCAGCCATTAGCATTGTTGGCCACTATTTCTCCAAGAAAAGAGCTTTGGCCAATGCTATTGCCAGTGCTGGAGAATGTGCCTTTGCACTCATGTTTGGGCCATTTTTCCAGTGGTTGATTAGTCAATACGGATGGAAAGGTGGCCTCTTGATCATAGGTGGCATCCAACTCAATATTTGTGTCTGTGGAGTACTGATGCGACCCCTGGCGAGCAGCTGCCTCCTTGAGGCCAGACATTGTGAAACTGAAACACCACCTGGCAACGGTGCCTCCAGGAGAGACAAAGAAGATAAGTGTCCCATCATGCACAAAACCTTCAACTGGATGCTTGTGAGGAGACCAGAATTTGTACTTTATGCCATTTTTGGTATATTAGCTGCTATGAGTTTTTTTGTTCCTCCATTATTTTTAGTTCCACTGAGCTACAGCCTGGGAATAGATGAATCATGGACTGCATCCCTCCTATCCATTTTGGCTGTGGTGGACTTTGGAGGCAGATTGCTGTGTGGCTGGTATGCCAACCTCCAGGTTACCAAAACCATTCATTTGCTGGCCATGACGATTACATTGATCAGTACTTCCCTGATGCTGTTGCCACTGGCTAACAATTACCTTTCCTTGGCAATATTCACTGGCTTCTACGGATTCTTCTTCGGTACAACAGTCGCCATTCACATTACAGTGCTGGCAGACGTTGTAGGCATGCCAGAATTTGACAGTGCTCTAGGACTTTTCATGCTTATTCGAAGCACTGGAGGTTTTGTGGGGCCTCCTCTTGCGGGTAAGTTAAGACAACTCACTGCCAAATACAGTTTACAAGAAGAAAGGGGAATGTTAATCCAAACTGAAAAGATCTGGATCTGCACTCAAATTTCCCCGTTTTTTAGCTAAGGGGTATCTGAGCCAAGAAGTACATAAAAACAAATAGTCAAAAAATCCTCTGCAAAATACCCTGCTCCCTCTCTTTTGTGTGATTCTAGAGATACCTTTACAACAAGAAAGGAGGGATGAAAGGCAGGGTTCACATGGTGGTCCTCCTTCCTGAATCCCACATAATGCCACTTGATGGCCTCCAACTATCTTGCTAAGTGTGCCTCTGGGACAAGCAGCAGACACACACTTTCAGAGAAGAAACTGAAATTTGAGACTAGTGATGTTGCACAAGTGCTGGTATTGTTGGGAGGGTTTCTACAGAAGTTCAAATTGAACAGCCTGAAACATTAGGCTATGCAAACCTCAAGGAAATATTCAGATAAATGCCTGCTGGTTTTAGACAGCATTTGAGCCAACAAGAATAATAAATAGGGAAGGCAGCACATAAGAACAGTGGGAAGAGAGAGTAGACAATGAGACAGCACATGGATTTATGGGCTGGCAACAAGATATAGTCATCTTGGAAAAATGCAAGACAAATGAACTGCAAGCTGTAGAGACTTAAAAATGTGATATGGCAAAAAAAAAAAATTGACCAGTGTGACTTGTACAATGCAGATCTGAGTCGTCATCCAAAGACCATTGTTCACTCACTACAAGTGACTTGTGTGGTAATGACATTGCTAATAGGTTGCAAATGAGTCAGACTGAATACTGGAACATTTTAATTCACTTTTGAAAATACAGGAACCAGCAAGATTTGCAGAGGGTTTGAGACAGAACAGTATAAAAATGTTTTGGAAAGATCTGAATAAAATACGGTGTATAGTGGCTGGTCACTAGTACAGATTATCAGGGAATCAGTGCAGCCCCTTTTTGTATATTTAGTAAAATACAAAGAAGGTATGGAAGAGCAGGGAACCCTAAGTGCCTCTCAAGCTCTCCTCTCCTCCTTTGAGTCTAAAATCGAAAATATTTGAGTTCATGGTTCCTGTGCCTATATAGGGCTGATCTCGTCTTAGAATGTGGGCTAGGGAGTACCCTAAGCATGGACAAACTTCCCACAAGCAAGCAACCTTCATCAGCCCACAAAGGAATGTGCCACCATACCCACAGGGCAGCTGACACACCCCTGCAGTGCTACTACTGTACTTGAGATTTTTCAGTATAATACACAATGGCATTACATATTTTGGTTGGCTTCAATCTCCCTGAAAAGCAAGGTCTTTTTGTTAACATCTGTGACTCTGTAAAATGATGAACCGGAAACCAGTAACACGTCAGACAAATTTTCCAACTTTGTCTCCAGCAGATGAGCTTCCTTTCCTTCTTTAAACTCACTCATATTGTAGTTATGGTCCAAATTACAGCAACTGGTGACAGCTACACCACAGAACATGAAGCTGCTCACACACACAGCTGCAAGGTCTGTCTTTTTTTTCTGCCAGTACCTGCACTGTCTGCCACGGTTTAGGTTGGAAAGTCCTTCAAACTGTGTAATACATTGTTTCACTAGCAATTCACATATAAAAAGCAATGAGACATGAATTGTGTTTCAAACTGAAAAATGCTATAGTGGGGTGATGTTTCATGTGCTCATGATGTAGAAATCTGCAAGACAAGTATGTAGCCAGTACACTGCCTTTGTAAGAAGATATATTCACACTGCTGAGCTAATTCACATTAGCCTGTTTTCCATCAGTCACATTCCTGTCATTTGTTTCTCTCCAGGTCTGATTGTGGACGTGGCTGGAGATTACAGAGCAGGCTTCTACATGGCAGGAGCCACTCTTGTCCTATCAGCTGGATTTTTAATTGTTTTAGATCGACTCCAACAGAAAAAAAAAGAAGAAGCAAGATTAGAACTAAACCAGAAAAGTCAACATTACCCTACCCTTCCCTCCATATTCTTAAATATCAAACCAGAAGGTATGGAGAGCACAATGTAGTGGTGTGACTACATAAGACCTCTGACAGCATTTCAGGACATATGGAAGTGTTTTATTTTTGCCAAACTCACCGTTGTTAGGATTTACAAAAGAACAGAAGTTTCTGGTAGGAATGTTTGAAACCAAGGAAGAAAGTAATTAATTTACATGCAAACTAGAGCAGTAACCATGACCGTATTATTTTGATATTGAAGTTGCATTTTGACTATGCAAGTCTTCAGGAGAGTCCCCCAGGGCCATGCTAAATGAAATAGGGAAACCGTGGTCTAAATTAAATTGCCATGAAGCATGTATGCAGCAGATAGAAACTCTACCCGCAAATGCGAACTGCAGCTATCACTAAAAAAGAGGAAGAGGCATCAGCTCACAAATGCTTACTTGGGGAAGTAGTGCCCAGTATTTTCAGTAAACAAGTTGGATCTCAAAGCACAAGTAAATGAATACAGTTTTGAGCTAAAGGGTTTGCAGGGACTCTACAGAGCAGTGCTGAAATAAGACAAATAAATAGACCTGATAAAAGTTAAAAGTTATATGAGTAACAGAATACAGTAGAGAGAAATTTAGTCCTAGATATCAGAAGTAAAAAGCAAAATACACCCACACAAAATGGAAAAGGATTGATGAATAGTACAGGAAGACCTAAGGCTACAGTGGACTTCAAACTGAGTAATCCCAAATGCAACCCTGTATTAAAAACAGCAAATGTCTTTCTGTGTTATGGCAATATAGAGGAGATAACGATGGCAATCTAGAGGAGATAAAAATGCTTGAAGGCTTTAACCCGAAGAAGTACATGAATTGCAAAGAATTAAGTGGAACATAAATGAGAGAATTAAGAAAACAGTCTAAGGAAAAAGTATAAGAAATAAAGTATGCCTGGTTTAGAAGACAACAATTTTTACAGGGCATGAGAACAGCCTTCAAATCCATAATAGGCTGACATGAAGAAAACATGATTAATTCCTTTCCCTGTTAAGACAACTGGTAATTGATATAACTCACAGAAAGGCAGTTATGTAACAGGGAAAAAGCTTCATTGTAGCCTGTTAAGATACAATGCAGACTATGAATGCAGAATATGAAAACACAGAGATATCAGAGAATAGGTAACACTCAATCAAGGATCTAAATATATGTGCTTCACAGTAGTAAGATGGGATAGATGACTTCCTGAGGTCCCCTTCAATCCCACATTCCAATTATCCTAACACAAATACTTTGAGTAAATACTCTATTTATAAGAATAAAAAAGAGTCTGTATCCAAACAACTGGGTTTTTTTGTAATTTTACTCCATCAGAGGGAAGACAGAATTTAAGGGAGAAAAGGCTGAATAACATTTAGAAAGAAATATTGAAAGGAAAAAAATGTAGCACTTTAAAGCCTTCAAACTATTATGAATATCCTATCTGCCCTACTTATAAACTTCAGAAATTTTCACCATTGAAACACTTCCTCTGTGAAGCCAAGTTTACATAAATCTCTCATCTGAATAATTACTTCTTGTCTCATAAGAACAAGTATTTCAAAAATTTAATTTAACTTAAATGGAATCAGCTGAACCAGTAATAAATCAACTACCTGCGAGGACTTGATTGAAAAACATGTATTGAAAGGAGCACACCTGGGTGTGCAAAGTCTTGTAGTAAGGCTCTGACATACCTGACAAAATCCTTTCCAAACTTATTGATTGAAAAATTTGGATTTTTCTAGGAGTATTTTTCTTCCATCTTCTGCAGTATTCCACTACTTAAAATAACTCTTCATTTTATAAAATAAAAGTGGTATTGCTGGAGGTGGGAAGAATGGGGAAATGTTTAATAGATGCAGTTTCCACCTCTGGCATTCTGTTAAAATGCTATATTTTATTTACAAGCCCTGTCAGCAATTTGTTTTGACATGGGCAGTAAAGAAGGCACTTAGTGGCATGCTGTGCTGGAAGAACAGGGGCAAAAGGAGTAGGTCAAGGGAGGTGATTGTTCCCCTCTGCTCCATGGTTGTGCGTACATTTTGGAGCAGCAAGCATAGGAAAGAAGTTGATAAAGATGACCGAGTTCATCAGAGGATCAATGGGAGGCTGCAGAACCAGGGCTGGTTCAGCCAGGGGGAGCAGCAGCTTTGGGGGCACCAAACAGAATCCCCAGCACCAACAGGAGCAATAGGGGAGATGCAGCTGGGCTGTTCACAGCAGTGCATGATATGAGGGTGAGGCATCAGCAAAGCTGAAACACAAGGAGCTCAGGCTGAAGCCTGAGGACAGCCCAACAGCGTGAACATGGTCCAGCGTGGTTGGGCTGATGACATCCTTGGGGCTTTCATGGACCAAATGGGTGAAGTCCTGAGCAGCCCAGTCTGAGCTCAGAACTGGCTCAGGGCTCAGGCTGGAGATTTCCCCTGGTTCCTACCAGCCTAAACAGGATCTTGTGAGAAATGAAAAGTCGTACTTTTATTTTCTTTGCTAAATGCACTAAATAGTATTAGTCACTTGGACACTCTGTTACCTTCTTGCTATGTATCTGTTTAATGGTACAAAAGAAGTCAAATCATAGAATCATGGGATATACTGAATTGGAAAGGCTCAATCAGGATCATCAAAGTTCAACTCCTGACCAACCCAAGAGTCACATCATGTGCCTGAGAGTGTTGTCCAAATGCTTCTTGAACGCTGTCAGGCTTGGTGTTCTGACCACTTCCCTGGGGAGCCTGTTCCAGTGCCCAGCCAGCCTCTGGGGGAAGAACATTTTCATGATATCCAGCCTAAACCACCCCTGACACGACTTCAGGCCATTTCCTCAGGTCCTGTCACTGGTCACCATAGAGAAGAGATCAGTGTCTGCCCCTCCTCTTTCCCTCATGAGGATGCTGAAGACCACAAAGAGCTCTCCCCTCAGTCAGGCTGAACAGACCAAGTGACCTTGGTCACTGCTCACATGGCTTCCCCTCCAGAACCCCCATCATCCTCACTGCCCTCCTTTGGGCAATAGCTTTATACCTCTCTTTTATTGTGGCACCCAGAACTGCCCCCAGCACTCGAGGTGAGGCTGCCCCAGTTCAGAGCAGAGCAGGACAATCCCCTCCCTTGCCCAGCTGGTGATGCTGTGCCTGATGCCCCCAGGACACAGGTGGCCCTCCTGGCTGCCAGGGCACTGCTGACTCATGTTCAACTTGCCACAGACCAGGACTCTGAGGTGTGCCTGTTTGTGAGGTGACCGTCCTCATCCTGTAATAGGCTGATGTTATTTCTACACTGCCTTTTGCCATTAATATATTTGAAAAAGCTCTTTTATTGTCCCCCTCAGCTGTGGCCAGCTTCAACTCCAGTTGAGCTTCAGCATGACAAACTTTCTCCCTGCAGTGGTGAGCAGCATCTCTGTATTCCTCCCACGTCACCTGGCCTTGCTTCTGCTCAGCCTACACCTTCTTCTTTTGCCTCTACCTCCCAAAGAAGACTCCTGCTCAGCCAAGCCATCTTCTGCCTCACCTGCTTGACTTCTGACATTTAGGAATTGCCTCCTCCTACGCTTTTAGAAGATGGTGTTTAAAACGTGACCAGTACTGATGGACCCCAGCACTTGCAAAAGCATTTTCCCAGGGTGCCTTACTGACTGATTCCCTGAGCAGCCTGAAGTCTGCTCCCCTCATGTCCAGAGCTGAAGTACTGAGTGTTCGTATTCATTTTGGAACTGTTTCTACTTCAGCTGCAGCTGAAGTAAAATATTCCAAGCTAAATTTCACTGGACTATTACTACAGGGATTACTTAGAATGATAGAATCATCAAAGTTGGAAGGGACCTTTAAGATCATCAAGTCCAACCATCCACCCAGCACTGCCACTGTCACCTCTAAATCCAAACCACATCACCCAGTACCAGGTCCACATGCCTCTAAAACATCTTCGGGGATGGTGACTCTACCACCTCCCTGAGCAACCTATTGCAAAGGACTCTTGATCCAAGTTCTAAGAATGTAGTTCAGGGTCGACTATACTAATTTTCTTCAAGAGATGGCCTCAGAGGCCTAAATCAGCAGCCTACCTGTAAGGAGTTTCTCACCCCAAAACAGTTAGTTTCAGTGGAAACAGGATTGTTTAGAAAGCACCAACATTCTCTTGAATCCAGGTATGGCCTCCTGAAATTACATGCAAAGGAAGTCATAACTCAACCTCACCTTGATAGCACCCAACTGCATCCAAAAGTTTTTCACCCATGGTTGATCATCTTGCATCTCATGGAGAAAGTCCCACAAATCTGAACAATCTCCTGGGCTCAGAAACTCCAGTTTACCACAGACAAAGTAGGAGCAAAGGAAAACTGCCAGAAAGCTGTTCAAACATTTTTCTTTAGAAAAACATGGTGGAGTAACAAAGGCACCACTGTAATCATGGCATCCCCTTGGCACAGCTTCTACAGGATTAAAAGTACCATTCCTTCTTTACTGTAAGATTCAGAGATGGAGCAGAGGGAGATGGGTCTGACAGTAAGGACCACAGCTTCATTTGGAAATTACTTGAGGAAGAAGTTTCTGTCATGAACCAGGCTTTCAGGCTGAACTTATTTATGGTACTTGTGCAAGGCAGTCTACAGGACACGTTGCTCTCTGGAGGGGCCTGCAGTCAAGGTAGGAGCAAGTTGAGAAATAGCTTCTTTACAAAAAGCTTCAAATCTGGCCTAGAGTGGAACTCTTTAGCCTGGAAGCTAGACAATATCTCCTTCAAAGTAAGTCCCCAAACCACAAAGAGACAAGGATCCTCAGGACAAACTGAAAGGGATATAATTCCTTATTTTCTCTTACTGTACTGTGTTACTGGTAATGTAGATTTAGCAGTGAAATACCTGTGAGTTTCCACTGAATTTCCCACAAAACTCAAAACTGAAGTCTTTACTAAATCAGGCGTCAAGGTACTTGTATTTCTTTGCTCTGTGTGCTGTAGGAAGCCTCAAAGGTCAGAGAAAAATAATTATCAATTACAGGAAATAAATTAATAAAAATCCCAGGATCTTGTCCTAGAAAGATGGAATCATAATGTTAACAGCACAAAACCAACCAACAGCTACTCTTTTTCAAAGGTCAGGCCTACTATTTTCAGTTACATCAGAAACATTAATTTCCTACCTTTCGCCAAGATTTATCAGTGTCCTGGATTTGCCACAGGTTTGGCTATGAGAAAAAATCTGGGTTATTTTAGTGTTTCTCCAAAGCACTCCTCTTCCATCCTCTTCTCCTGAAAAGTTGCCTTTGAAAAGGTAATACCTTTGGAATCCATATGTCAATCCCAGTGACTTTACACTGATGGAGTTAGCAGCACTACATCAGAGAAATGAGATTTTGTAAAAAGTTTGAGATCGAAAGCAAGATGTGGTGTTTCACCTTCTCATCCATCCAACTCCTCAATAGCAGCATTCTGCATTTACATTCCAGATGGCACCACAGATCAGTGACAAAGTTATTTTTTTCCCTTTCTTGTTATATTAACAAGAGATTCATTCAGCACACATAATATTCAAGCAGCTGACATTTTACCCCACACATCACTTGAGGCAAGTAAGGGTCAGAGACTGGTTTTGCTAAACGAAGAAATCACATGGATTTTCTTTATTAGTGTTTTGATTCTCACAAGATCAAGCACTGCCTTCAGTTATCATCCTCTTCCAGAAGTGAAGCTTTTCTTCAGGAAAACACATGATTTGATAAGGAACTTTACAACATTTTCAGGCTGCACAAGGGCTGGCATGTTTCTTGGGAACCTGACAGGCTGTGATAGCGCCCACTTACAGTTTTACACACATGGATATTTACAGAAACTTCCCTGCACCGCTTTCACCCTTGAAATTCCTATTGAGTTCATCTGGGTTAATGTGCCCAAATTAGCAGGTTTATGCTCCTTACTGTTCATTCTCCCTGTACCCTTTATTTTCCCCTCTGCAAAAATTGTGTTGCTTCAAACTTTAAGGGTCCAGCAAAACCAACTAGATCCTTCTGGCACTGATCACAGAATGACTGAGTTTGGAAGGCACCTCTGGAGGTCCTGTGCTCTGACCCCCTGCTGCAGCAGAGCCACTTGGAGCTGGTTGCCCATGACTGTGTCCAGATGGCTTTTGCAGATCTCCAATGGGGGACACTCAACAAACTCTCTGGGCAACCTGTGCCAGTGCCCAGTCACCCTCACAGAAAAGAAGATCTCCTGATGTTCAGAGAGCACAGCCTGTGTTTCAGTCTGTGCTCACTGCCTCTGATCTGGTCAGTAGGCACTACCATGGAAAATATATAAAGACGGGTCAGATTTTTACCACAATTAGGAAAAAAACAGAAGCAGCCCCACACTAGCTAAAAAATACCAATGTTAATACTCTTCATCTGACTACATAATGAAATGGATGTTCATCACTCACGTTATCTGTTCTTTCCTATTTTCTTTTGAGTCTGTCAGCCATTTTCACCATATTTAGAGCCCAGTGCACAGCCTCAAGTGAAAACTTAAAAGTGTTTAACCCTTCAAACTTAAAAAAATCTGCAGAGGGACAGAGAGGCTCAGATTAACGATTCATTAGGTCAAATGATAAGCAGAACATTGTTCTTTTATCTCCTTGCTCTTTTGGCAGTAACTAACTGCTGGTATATCACAGACCTCTGAATCAATCACAAACTTCCATTTCTTGCCTGACCTTGTAAATGGAATTTCTACAGTGCTAACACAGGCAAAGGCCAGGCTTCATTAGTTCTGCAGCCCATGGGAGGGACCCTCTTTTTGTTGCAGTATTTGCTTCTCAGTATAGAATTAAACTGTATTTACCTTAATCTAAGACACTTCTGTCACAGGATAATGAGTTTTGGTCCACATGTAATAGTTTGCACAGTGTTAAAACAGTGCAAAAACTGTGCATAAACAAAGCTATAGTAAATATATGCAAAAATACCAGTCCTCTGTAAAAAAATAAGCAGCCTTAGATCAAAACATGTTTGAATCTAGAAACAGTCTGCCCACTCTAGGAGGTTGTACTTATTGGGCAAGTAAAAAGATGCTGGGCTGTCTCTCAGAGCATATGTAATTAATCAAGAAATAACAGATTTTTCTGCTGCTTTTTAAGAGGGAAGGATGCAGAAAAAAATGAGAAGTTGTCTCCTTGCCCCTTTCATGCTAATTAATGCATTCAGAAGCTGTACTGAAAGGAATTTAAACTCGTGATAGTCATAAGAGGACAGATCAAAGGAGAAAAAAACAGACCAAGTCAAAGAAAGCTGCATATGCCTTCAGTTAACAGACAGAATACAGGTCTGAAGGAGGTAAGATTTCTATTTTTTTGTTTTACACAAAATTTTCAACTTTGCTTAAAAATTATGCTTTAGAAGAGGCTTGACTGTCTCTAAGTAAACTCAAAATGTTTTCTTTCCTTGGCTAGAATTCTCTTCAGTGAAGTCATCGTGTTTTATAATTTACCTGTATAGAGTAGATAGATTAGTGGGATACTATCAAGTAGGATCTATTGTGCTCTTCACGTTACAGAAACATGATTATGTGTGGATTTCGTCTTCACTATATTTGATTGAATAGATTTTTAACTGTTCAGACAGCTATGATTATCACCCTAAGACTGGGAATAAAGATTGTAATATAAATTCCCTACACATAGGAGTTTAGATTGTCAGCAGACATAAATCAGTATTCCCATCTGAAATTCAACAGATCTCTGAGAATCTCCAGTGACTGAAAACCTGTCCCCTGAGTGTTTACAGGGAATAACAGAATAGAAAAACAACTATTTTAAAAACAATATTAGTTTTTCTTCTAAATAGCTTTTCTTGTCCGGGTAAATTGCCTTTTTTTCTATATTCTAGATTTTGCTTCAGAAGACTGCCATCACTTGGTACCTAAACAGATCACATCAAATTCTACAAACTCTGTTACACTCAGTTGCAAACACCTTGATGTCAGTGATGATACTAATATGTAGACTATAGTTATGGTCTTGAGCTTTATCTTAAATTGGGACAGTTGCATGTGTATATGGATCGACTTGATTCTGAAGATACCAGATTATCCTGCCTCTCCCATTAAAACAAAGAAGCTGAAAATATTATGCTTTAATGGCAACAAATTATTTATCACACTGACACACTGTGTTTCTACCCTGTAGGTTTGAGCAGGACCAACCTCACAAAATGCCCAGAAGATATAACCACCTGGATGGCAACTATTTCAGAGGGAAAGGACATGTCTATTTTGCAGCAGAAGAGTAAGCATAAATTAAAACCTATGTTAGCATGTAAGCTGGTAAAAGAATTTGCATTGAAAGAAAAACAGGTAATTGTATCCAAAAAAGTCACAGTTGTATATAGATAGAGTGCCTTTTAACTATCTTATAGTTCTCTCTAATGTTTGTCATAGTGCAATCTTAGAGAACCCTCAATGTTAAGAAAAAAACAGAATTGCAGAATTCAAGAATCTAGAGTTAAATCATATGATCACAAGTCATCAGCCTTTACCAGGTTTATTGAGGCTTATTTAGAATTTACTTTTGAGGCTGTTGCAAGATGATCTGTATACTAAATCTCTGGATTCACAGACCTCTCTTAGGAACCTCAAAGGGACATCATCTCACCCTAAAGAACAGGAACGACCCTCCAGAGAAATGGTTAGGAAAAAAGCAAAAGACATAGGTGCCATACAAGCATGACTCCTAAATTGTTTCTGGCAAATATTTTTTATCTTTGAATTACAATAAAATATGTTTGGTCTGAGATTATTAGAGACACCACCCAATTGGTGATGTTTTATTACATAAGACAAGTAATTCCAGTGTGCTTGGGATATCTGTATGTGAATTATGCTTCTGGTACTGGCTTACTGGGCCCCAAACTTAATGACTCGCTGCAAACACTCGTACTGCAAGATAGTTGCTCCTCCATCAGCCCTGGCAAAAAGAATAAACAAAGGGGAAAGCTCTCTAATAGTCCATCCAAAGCAGTTCAGTTCTTAAAAAAAAAAAAAAAAAAAAAGGCAGCAGCTGGCTAGTCATGTTTCAAGCACTTGAAACTAGGCATGCTCACCTCTCTCTGCTGTGAATTCTAGTGGCTGCAACTGTAAGTAGTTTTTCTAGATATGCAAAAGTGACACTCTACTTCCAGCACCAGAAGTATTCTAGATACGAGCCCAGATTCCTAGCAGCACAACTTCAGCTTTAACTGGAATTGCAAAAAATTGCATACACACTTTCCATACTAGGCTCTGAGTAGTTAGGGAAGGAATTAGATGGCAAATGTGCAGTCAGAAGTACCAGCTCCAAAAATTACATACATTCTGGGTTTTCTCCTAAATTTGCCCTACGCCAGGACAGAGGTGTACAGGCTAATGGACGGCTAAGACAACACAACATGTGACAAGCAGAAAGTCTGAAAATGTAGAGAGGGCACCAGCTGCCTCCAGAAGTAGTCCGTCCAAGTTTCAGCTGTGCTGGCAAGAGTAGAAAACCAGTGGAGCCATCTCACAACTTTGGCTGCATCAGAAAGTGACTGCTGTGAGCTCTGCTCTTGGGTTAAACAGGCCTGCAGGCCACACAAACTCTTCAAGGGCCAGAAGCAACTTACAAGATCCACGCACTTGGAAGAAAGAAAATCCCTTTGTCTCCAAGGGGCTTCATGTTTCAAATGGCACACAGGAAGCTCAGACAAAAAGCCAGCCTGTTCTGCCACACAAATCTGCTTGCATCTCCTTTCAGGCTTTTCAGTTCAGATGGAAATACTTCATGAGACTTGGAGTCAGTGAAAATGACCACAAATAGATATAAAACTCTCTGATAAGTCACATACGCCACTACTCAGTCCCAGTGGAAAAGCCTGGGGTAATTACTGCAAGGCAGCTATGCATAAGATATACAGAAGTATGTTAGAATGGGTTTATCCTGATTCACATAGTAATTTTTTCCCCCATACTCTTTTCCCTATAATAATTTCATATATTCTGCTGTTCCTGAGCAGGCAAAGAACAAAAAAAAATGGGGAATGAATTCGATATGTCTCAACAGGGAGGATAGTAACACTAAGGAAGGGATTTTGTGACTAGGAAATTTGAAATTACTTTGTCAGCTTGCTTTTTAATGTAGAGTGGAACTGTGCTGCTTCGGTCAAGTCCCCAGTGAGCAGTGGGGAGGATCTTTTACAGCACAGTTTGCAAAGCATATTTGCCCAAAAATGACCCAGTGACACCAATACTGTGCCTAGTATGTCATGCAAGATCATTATAGAGCTCTTTATGAATAATTCAAAGTTTCTTAGTCATATTTTAAGGTTGTAATGTGTTTTATGTATCAAAAAACCCTTCCATCATTAGAAGTTGTTGCAATATGATGCTATTAGGATGCATTTTAAATACTTGCTACCTAGAGAAATTTAGCAAATAAACATCAGCTGCATCATTGCAGATGTGGCATTTAATTTATTTCACATTCACTTGCAACATCACAATGCTGTGATTTGCTAGATTTACAGACAGGTATGTTTTTTGAATCAGTAGTCACTGGAAGATACTTATTTTCAAAGAAATCTATTTTTAAAATGTTTAAGAACTTGGTAGAGAAATTAGCTAACAGCTAAATCTACAGAAACTGGCTAAAGTTATTGATACTATGCCTATTTTCTGAGGTAAATTTTGCTCCATGCCTTCCTCTGATAAAAGGACGCTGACACAAACTTTTGGTCTAACCATTCTTGCTCATGGGAGGATGCATCTAATTGTGGTGCAAATTATTTTGTTTTGCTTTCCCAACAGAGCTCTGGGTATTGGACTTTTCATTTTGGTGCTGGCAATTTTACTTGCCTTTGGCTGCTGGTATTACAAAAGACGTAGTGGCTACAAAAGTCTGCGGGTAAGTGTGGCAGCTAATTTTCTCTCATGCTATTATTTTGACAACATATTACCTTGATTTGCATGACATTAGTGCAGAGAACATCAAATCTGTAACAGGACTCCATTATTTTAGGCAGTATTTACACTGACATATGCCACAGACAAAACTACACAATATGAAACACAACCTGTCCTGAAGAACTTGCAAGTCAGACAAATGGGAAAGAGGAGCCAGAAGCAAAGGGACATGAAGCCAGTTGCCCAACTTTGCATAATACATCAGTTAAAAAATTATTTGTAGGAAGCATTCTATTTATATTTACATAAAACAAAGACATGTTCTGTGTCCTTTCATTTAAAAATAAGTCATATATTCACTGTTCATAAGATGTACCCCTAAATAAGTACAGATATGATTGGAGTACATCTAGGAAGCAGAGAAGAAAAGTAACTGTAACAAGTAGGTAAATATGCTCACCTATGGGTGATGTGTGATTCACCCATATAAAATCTGACTAGCAGTTTTAAGATTACAAAAAAAGTGGGACGGGTTTGAGATTTATTTTCTAAAGACTACTTTAAAAATACTTCCATTTGTGTCCTCTTAGAAAATATTTTTTAAAAAGGTACAATCCTTCTCATAACATCTGTTGTTAGAAGTCCCAAAGCTTTATTTTTGAAGTTTTGCTCCCTCTCCTCTTCTAAACCCTATGAAAGGGAGGTCTTCTTTAATTTTTTAAAGTGAAAGCTTACGTAACGAAAGTTACATTTAACCCCTGACAGCAAGTAATCACTATGCAGACACTTCCTTACTTCCTGCTGCCACCCTGGTGTGGAGGAGAATTGGAAAGAAAAGGTGAACTTCATGGGTTGAGATAAGAACAGCTCAGTAATTGAAACAGAATATAATAATCTACTGCTACTTCATAATAATGAAAAGGAGAGAAAGAGAGGAGTAAAACCCCAAAGGAAGAAGTGATGCCCAATACAGTTTCTCACCACCCCCAACTGATGTCCATCTCATTCCTGAGCAGCAATCAGCCCCTCCCAGCCAAATCTCTTATTTATATCCTGAGTGTGATGTTCTCTGGTGTGGAATATCCCTTTGGCTAGTCCAGGTCAGGTGTCCCAGACAGTTTCTTGTGCACCCACTCTGTGGCAGAGCATGAGCCACTGAAAAGTCCTTGATTTAGAGCAAGAGCCACTGAACAAAAACCAAATCATCATTGTGTTATCAGCATTAGTCTCATTATGAATCCAAAACAAAGCACTGTGCCAGCTGTTTAAAAGAAAATAAACTCTACTCCAGCTGAAACCAGCTTTATCCAAATATATGTTTTACAGTATCTTTTAGTTATCCTAGTATTTTGAAGAAGATATAAGTAACTGAGAGTAAAAAACCCAGCAAAGCTCTCATCTTAAGTCAGCAAATCCATTTCCTTGCTGTTTCTGGTAACTTAATCCCATTCTCTTTCTATCCAATTATCCAGTTATCTATCCAATACATACATCAGGTGGCAGAATACCTAAAAACTGAACTTTCATAGTGAAATGTTGCAAAAATGAAGGTAATACTCAAAAAACCCCTTCAAAAATCAAACCAAATGCCTGCTTTGTTGATCCTGGTAAAAAGCATAATCTGTTTTTTAATTCCTTCTCATCACAGATTGTTACTGACTGGTTTTGAAAATCATATTTTTCATTGGCTAATTTTGGCTAGGGGAGAACTGGTACAGAATGTATACAAAAGAAATGTTGAAAAAATGGAAAACAAAAAGGTTGGGGATTACGGAAAGAAATGGGTGGCATAAAAAAGAGGAGGATTTGGGTACGTGAGATGTCGGTTCCTGCATCAGTCTGGGACCCAAAAAATGTGATACTTATTTTTCTGGCAATGTAATTGGATTACACAGGAGAGAAAGCATATGTCTCAGCAGAAATAGCAGAAAGTGTTAGGTAAGGTATCTTTCTTACTTGCATTGTGTCTAATCCCAGATTCTAATACATGCTGTATCTGTGCTGTCAAATTTTGCTCCAACTTCACAGTCTCTTCTTCCTTTCACCTTCCCCATTATTTCTTTATGATCTGTCACAGAGCAAAAGCTCTAGTGTGAGCACAATACGAAAGGTGGTAGGTGAGGGAGAAATACTGGACTGCAAAATGGCTCTGCAGGACTACAGAGACTTTAATTCTGTGGTAAGTTGCAACTCAAGATCTCCCTTAAAACTGAGCAAGACATGGTGAGATAATATTGTTAAACAGACACTTGATGATTTCTCCCTTGGTGTATTCTCTCATACTTTGAGTCTTCAGTGCCTCAATATCAACTTAGAAAGTAGTACTGGAAAAATTTGTACTGTGAAAAAATTTTTCAAAATTTTAAATCTGTTATTTAGAATGCTTATTTTAAAGTTATTGTCTTCAATTTACATTTTTTTTTCTTAAATTGTATGATCATTTTGCAATCTATTAGAATGATGCAACACCTGAATGCTCAAATATACTGAAAAACCCCAAACACCTCCCTAACTGATTTTCTGCCATTCTGACAAACAACAAATGGATTGTGTCTGGTATACTAAACTCTGACAAGCATTACCAGGGAACATTATAAAACTTCAATGGGTTAGCTCTTCTAATCATTATGGAAAGATGAACATTTAACCTTTCAATTTTCAAAAAGGTAAGTTAAGTTATAAGTATATATAAATGGGTGTGTTTAAATTGCTTTAGAATTGAGAAGAGTCTACTTCAAACTATTTTAAATAAGCTGCTCAAATTTTTACCACTAGAAATAAGACAATGTGCCTGCATCAAGACTCTTAAAGAAAAGCTTCAATATTTGTCTGAATTATCAATCTAAAACCACCCCATATATATAAGAAAAATATTCCTGCCTTTATAACACCGAAAATTCTCTCTTTGGATGTACAGTAGCAATAAAGTGTGTCTGATGCAAAACCAGAAAACATACCACCAAACAAGTGACCTTAAAAAAGACACAATGAATGAGCTGAGCTTCTTTAAGTTATAGAACTGTATCTCATATGGTGGTAAATAGCTTGCTGAGTGTTTAATGTCATTTTCTGGTCATTTTTCTTGTAACTCAACTGGGATTTATTTTGATCTTTCACACCCATTTTCCTTACTATAGGTACCTGATGCTCCACCAGCTTATGACAAAATTGCTGCAGATCAGTCACCACCGCCTTATTCACCATGATAACATGAAATCAAAATCCTAAACATACTGATTCCATTTCTTCACGCTTGCTCTTTATTTCCTGTATATGCTTAACTTTCTTAAAGCTAAAATCATATGAAAGAAAACAACGTTTTCATTAGCAGTTGCTGAAAAGTATTCCTGCTTAATTCACAGAACTGGTCCTTGAAATGCCTTAATAAATCTAAATGTGCTTTTGTTTTAAGTTTTTCACTTCTTGTAGTCAGATTAATACATCATGGTCTGGTCATCTTGAATCCTTCATAGGTCTACATAGATCTGTAATCACACACTATTCAGTATCAATCAGAGTAAAAAGTGACGGTACCTTTGTTTTCATCTTCCTCATTTAGTTTCTCTTTCTTTAAAAAATAATAAAAACCCCCCAAAAATCAAAACAACTACAACAAACACACACACAGACACACACACACACACACACACACACACGCACAAAAAAAAACCAAAACAAAACAAAACACAAAAACCCCCCAAAACCCAAACCAACAAAAAATCCCACTATTCCCCAGAATGTGATGTAAAAGAATCTGTCACAAAATAAACCAAACAATTTGACTAAATGTCCTCTTACAGACTGTTTTCCTCACCAGGAGTTCTAAAATTAACTTCCAAAAAGTGACTATGTTTTACAACACACTTTTACCTCACATCACTTGTTTATGTACCTGTAAGGAATTAATTCCTTATAAAACATGCTCAATCTAAGCAATCTAGGAGTTTCTGCTTGGAGTCCATACTATTTCATATTGTGAATGGATAAAATGACATCACCTTTCGTTTCCTTGTGGCAGTCATGTGAAAGAGCAAAAGAACTTTGTAAATATAAAGATTTACCTGTCATTTCATTCTAATATGATGAAACTATATAAGAAAATGCACAAAAACCATGTTTCTTGAAGAATACAGAAGACAGCAGACTCCTAGATGTTAATTTTCCCAGCTTGCCAGAACACTAGCAGTAATAAAAAATGAAGAATTTTGATACTCATGAATTGGCTACACACATTTGATAGTTACTGTTTACTCAGTTTTTTTGTTATTGCTTGCTTGCCAGATTATTACTTAAGATTATATGCAGATCAATAAATTTATACACAAAGCCTGATATCTCACAGCAGGAGGAAGCTAAAACGGTACAACATTCATTAAAATCAAAAGATACAGAAGAAAACTGATTCATAAAGCAATTATTAACTGCTATTAGTAAGGAATCTAGTTCTTTGTCATCAAATACACATATACAAACATCTTAAAACAAAAGAAGTTTTCAAAACAAGGCACAGCTACTTGCCTAACATAAACTCCATATATGTTGATAAATAATAAGATGGTTTTTTTGAAGTGTTTCTTTTGTAATAAAAATGTTTATATAGACTAGTAAAATTGTTGGAACATAATAAATATCAGTAATTGCTGCGAAAGGTTATAATCCATCCATACGTTTTCATAAATTTAGTTGATATATTTATTTAGAAACTTAGAGATGTATTTTTGTATTTTAATCTAAAAAGCTGTCTTACCTGTGTCATTTCCAATATCCAGCTGTCAGGAAAAAAACTGTGGAATTATTTAGCACCAGGAAGAATATGCAGGAACACATAAGATGACATCTTATAGCTAGTAAGCACTAGAGATGTAGAACACAATGGCTGACTAATTTTTTTGCAGGACTGGTAAGCTAAAGCTTGGGGCTGATATCTTTAGCAACTCAGCACGCTGCATTTCTCTATGCTAGGGCAGCATACTTTCAAAAGACTGTAGTGCTACAGTGGAATAGGACTGACATACGCAGTCATTTTCTCATGTCTGAGAAAATAAATTAAAAAATTAATAGAGATTATCTACTATGAAGAAGTCAAGTGCTTACAGTTCAAAAAAACTTTATTGCACACATTTTTAGTAGTGTCAGAATTAAATATATTACCAGATGTTGCAAAAGCTCACAAGGAAGTTAACACTGATGAAGTAGAAATACTAATTTCTTTGTGCGATTATGAAGGACAAATTGTTAAAACTCCTCAGCAGCCAGATTGGAACAATTAAACTTTGAGCTGAATCTATAGATACTTAAAGGACAGATAAGCCCTCTTGGAAACCTATCCTTAGTGTTCAGAAAGTCCTCTCCTTTTTTCTCCTCGTGAAAGCAGTATTTTTGCTCTATAGACACGGTTAGACAGTGGTCTCAGATTTAAGTGCATTAAAATAAGAGCATGAAATAGAGCTTCATAGAGCACTCAAATAGTTGTAAACTTTATCACTCATGCTGAGCACCATTCTAAATTCCATTTTTCAAATCTGGCTCTATCCCCAGATACAGTACATGGCAGAGTCTGGCTGCTGACTCATTAAAAAAAAAACCCCACTGATACAAGACAGGTCAGACCTTGCAAACAAGAGATTTGTAATTGCCAAAGCTGCATGATGCAAGAACTGGCACTTCCTGTATTACGCTCAATAACACTGCACTTTACCAAAGACTAGTTACAACATTCCAAGACATCTGTTCCTTTAAAGAGAAATGCACAGAAATGTTTTAACTACCATACATGGAGAACATGGTATAGGGTGTTCAACCTTCCTGAAAAGTCTTTCAGATTAGAGAGTTATATGACCCCAGAGTTACAACTGGTCACCAAAATTTAAAGTCATAATTTCTTTAGTTTGGTCATGTATGTAATAGAGAGGATGTAAAAGTCAAAGACCTTCTGCTCCTCTGGTTTTTACCCTCTTTGCAATCAGGCTGCTATCAGATGCCTTGTATTACAACCATAATTTTGAACAAAAATGATATTTGTTTTATTTTCTTTCATCAAAAAAGCAACTGAAGAAATTCATGGGCGATTTGAGGTTTTCCCCAGGATACTGACAAAGAGGTGGCTGGTCAGCTGGAGAATGAAGCTCTGCTTGCTGCTTATCTGCACCGTCAGTGCAGCAGACACAGTTATTAAAGCTTATCTGTACAAGAGGATCTTAGGAACTTCTCCATAGCTATGCATGGAACCCTTATGTAGATGCAACAAATACTTCCTAAACAGACCCCTTACTAATATAGTGTGGTTTTGGTCAGATTGGTAAATTAGAATGGCAATAGCAGTTACACTGTCTGTGTTTGGATTCCTGATGTAATCCTGTTGGATCATCTACTTTCTAACGCAGTTACAAGCCTTAATGTAGCCTTCAAAGCTATAGAACAAAGGTAAAATGCAGCAGGTCCTGATAAGTTCAATGTTCCTGGCATACTGCACCATGCAGCAAAACACCCTCTCAAGCCAAGACCCAAAGGGTATAGTCTATACGTGTCAGAGAGTTACCATAAAAGAAAGTACCACAAACTTTCTGTAGGAAGTGCTTGCTTTTTTAGTCTCACTAGTCCAGTGTAAATGAATGGCATTTGCAGCGGGTTGCTAGGAGAATCCAGTAACATTCACCTCAGCAATGTCCTTCGGCTTAACTCCTGCTACAGCTGGGAATGTGTGTATATTATTTCAGCCCTAAAAACTGTATTAGTATTAGCCATATGGCTTGTAATTCTTCAGTGGAATACTTTGATTCATGTTTATGTCTAATTTTGGTAGAATGTCCATAACTTTGTTGGTGTTATGTCCATGTACTCACATGACATAAGGGTACATTTTTTGCCTTTAAAAGCAAACTTCTTTTCATTTCTTATGTAAAGGAAAAGGTTAATGAGCTTCTTTGCCTTTGGAGAAGTAGCCTTTATGCACTTGTACTTTTCTGTTGTCTGCGTATTAAGCTATGCAACAAGGTTGAAATGTTGTTGTGTGTTCATGCCATTTCATTAAACATATTTTACTGCCCATTAGAGCTGAAAAGTGCTCGAGAATTTCCAGTATTGTCTTTTGGACACAGATCTGCACTGCAAGCAGTAATAAAGGTAAACTAGCAGCAATATAAAGTTTAAAAAGCTATCTACAGGTATTATCTAAACATCTCATATATGCTGCCAGCTAAAATCCAGCACTTGTGCACTTTTTGCTAAAATCCAGCACTTGTGCACTTGTGCACTCTGTATTTTGCATCCTTAGAGAACCTCAAATTTTTACATTACTTCTTTTATGCCAAAAGTCCTTTACTCAAAGGCAGCAGCCTTATATTTCTAATGAACAGGATGAACTATTGCTTCCCTTGCTGCCAAAATCTAGCTCTTCTAGATGTTTTGTCCATGTAGATTCTACTCCTGTGCCAATAAAAAAGACTACATTTTCGGGGGTAGTGGCGTTCCTAACTGCCTTGTGCTCACAGCAACATGAAGAAGAGAGGCTCATCCATCTCATCCTCATCCACCATGAACCAGCTCTCAAATCCCAATGAATTTCATCTCTCACACACAAACAGATTGCCTAGAGAGGCTGTGGAGTCTCCTTCACTGGAAATATTCAAGAACCGTCTGGAGCAATCCTGTGCATTGTGCTCTGGGATGACTCTGCTTGAGCAGGGAGACTGGACTAAGTGACCTGCTGTGGTCCCTTCCAACACGACCCATTCTCTGCTTCTGTGATCCTATGACATTTATTCATTAAAAAAAACCCCAAAAAACCAACAGAGACTACTGGGCCCTATTTAATGGGAGAAAAAAAGGCAGAATGTATAATCCATTGTGACAACACTATTGACACTAAATGTCACATTAATTGCCTCCTCTCGTTTCCCCAGAAAGCTCTTCACATGGGATTCCCTGCAAACTCCAGTCTCAGTGGATTTATACAGGTGAAAATCTGAACAATGCTTAAGCAGCACATGTGCCTTCACATTTCCAAACCATTTTGGTATAGCCTCAATTAGATGTTTTGACCTCATGCTTTATTTGCTCCCTTCCTGAGAGATACATCACATGAGTTCAAATCAGTACAAAAAAGAGTGATGGCCTAATACAAATACGTCAGTCTTTTAATACTGATTTTGTAAAGTCTTTTCAACTTCACTAGCTTCCATCTCTGGATGGGAGAAACAGAATTCTCTGCTGCATGTTTGCTATGTTCTCTGCATACACAGAAAAGCAGCCTTCCTTCTTCACAGTTATTTTTTTAAAATTTACCTTACCATCATCTTGTAGCTATAACGGGAAAGATCTGACTCATTTTTGTTCAAAATGATTTTCTTAAGAAAAAGGAGTCATCTACCAAGTTCTATCAATTTGTCCTTTTCCACTCACCTTGGCAAAAATAATTGATTTCTATTTCTCCAAAGCACCATGTACACCTCAAGTAACTCATTGCTCCTGACACTCTGGAGCAAAAGAATGGCCCTTTTTAGACATAGTTCAGTACTAGATTTGACTCTGCAGTTGTTTGCAGGAGGAATTTTGGGATTGTCATCTGGAAGCCATAAAAAAGAGAAAGAACTGCTTCAGAATTTGCATGAAAACAAGAGAATCATATGGTAAGTGTGAATATTCCCTGACATTAATATCCTGTAGAGAAATCCTTGCAAGGATTAAAAGGTGCCAGATGTGTATCTTGTTATAAATTACTCCTATTTCTCTATCTCCAGGAGACTCAACCTGAATATTTTTTGTATCAAAACAGATTTAAGAAGCTTGTCTTTCTTACATTTGTAGTTCCCAGGATATGCAGCCCATATGATCTTCACTTCCTGGATTTTGGCCCCAATAACAATTTCAGTCAACTCATTCAAATCTTCTGCAGTTTAACAGCATTCATGCACCTCTCCTACCACTTCTTAAAATGGAGAAGCAGTTTTATGCTTTTATATCACTGTTTTTTCTGCTCTGCTTCTCTGAATTACTGCTCACGTTTTTCCAGTACCTGATTCTTTGGCTGCAAAATCTGCCCTTTCACGTCACAGACAAGCTCAGGCCGAGTTCACACAATTTTCCTGGAATTACTGTTGGAGGCTCTGTATACATACTGGGAAAATAAACTCATACTTGATCTGTTTCTTAATTCTTTCCAGTAAGCATTCTCTACTGGCCACTACAGTGTGTGAAATGCCGAGTCCAAGGTGCAGCTAATACAAGGGCAGTTCTGCTGCACCAGCCATATCACTTGCATTTCATGTGCCTAAGTAAGAAATTCACTTTTAGACATGGGCTCTGTTTTAAAAAAATGTATTTGTTTTCCATCAGTTTCTTAGGCCATGGAGGATATACTTTTTTATTCATTCTTGTGTATTTATACTTGAGATGGCATCAATATGAACAACTAATTAAATAAGAACATTGTCTTCTTTTTATGACATCGGCATTGACAAGCAGAGTTCTAAAGCCTGAAGACAACCACAAAAATCACAGTTGTTTCTCTACTATCTTGCTTCCCTTTGCTACTTGATTTTTATAAATACTATTTGTCAATGCTCCTCACATTCTTGAAAATAGGTGCATTTTCCAAATATTTTCTTCATTGTAAAAAGTGAGAATAGGGGAAGATAAAGCAGTAATCTAGGTGTCTAACCTTCAGTTATGGATGGGATGCTGGAAGGAGTCAGGGGACCAAGGATTCTATTCCCAATTCCTCCATGCTGCTATGAGAACTCAGAACTTCATTGTCTTCATCTGCAAAAGGTGGGAAATCATATTTATGCACATTTTAATAGACCTTCTGTGTAACAAACATAATTTCAATAAATATTACAAGCAATTAATTACATTTTATCTACATTACTTTTACAGACCATTTTTATTTAATGTGTTTAGTTCAGCTGAGATTGTAATAAAAGTTACTGTAAGACCACCAACTTTCTGAAGAACTTCTGTTCCAGTCACATAGAAACAATGAACTATGCTGGTTTCCAAGCTTACTCAAAACATTCAGGTGTGATTACTGACCAGAAAAATAATTCCGTATTTTGAGAAAATAAGAAAATACACCAAGATTTATCAAGATTTTAAAGTTTGCTTTTATGCTACTGTAGTTTCAAGGAAAATTTTTTAAAATAACATTGCTCTGTGTCACATTTACAAAGTGGCTTCTTCAACAACTAAAAAATCCTTATTTGATGCCCCTCTGTATAAAGTGACCATATACAGATTTTATCTTGTATCCTACGTGCAAAACCAATGAGATTTAAAAAACATCATGTTGAAAATCACTACAGCAGTTTGTCCTTTTACATCTTGAAGATACATAAACCAAGCAAAAATAGGAACAGAGAGTGCCAGACTTGCAGTGGTTTCAATAACCTGGTTTAAAGACCATGTCTTTACAGCTACAATATTCTGCAAGTGGTGTAGATTTATTGGATGAATTGAGTTGACACTGATGTGAAGTTGGTTTACAACTGGTATTTCTATGAAAACGTTGGTATGCGGCTAAGTAATAGTCAGAAATCAACCCAAAAACATTGAAATAATTACTATGAAAGAATAATTACTATGAAAGAGACTGCTGAATAGCTCATAGGGCCTTTAGAACACACACTCTTCTGACAGCACATCTCAGGGATACACTAAAATTGAAAAGGCATACACAGCAATGACAACAACTGATTACTTCCATGAAAGAAATAATTGAGTTCACAATTTCTCTTTATTCTAGAAAAGAGACAACCAACATGGCAAAGGTCTATGTAGGCCATATGGAAAGATAGCAAAGAGCAAAGGCTTATTGTATCTTACAATATAAATATTATTTGCATCAAATTAAACTAGCAGGTGCCAGGTCTGAAAACCAAAAAGGAGATTTATTTACAAACTCTTTACCACTGGATGCTGTGAATGGTAACAGTCTGTTTACATACTTCCATGAATTCTTGAAAGGATTGGTGTATTTCATCAAGAGAAATACACTGAAAGCTATTAAATTGAAAAAAAAATCACAGCTGTGTGAGGAACCCTGGCTCACAGATGAGTGGATACTAAAAGAATATTCAGGCCTGTTCTTGTGCTCTTTTGGAATGCTACTGTTGAGTGCTTCAAGAGACGAGGTGATGCTGGGATCGATGGCCATCATAATAGGACAGATAGACCTTAAGTCTGATGCAGCATTATTGATCTTATTTTTCTTATTATTTTGAGCCAGTAAACTCATTTGAGGTGTAGCTTACAGAGAGCAGTCTACATGAGTTTCAGTTTTTGTGAGCACCTCTGGCCATTCCATTTAAAGGAAACAGTCCTTAAACATAACAAACATTCATGCTTCAATAAAAATTATTAGTTTACTTTAAAATTAATTTGGGCTACCAAAGTTCTGCACTACCTCAAAGTATAAGCAAAACCAGCTATGAATCACACAACTGTGGCAGCTATGGATGTCCTACAAATGCTAACTTTCAGTAATTTTCTGACCTGCTCCCATGAGACAAATTAGTTTCTCTTTACTCACCAGGAGAATTTTTGCTTCCCTTTTCACATTAAACCCTTTGCTATATCACACAATGAAATCAGCACAGGTTTCAATGACTAGACAGAAACACTTGGTTTCAATAGGTACTTCAACGACCCCTAAGACTTGTCAAATAGAATTGCTTCTTGGGTGGCAGAATCCCTAGGAGAAAACAGCAGCACACACATGGGGGTTTGAACAGTGAAGCAATATTAATGCCATTTTCTACTCATTGCAAAGCAAAACTACTTTGTGCAGAACATGTCCATTCAGGTAAATAAAAGGATGTCATTCAGAATATTCAAAGTCATTAGGAAACCTAAAATTTTGCATGTAATATAGTGTATGAATACTTGTAAACAATATCAGAGGGTGTCCAAAAGCACAGCATTTTACAAGCTCTGAACATGTTTTCTTAAAAGGCTGATTTATATATCTATGTTTATATGTTTCATTAAATGTCTTTTTAATTTCAAGACAAGATGCAGGCAGTTCTGCTTTTTCTGTGTGTCTGTGAATATAATCTACCTTTTTACAGTTCTTTTTGTGCTACTGGATACTGTGCACTATTCATTTGGTGGAGAGCAAAAGGTACATAGCAAATTGTCAATGGGTATTTAGGTTATTTGAAAAAAAGCCTTCTGTCTGACTGACATTCATCCTACCGGAGAAGAATATTTGGAATAGGAATTTTATTCACAAAAATTTGGTTTTACATAATGAATGTTGTGAGCCCATAACATAGTAGTCTCAAGTCTTTCTCCAGTAGAATTTGGAATGTGAACATATGTCTGAGAATAAAAATCCATGACAACTGCAATCAAACGGAATCAAACTCTTCATGTTGTATATTTTATGTCTGCAAAATTATAAAATATTTATGAAAATCATAAAATATTGCCACGTTAATTCAGAAAATTTCTTGGAAATCATTCAAGCAAGTTACTTGAATTCTGAGTTCCTAAATTCAGCTTTTCTAACTTTTCTCTTTATTAGAATCAATTGTAGCATAAATCTTTCTATTACATTAGCACACAGAAAAATGCCATGCAAAAATTTTTTCTCCATCAAGAACAACTTCAATACTAGAACCTAGTCTTGAGCTTTCAAAACAATATACACAACTCACTCTACAGTAAATATAAATTAGAAAAAAGGAAAAACAATCATTGCAAGAAAAGAGAAAAATCCAAAAAAGCAACTCCCAGGGTTCAACCAGTGAAATGAAAAAAAAAATGAGTTGCTTATATAAATGGGTTTTGGGTATGTAAAATGTCCATGAAGAAACTGCCACTGTCTCCCATCTCCCTCTGTTGGAAAAGTCACCTGCAGCATTCAACTATAAAATGCAGTCAGACTTAAAAATTCTTAGTACTGTAAACTCTACAAGGGCATGCAAACACCCTTACTACCAGGTTGTCTTCAGTTACAAAACACCTTCCATGAGAAGTAGGAAAATCGTAGCAAGTAGCTTTTTCTGAATTTAAACCAACCTTCTTTCACTCCCAAACTGACAGCTTCCATCTTTCCCAGCCCTGAGATAAGATGGAGATTTCTGATCCAGAAAGATGCAATTTCCCAATGCAATTCTTTTAATTAGTGCAAAAGGAAAGGTCCCTATGGAAGGCACAAGTCTTTCTTTCCCCCACTTTCCCAGAACTTCAGCTAAATAGCTATCAGGCAACTTTCCAGAATAATTTGAAAGGCAGCTGACAGAGGCAGTAAGATGTGGTCCTGTTTTTCAACTCAACATCTGAACTGCAAAATTGTGTACAGCAAAAGGGGAAGGGAAGTATTCAAGAGGATAAGGAGCAAAGGTTAAAGTATCATTTTTATGAAATTCAGTCTACGAACACTACTAAATACAGGTATGTAAGCTTTTATCCCCTTTGAAGTCATAGCTATTTAAAAGGCAACTATCATTCCTAAGCTCTTCTGAAATCTTCACTTCTAGTTTCTAAAATAAATCCAAACCAACAAACTCCACAAAAAATCCAACGTATATGAAGACAACAATTCTAAAATCATCATCTTCCATAAGATAAGATGGGCATCCTTTCTCTATATGCAAAATCACAAAAGGTATCAAAAACTTATCTCCATAAGCACTGCAGCAGGCAGCTGTGAACTCAGCAGATCTGCAGAAAATAACCCAAAGGTTTTATCAGATCAAATGCTGAAACTAAGCCATTAAATACTGAATACACTGTACAAAAAGAGAAGGTTTATGCAATATGTGAATTATCCCCATTCGAAGTACTAATAAAGCTTCTTTTAATCTTGTATGATGTTTTAGCATCCTTCCAGATAGACCACTTACAAGCTAAAGAAAAAATACAGATCTAAAAAGCATAACCAGTGAAAAAAAATGGGTAGTTGTTATGACTAGATGGAAGATGAATAAGTGACCTTGTTACAGTTACCAAATATATGGAAATACATACAAGGCCGTAAAACAGAGAACAATGAATTGTTCAACAGATCTTTGAGCTTCTAGACAAAGCATGGAAGTCCTTAACAGCAATCATTGTGACTTAGACTGCTGTCAAGGAAGCCATTTGTAGGCCTACCATTTCACTTGGAGTTATTTAGGCAACATAACCAAACCATTAAGAATGGATGAAGTATGGGTTATCCTGCCCTATATCATGAGGAACAATAAGGAGGTCTTCCTTCCAAATCCTGTCAAATCACGTGAAATGTAAAATCAGAGAAGAACAGAAGAGATTAAATAATTTCATTCTACGATACACCAAAAGACAGATATATATGTATGCATGTATGTATTCTCCCATGGTGTAACAGATACACATATTTTTAACTACTGCCAACACAAAGCAGTACAGCAATTTGATTTATTACATGCAGATTCTTCTGCATTGTTGCTAAACAGTACACTGGTCCAAAGTTACTAAAATACTTAAAAAACTATACATTATGTAAACAAAACATAAATAAGACAGCATAGTTCTTTGTACATATTATTTAGTACAAGTTTTTAGGAGTTCAGGAATATGTACAATTCTATACTATAGATTGCATTTTTACAATGCATAATTTTTTTTTTTAAAGAAACAAGTCAAAAATAAATCTGACAAATAAAAAGGAGATATATACTGTCATAAACACACTGGCAAACAGTCCATAGTGTAAGATGGAACATGTGCAAGAGGTGAGATTTCTCCAAACTGTTTAATGAATTCATTGGTCATTTCTGAGCCTTTTACTAGAGAACTCTCTGAAAACTTCTGACAAACTCGAATTTTTCTTTCTCCACATCCCCACAGGTAAACAGGTAAGAACTGTAACCTTGTTAATATTGAGTAAATCAATAGTTTAAAACATTGTAAGAAATTATTAAATAGTTACAACTTCCAAAGTTTGAAGAATGCCCCAGAATTTCAAAGTGGCTCATTTGCAGTAAATTCAGGATGCACCTTTGTCAGGTTTATCAAGGCAAGATGACTGAGGTGCAGGGAAGACCGTGGTAGCATTTTTGCTTGTGGAAACAACAACAGGAAGCAGTGATGAAGACAGGGAAGGAACTTTTGGTGCTGAAGTATTTAGAGCATTCAGTATGGCTCCCTCTGGACTGACCAACAGTTTTTTGATAGAACCATCTAGCTGAAACACTGACGTGTTGCTTGGTAAATGAGAATTTGGAGGATGAACAGCAGAAACAGAAGATGCAGCTACATTAATGGGAGACTTTGTCACTGAAGATACAGACAGAGTTACCGCAGACAGTGGAGTGCATGAGCTAGCTGGAGTACTAAATATCTGGGGTGTTGCATGTACGATGGGTAAAGCATCTGCAGCTCCAAAAGAGTTCACAATTTTTGTAGAGCTTTTCAAAGGATGTTTTGGTATTTGCCAACTTAATGAATTACTTGGTGCTAGGATAATTTTTGAGGTTATTGGATTAACAGTTGGTACACCTTGAGGCTCTTGACCATGGTTAATTGTTAAAGGAGTCTGTTTTGTATTACAGGAGAGAAGAAGAACATGGCTGCCAGCTCCAAGGCCTTGTAGTGGAACAACAAAACGAGTACCATTAATCATTATCTGAGTTCCAGGTGCCAAAGGCATACAAGTGTTAATGACTATTTTCTGTGGAGTGGAAGGTTCATTCAGTGGAACTTCTCCTGTTTTGCTTGTTACAGGGGGTGAAGCTTCAGACATCTGAATGGTAGAAGCACAAGCGTAATCATGACTTTGTTTCTCTGTATTGGGAGGCACCTGCTGGCACTGTAGGGCAGAAAGATTGGGAAAACTAATTACTTCACCTGTATTTGGTGGTGGAGGGGGCAACACACTCTGAGGTTTGTGAATTCCTGCATGACTTGACACAGCAGCTGAAATTCCTGATGACTGAAATTGAACCAGTGTGGGCAACTGTCTTTTTGGTACTGGAAGAGGAGCTGGAACTGCTGCCAACTGAGGAACTGTATGTAACACCTTGTGGGGGGTGGCTGCAGGTCCAGGCAAGCTAATGACTGGAAATTGCAGAGCAGATGCTAAGTTCTGCGGAGATACTGTTGGCTGTGTTGAAATCAGCACAGATGAAGCAAGATGTCCTGTCTTCACAGTTGATATACCCACAGTATTTCCAATATTTGATAGACAAAGTCGATTACCCAGAACTGGCCTTATTCTTGAGGGATCATTGACACCAATCAAGACAGTAGGCTGTGCCCCAGAGAAAGTTCCACTTGTTACTGAAACAGATTCTACTCCTGCATTTGCTGTTGTCATTGTAAAGGCATTTTCAGCTTTCGTTGCAACACATACAGATTCATTAGCTGACACAGCAAAACTTGGAACAGGAACCACAGTACTATCTGTCAAGGATGGGGCCAATGCTGTCTTCTTTTTGTCTTCTCCTTTAGAAATGCCAGAGTGTAATATATTAACTGGTAGGGCCTCCTGTGCACTGCCTTTAGTATTTACAATGGTCTGACCTATATTTAGTCCAATTTTCACATCTTTTACTTGAGCAATAGTTGGTGATGAATTTATTCTTATTGGTGCTCCTACTGTAGATGGGATCAAAACCAACTGTGGTTGCTCTGTGGCATTAACAAAGGTTTTGGTTAGGGAAGAAGGAAGGTTCTGTTTCAATGACTCTGAGACTAGATTGGTGGTTGATGGGCCATTGGCAATTTGTGTGTTAATGAAAACCAGCTTCTGAGCATTGACAGCAGTGGATGCTGGACAGGGTATAATACTGACTCCTGATGCCCCAGAGGGAGACACAATTGGTGGATTTGTGATTAATGTAAATTTCTGCACTGGAGTACCACTGATTAACTCTCCATTTGTTGCAGAATTTGACTCAGATTGTGTTACAGATTTTGTTTTCACTTTAGTATCCCCTTGGTGCTGCACAGAAGAATTTGAAGTTTTGACAATATTACTTTGTCCAATGCTAGTCACGCTAACAGGGCTGTTTGGAGTTGCAGACACCAAATTGCCAGCTAATGGAATGGAACCTAAAGAAGAAGACACGTGGCAGGAGTTCTCTCTTACTTGACACGAAGAGTCCCGAACAGCCGGCTGTTGTAGTGTGCATTTGGTATTTTTCTCCATTGCCTGGGTAGAATCGGCAGGGAAAGCTGGAATGTTAACAGAAGAAGCTGTTGAGGGGGCAAATCCAGAAGGAGATGATTGTCCAATATGTGGGAGAACAGATGTGGCTGTTGCTACAGATGGAAGACTAGAGCATGATACTGCTGTGGTTTTTGGCACAAGAAAGGCCTGAAGTTGAGATGCGTAAGTGAAAACTGAACTAGGATGTAAACTGCTAGGTGAAATCTGGTCTGGGTTTGTTTGCACTTTAACAATTCCAGTGTTTCCACCTCGTGTTGTGACCAGAATAGATTGTGATTCTCTTACACACACTGTCTTTAGCTCTTGCTTAGTTTCAAGGGAGTCAGTTTGCTGCTGTGAAGCAAGATTATGAGAGGCAGAATCAGTGTTTGTAGATGCACTTAATGCTGTTGCTGGTGTCAAGGACTGGCTAGCTGTGGAAAGAGTAGGCGACGCCAAAGACACAGGCGATGTAGCAGTCGAAACTGCAGTCTTAATCTTGTCACTTTCACTTTGGCTTACCTTAATTATTGATGATAAGTTATCTGCTGAAGTTACATTAGACAATGGTTGTTTAGTGTTCACGGGACTAATCACTTGTGATGAGTGGGTAGTATTCTTGCTAAAAACTGTAGTGGGTGACTGAGTGGCATTTGCAGGGCTTGTCACCAGAACAGGTGTTAAAGAAACACTGACGTTTGACATTTTTGGTAAAGATGTACAGTACATCTCAAATGATTTTTGTTGTAGTGACTGAATATCCTTGGGCACAATTTTTTCTTCCTTCTGCTGAAGAATAAAATTCTTAGGTAAAATAAGAACTTGTTGCATGACTTTTTCTCCATTTTTAGGGTCAATCATAGCTTGCATTTGTATTTTCACTGAGCTGTTGGGAATGTCTATTGGTACACAGTGGCCATTTGGCATTTTGTATACCATTTGTAAAGGAGTCTTTGAATTGGCCTGGCAGGGCAGCGCTGGTTTGATCAGTGATGATTCCAAAGCTGATAAAACTGACTTTTCAGAAGTAGGTATGTTCATGCCTGCAGGAGGCAACAGCTGATTTGTTAAGGTCACTTTGTTCCCAGTATTCTTGGCAAGCAAGGCCTGGATGGGTTTGGTCCCTTTCAGAAAGTTTGATACTGATGTCGCAGGATCTGTCACGGAAAGCAACTCTAGAGCTGACCTTTCAAATTGTTTCAGCTCAGTCAAGCAACTATCCGACTGCAGGCTACTTTCTGAACTCTGGACCACAGCCTCATTAGTGCTCAGTTTAGCTTTCTTCCTTGGTGAAAACTCATTAGTGCTTTGATCCAGACAACTATTTTGCTTGAACTGTCGTTTAATGCATTTGGACAGTGTCTTCTGTATCTCTTTAGAAGCTGATTCTTTTTTCAGAATTCTGTTTTTTCCTGCAGGTAAATTCATCTCTAATAGTTTCATTTCATCTGCAAGGATATTAAAACAGAAACTGTGTTTTACATGTTTGCAACTGATACCCCTATAAAACAGTTTTACAGTGTCTCACTAAAGGCAATACACTAGTTTGCAAGAGTAAAGGTATGTGGAAGGAAATGTTTAATTTTTTAAGGGCATCTGGTCAAGGACCTTTGCAATACAAAAATGGGGTAATGACAAAAGGAGGAAGTAATAAACAAGAACATACATGGACTGCAACCTGACCAGCAATGGGAGAAAACCATGGAAAACCAAACATGGTCAATCAGATTAATTGATAACAGTATGTGAGAGCATGAAAATGTATATTCCAGCAAGGTTATCTTGAGGGGAAAAGGGGAAAAGCCAGGAAAAAATACACAGAGACACAGATCCAGCCAAACAAAAATGGAGACAATGTCAAGAAACAACTTCACCAATCACACCAATTGATGGGTTATCAGGAAATTGCAGAGGCCTCTTCCAGGAAGATTAACTTTTTAAACCTAATATGATTATAAACCAGGGGAGATTCTGGAGACGGAGCCAGGAGGGGTAAGGGAATTGGTACAGCTATACAAACCCATGAAGCGATGTGTAGAGCTAAGGAGAGCTGCAAGAACAGCTGCAAGAAGTTACAACCTGGGGGCCTGGTGCCAGCTGCTGGGGGGTGAGTATCTGCATCCTCCCCAAATCCAGTGTGTGTAGACTTCAAGCTAGACTAGCTGGTGAGCAGGAGGGCCTGGGGGTCTGGGCTGATCTAACACATGGACTTGTGAGTGACGGATGCCTGTGAGATGAAGAATGTGAATGCCATGTTTCATACTGAGCATCAAGCTGGACTAGCCAGTGAGCAGGAGATGCATGGAGTGGTAAGAGGGCTGAGGATGCATGCAGGAGGGCCAGGTGGACAGAAGGGCCATGCATTGATGTTTTGGTTGCGTGAGGCTGCAGGGGGTCCTCTCTGAGGAGATAGGCCAGGAACTGCCTTGTGCCAGACACAGCTGGCTCAGAAACAAATCCACTGCAGGACATGGCTGAGCCTGTCAACCAAGCTGGTGATGTCTTATGGATAATGCTTTGCAGAAGCATGTGACAGAGTGGACTGAGGAAGAAGTCTAGAGACACAATCCTGTAGACACCAAGGTCAGCAAAGAAGGAGGGGTAAGAGGTGCTCCAGGTAGTGGAATGGAATGAATTCCCCTTAATCAGTAAGACCCCTGATCAAGCAGGTTTACCTGCTTCCATGGAGGACCATGCTGGAACAGGTATGTACACTGTAGATGCTTGAAGACCCCATTCTACTGCAGTTGAACAGAATGCCTTGAAGGAAGTTGCAGCCCATGAAGAGCCCACCCTGGGGCAGGTTCCTGACAGGAAATGTGGCATATGGGAGATCCACACTAGTACAGTCTTATGCTGAAAAACTCTAGCCTATGGAGAGGACCCACAATGCAGTTTGCGAAGCACTGTATTCTATAGTGGGGACCCCACATTGGAGCAGGGATGAAGGAGCAGAAGGGACTAACTGTTAATGAATTGACCTCAACCCCCAGATTCAATCCTTCCTGTGACATTTGACGAGGGAAGACGTGGAAGAATTGGGAATGAAGATGAGCCTTGGAAGAAGGTGGATATGTGAAAGGGAACGGTTTAGGTTTTGTATTTGTTTCTCACCATCCTACTCTATTTTTAACTGACAACAAATTAAATTAATTCTCCTCAAGTGCATCAGTTTTGACTGTGACAGTAACTGGTGAGTGATCTCCCTTGTCAGCATCTTGACCATTAAGCTTTTACATATTGTTTTCTCTCCCTAGCCTCTTAAGGAAGGGGGGGTGACAGTGGTAGGGTGGGCATCTGGCAGCCAGTCAAGGTCAACCCACCATAAAAGTAAATTCCACACAGATCTACTATGTTACCACAGAAACAATTAAGCACAAAAAATGGCAAACACTTCAATAAAGCAGAATTTTTATCTTGGTCACATCTGCCCTCTTCAAGTCTACATCTGACCAATAAGCACCACAAGCTATTTTCATATTATCAGTGGTAGAGTTAAGGTAAAAAGTAGGACACAAGCTCACATAGAAAAATCAGTTTCCCAAATCAACTCGATTCAGCTCCTGAATCAAGTTCAAGCTACTGAATTTCAGTAAATGCTTACCATTGTCTGAGTGATCTTTTTTGGGAACTTCTACATGTTCTGCAGACTCTGATGATTTACCGCATACTACTGCAAAAGATTCTTTGCCAGAATCAACTTCACTTTCATCATTACTCCACAATTCTCTGGTAAATTTATCATGGTCTGGATGTCTTTTAAAGTCATCATAGTCCTTCTTCAATCTAGACCTTAAAAATAACAAAACTAACTTTACTAAAAATCCACACTGTTTTAAACATTAATTTTATTTTATTATTGTCTTTGCTGCCAAACAAAAAGCTGGTGTAGATTTAATTTCCGGTGCCCTTCAAATAATTACAGTGTAGCCCTGTCTGCAAGTCTCTAAAACACAGAAAATGTGAAATGAGAGCAATGTCCCTTATTTACCAAAACTGAATTCTATTTCATTAAATCCTCTAACAATAGCAAAACAACTGAGTCAAATGACCATCACTGTTTTATTGCATCCATATTCCTTTTCCTCCTTCATCTTTCACATGACAAATATACCCATCTGGACTCGAGTATTAACTGTAAAAAGTCTACTCCTTACTTTGAAGGCAGCCCCAAGAAGAGAATTAAGTAAATCTCATTTTTCTTAAACAAATCAAGGCTTTGGCTCAGCTATGAGACTGTAATGTAACTTTCTCCTTAAGAACACTTTCTTATCTCTGGCCCATTAGAACAGCTGCTGCTATCATTCCCATAGGTTCACACTCCACTAAAGGATATGCATATGACAGAAATACTTAGGTAGTTCACTCATTTGAACGCCATTCAGAAACACATCCACTTACCTTGATACTGCTAACCTGTACATGTTTTCATTGTCCCTTCATCTAAACCATCGTTTAGATGGGATGTAGTGGCTATTTTAGGGTACAAATACATTGAACTTCAGGATTCAGCTGGTGGTAGCCAACACAATGCCAGAAGGATTATTTAGCAAATTAATAAATAGATTATAGCAATTAACACTTTGTGTGGAATAGAATCTACACTATTGTGGACCTAACCCTTATGACAGTAACAAGACCTTAAATTTACTCATTGTTTTGCATTGGTATAACAGTTGCTTGCATTGAATGCAGCAATGGCCAGCTGCTCTCTGTGAGATGGAGAGGGAGGAGCCAAGAATGATGTCACAGCTGGTAGGGCATGAGCCTCATCAGTCAGCAAGCCATTACACTCTCCCTGAATGACGCAGCAGGGCAGAACTAGGGATGGTAACTGCCTTCAACCAAGAGCCCAGATCAACAAGCAAGTTCCTGGTGCTGAGGCAGGTCTGAGATCAAACTGGTAAGTCAATTCCAAGTTTAAGATCAGGACCAGGTGCAGCAATGGTCAGGAGCCAGCTGAGTGATATCTGGGCAGCTCCACAGAGATGATGATGGTAGAAGGTCAGTCTGAGGGTCAATCCAGATCAGTAGGATCCATGGCCAGGTACAGTAACTGCTGTAGTTGAGCTGGAACCTGAAATTGGATCCTGGGCCCATGGACAGACAGCATAGATGGACAGCCAGTTGGGGCTTCTAAGGGTCAGTGAGATCTAGTCATTTACTCCCAGCTTTGACACTCCCACTGAGAGCAGACATTGACACCTGTATGAAGATGTAGTGTGGACAATACTTCAACTCTGTCATCAGGATTTTGAGCTTGAAGTCTAGGTGTGGAAGAACTATGGAAGCACACCAGGGAACTACTACTGTACTAAAGTTGCTGGATGTAATTTCCTTTTTTCTTTTGAGGAACTTCTGCTGTGAGGCCAGTAAACAATTGTAATCAGTGGGCACAAGTAACTTTCCCTTTTAAACCTTGCTGCTATTCAAATACAATTCAACATTATACTCTGTCATAATCTTGAGAAGATGAGAGGACCTTTTAGAAGGGAAAGAAAAGGATTTTGATCATAAACTCTGCTCCTACTAGTTAAAGACAATAACAAGGGAAAGAAGGAAAACTCCAGACTCTTAAGTCCATACTGTGGCATCTGGAGGAAGAAGTGCTGCCCAGCCCTTCACAGCTTAGAAATTAAACACTGTTATTCAATTAGCAGATGTTAGTACCTTGCTGAGACACCCTATACACAGAGCAGCTGCCCTGAGTCTTACAGGGGAATTGATGTTTACAGCACTGTAAGCAAATTTTGCTCAATTGCTTTTTCCCTTTTACATGACACCTTTCTTCACCACTGTCACTGGTGCTACACAACCGCCTGGCAGCTGCATAATGAATCAGACCAAGACAATGACCTAGAATCCCCCATCCATTTTTCTTTCCTCCCCATGATTTGTAAAGATCATTCTTCAGATGGACCTGGTCACTAGTATGCCATGTGTATGTCCAAACAGTTGTGTCATGGCAATACTCAGGCTTTTGTTGTTGTATAAACTAGGGTTACAGCCTAAAACATACATACTAAAAACATGAGTTGAATTCAGTTAATTTTGGAAGTTATCTTGCACTCCAAGTGCATGTTTCTCTAGCTACCAGCATACACAACAAACAGAAGCTGGAAGCCACTGTACTCCTAGAAAGTTATGATCTTCTTGCCATTACTGAAACTTGGTGGGATGTGACTGGAGTGTGACCATTGATGGCTACAGGCTCTCCAGAAGAGACAGGTGAGGAAAGGGAGAGGCAGAGGGGTTGCCCTCTACATCAGGAGGTAGACTGAGTGTGCAGAGCTGTCTCTGAAGAACAGCCACGAGCAGGTCAAAAGCCTGTGGGTAAGAATCAGGGACCGAGGCAACAAAGGGAACCTTGTAGATGGTTTTAAGTACAGACCCATGATCCAAGGGACCCTACTGATGAAGCCTTCTTGCTCCAGCTACAGGCAGCATTGTGCTCGTAGGCTCTTGTCCTGCTGGGGCACTTCAACCATCCCAAAATGGTTGGGAATGCTGGGAAAGCAGCATAGCAAGATGCAGACAAGCCAGTAGACTCTTGGAAAGCATGAGGGATACCTTCTGGAGCCAAGGAATAGACAGCAGCCCTACCAGAGGGGGCACAATCCTGGATCTGATGGGCACCAGTGTACGTGAGCTGATCTTGAATGTCAAGACTGCAGGGAGTCTGGGCTGCAGTGACCACGTGTCGCTGCAGTTTGCAGTCCTGAGGGATATGGGCCAGGCGAGGAACAAAGCTAGGCCCCTGAACTTTAGGAAAGCAGACTTCCAGCTCTTCAAGGAGATAGCCAGTGAGATCCACTGGGACACTTCCCTCAGGGACAAGGGAGTGGAACAGAGCTGGCAGATCTTTAAGGAAGTCTTCCACAGAGCGCAAGAGCTGGCAACCCCCAGGAGCAAGAAATTGGGCAAGGAAGGCAAGGGAGCAGCAGGGCTGAGTAGGGAACTGCTGGTCAGACTGAAGGGAAAGAAGCAAATGCACAGGCAGTTGAAGCTAGGACGTGGCCCAGGAAGAGCTTGAAGAGACCTTGAAGACATCAGGTTTGGTTCTGCAGGGTCAGGGTGAGGTAGTCCAAGGCAAAACTGGAATTGAACTTGGCAAAGGACACAAAGAATAACAGGAAGAGCTTCTATAGGCATATTAATCACAAAAGGAAGGCCAAAAAAGGTGACCCCCTCTGATAAGTAAGGGTGAAAAACTGGGAGCAATGAATAAAGAGAAGGCTGAGGTACTCAGCATCTTTTTGCCTCAGTGTTCAAGGGCAACATTTCTTCTCAAACCCCTTGATAGGATGGATAGTAGGATAGGGACTGGGAGAATAAAGTCCTTTCCTCTGTAAGTAAAGATCAGGTTCATGATCACCTGAAGAATGTGAATGTACCAAATAGAGGGAATTGGCTGATGTATTTGCCAAGCCAGTCTCCATGGTATTTGAAAAAATCCTGGCAGTCAGGTGAAGTCCCAGGTGCCAAGAAAAAGCAAAACATTGTACCCATCTTAAAAAAAGGCTGAAAGGAGGACCCTGGGAACTACTGAACTGTCAGCCTTTCCTCTGGGGAGGAAGATCACAGAACAGATCCTCCTAGAACCTATGCTAAGGCACAGCGAGGTGATTTGAGACAGCCAGCACAGCTGCGCCAAGGGCAAGTCCTGCCTGACAAATTCATTGGCATTCTAGGATGGACTGACTACATCACTGGACAAGGGAACAGCTACAGTTGTCATGTATCTGGATTTCTGTACAGACTTTGACATGGACCCCCACAACATCCTTGTCTCCTAAATTGGAGAGATTGGGATTTGATAAGCACACTGTTAGATAGGTAAGAAATTGGTTGGATGGTGGCATCCAGAGGGTAGTGGTCAATGGCGCAGAATCCTGACAGACATCATGACAAGTGGTGTCCCTCAGGGGTCCATACTCAGACCAGGGTTATTTAATATCATCACTAATGACATAGACAGAAGGATTGAGGTACTGTCAGCAAGTTTGCAGATGACACCAAGCTGAGTGGTGCAGCTGACACACCTAGAGGATAGGACGCCATCCAGAGGGACTTGGGCAAGCTTGAGTAGTCGGTCCATAGAAAACCTCATGTTTTAACAAGACCAAGTGCAAGGTGCTGCACATGGATCGGGGCAATGCCCAGTCTCAGCTCAGACTGGGGATGAACAGATCAGAGCAGTCCTGCCCAGAAGGACTTGGGGGTGCTGGTGGCTGAGAGGCTGGACGTGACCCAGCCATGGGCACTCACAGCCCAGAAAGCCAAACGTGTCCTGAGCTGCATCCAAAGCAGCGTGGGCAGCAGGG